>LPNX010802323.1:31537-257601 GCA_001517045.1 Pseudotsuga menziesii | reverse complement strand
CATGAGGAATAGGTTGTACATATAAATGAGGAATAGGATTTTATACCCATGTGATATACATGATTTGATAAATTAAACCATATCTTCCATAAGGAAAATATCCATCACTCTAAATAAAGAGTGATCATGAACTGTCCACATAGGACTTACATTAAATCATTCGTATGCTGATTTATAACAATTAAAATCCCATGCATTCATGCATATACAATTTATTTTTCCCCTCACGGCTTATCCAGCTTGTTTTGTCTCAAGAATTGTTCATTATTTATCTTTGTTGCATGTTTCTCAGAAAATTTACAAAAAGAAAAAAAAACTGTTGTTACCTTGTTCTTCCTAGAACGATTGCATCCTTGTAAGATGTTCTTCTTAAACCAAGGTGAAATATTTTAGTACATGTCCATTTCTGAATTCCTCTACTTCAATAACCTTGGTTGTAGAGCCAATGATAGTTTGGATGATAAATCCACTTCTTCATTAAGTTCTGTGTAGATATGAGTGAAGGATACATATTCAAAGGAGGTCATTACTTATTGAATTTATGTTAGAATATGTTGTAGGTGAGGGAATTTTATTTGGTACTTTCCATTAGCCCAATATATTATCATTTTTGAATCTCCTAACAACTGCATTTTTTGCACATTTTCCTTTTGAGCGGTCTTGAGAACCACCCAAAGGGATGTTAACTCTGTCTTGCTATAAGTTTCCCTCCTAGGTGCAAATTAGATACATATCTTGGAGGTGTCCGACATATATATCACCTCTCCAATGCCTCCTGTGGTGGTGACCTTTGAATGGCTCCATCAAAGAATGTCTAGGGCTCACCTTTATTAATATCTGGAGCAGATATTACTCATTGGCGCTTCCTTGTTTTTTCCTCTTTTTTGTGTTCTTGAACTTTTTGTATTAGGATACCAGAAAGAATGTCTATTAGGATTCTTCTATTCTTAAAAATTGCTTGATTTTGAGATTCCCAAATAGTGTCTACAAATATTACAGGAAAGGTGTCGGATTGACTTACCCTATATGCTTGCTACCATTTTTGGGTTCTCTGTTCCAACGTTGCATCCTTTTGCGCTATCCTGGTTTTAGCAAGATTCTCGGAGAATTGGTCCCATACTTCTCCTGCAAAAGGGCATGAGATGAATACGTGAGAAGACTGTTCTTCATTTGCATTGCAAAACACACAAATACTTGGGCCATAAAAACCTCTTTTCTTTAAATTTTTCCGTGTTAGAATATTGTCATTTAAATCTAAGGAGAGAGTCAAAATTGTTTTCACGGGACTGTTTATTTTACATATAATGCTCCACCACCATATCTTTCTTGTAGAGCCATAACCAGTCTTGGAAGGAGTAAAAATTTGGCTTTAGAAAGAATCCTATATATTTCACACCTAATTCTAATAGAGTAGTTATGGGAAATGGAAGTGTCTCTTTTGTAGCATTCAATAAATCCTTTGGGTTTCCATTTTTACACTTGATGGGGTTCCATTCTATGACTGTTCCTTATTTTCTCTTTCGCCTTCACCACCTTTCGTATGCTTACCACTTTCTATGTTTTCTACCAAGGAAGGGGTTTGTTATTTCCTTACCCATATTGTTTTTGGTCTTGCGACCTCCTTTTGCATAGTCCATTCCTTCTGTAGATGACCAACTCTTCAACAATTTAAACACCTGAAACGTAGCTTCTGGTAATCCAAATTCGGTAACCAATAAATCCCATTCATTTCAATCTTTATATTTCATACAGTCCATCTCTACCAGAATTCTTGCACACCTGTGGCCAATATTGGTTTCCCAATCTTGTTCCAAAGATACAAATCTCCCCAGTTTATTTCCAATTTCCAATCAATACTGACTCATGCCAAAACATCATTAGAATCCCTAGTAATATAACCCAAGCTTAATTCCTATTAAGAATTTATCTTCTAGCGTTGAATTCCACTCTCCATTTCTGTAGAATCAAACCACATGGACCCTAATGCATCTTTCAGCCATCTTCCTCACACAGTTTTATCAGAAACCAGCCTCGTGGTGGTACAGGAAACTCTAGTGAATATCCTAAATAATTCCTCTAGTTTGCATATATCCAATTCTAAAGGGATTCTCTTCCCACCACCTTGCCACAGAATCTACCGAATAGGGCATGTTTCAAGTAATTTGGGATTTCGTCGAGTTGGATATCTTTCCATACTATCGTCTCCACGTCAAATTTCTTTGGATTAATGCTTCTATAAGGTTTCTCTGGTTTCTCGGACTTGGATTTGATGTTGTCACCTTCTCGATCACCTACAATGGGGATTTTCATCATGGCTTACAATGACATGCTAGTTCGTACCTCCTCCTCCTCTTTGGGTGACTCCAAACGAACTCTCAAAGTGACTTCCTAATTCATGCAAAATTAATATGGATATGTGCTGGAGGACCTCTTCTCTTTCCTCTTTGTAATCCACCTCATGAACCTACATGATTCCTTTACACATAAAAACAGTTCCTTGGATGCAGTATTGATCTCCATCACCATGTTGCACAAAGGTTCGTTATGTTCACCTCCTTTCATTATGCTTGTGCAAAGTTCAAAAAACTGCGCACGCTGATATTGAATGTCATGGTGGAGGGATATTGAAAGGGAAAAAAATATTATGGGCTAAGGGAGTCACACATGATGTAGAATCATTAATGCATGTAGTGCCACTACACGAGTGGTTGTAAACACGAGACTGAGTAGGACTAACCGAATACAAATCACTATATCTTGCATGTGCTGAAAATCACAAATAGCATACAAATTATAGGGCATATGGTGTTTCCCATATGATGGTAGGATGAACATGGGGCACTTGCACTAATGGACTAATGTCCTAAATTTCAACTAATGGATCTTCCAAATTTTGTTCCCTTAGCAGGAAAGGTTTTCCTTTATTTGTTTGGAACAATAATCATATTTCTAATATCCAATGAGTTGTCATCATCATCTCTAAATAAAAATTTTATGACCTAATTATTATCATTCATTTCCCAGTTTGTCTTGAAGTTGTTGAAGATGTAGTGATCACTTTTTGTCCATAGTGTGTGTGTCTTGAAGATATATATGGTTTCAATTATTAGATGACCTTGGAAGGGTGTTGTGCTGATCCTCTTATAGATATGGATGAGGGGAAATGTCTTCTTTCCCTTTAGATTATCCATAGTAAAATAATAATAGCACATTGAAACAAGCCTGTAAAGGGCACCTTTCAGCACTCAATTAGGCAATCTGGGCCATCAAAGGGGACAATCAAGGCATTAGAAACACTAATCATAATTTTTTTTTAATAACATAAAAATCATCCTAAATTTGTTCATAAAAGACCCACACCCTTCTCTCTTAATCAATTCTAAACTAAGGGTGATTTTCTTGAGAAAAAAGGCCAGTCATCAAAACTTTATCCATGCAAGAATGTTCTTATGCAAGCAAATGAAGAGAAGGCAATGCTAGTTTCCAAGTTGAATTCCTATCATATTCAGATAGAGAAAATTGTGCATGAGAATAGTTTAGAGGTTAGATGTCAAGATGCAGCCAATCATAAAGAAGAAATTGTAGTTTCTAATCTAGAATTGCATGAAATGCATGTGCATAATCGTGTTCTAGAAAGTGGACAGATTATCTACAATGAAGAAGCTGGAGGAAATAATAACTCCTTTAGAGGTTTTGATACTGTCATTGTCAAGTACCACAAAGATGAATCCATGTCACTATAACTATCCATGCAAGAATCAAGGAAGACAAAATACAAATCAACTTGAATAATCTAGAGGGGAAACCAAAAATATCTAAAATATGTCAAAGATATGGTTCCTGGTTTAAATTTTGTACAGGATTCAGACTCTTTTGAATATGACTAGAATAGGACAGATAATTGTTCAAAGAAGACTAGATTTGGGTTGTATATGATGATAGTGATGGGATGCCACGTTATTATGCTCTTATAAATAAGGTAGTCTCGTTGCATCCTTTTGAAGTGTAATTGAGATGGATATAGGGAAAGGATAATGAACATGGTGATTTAACAAGATGAACAAGTGCTACAATTTGGAGGGCTTCTAGGGAGTTTATGGTGAGAAGATAGACCACCATTGCTTTTCTAAATGCATTGTCTCACTTGATAAAAGAGGAAAAAGTTGTGGTGGTGTATCTTAAATATTCCCTAGGAAAGGATTTATGCAGGCTCTCTATAGAAAAATAGCAGTCTGATGGGGATGAGTACACTTATAGGTAACGAGGGTCCAAATTGGACCAAAGGTTGCTGGGAACTAGAATTGGCATGGAATGGAAAGGTAAGATTGACCTGGGCCGTATTTGATGATTTCCCTTGGCTTAGAGATAGGTATTTAAGATATTTCATGTATATACTAAGGAAATTCCTGTTGTCACCCAAAGAAGCTCAACTCTTCTTGGCATCTTTGCTCACCCTTAAAACATCCTTCAACATGTTATACTTTGATTTTTTTTCCCTAAATAAAAAGGAAAAATTGCAACCCCTTTATATCACAGTTAGACCTATATGCATGAACTTACATGCAATGCAACAATGTATGTGTACCTTTGTTATTTACTTCTCCTTATACAATGATGGTACACATATATGTGACAATATAACTTGAGAGAGAGAAAATATTAAATCCATTGGTATTGTTGGCCCTATGGGTAAAATGGGTTGTTTGTACACCTTTATGACACACCTTGGTCTTGTGGGTATGGGGGTTTACTTACAATCTTGTTGTGACCCCTTTTGTTGACTTATGGTCCTTCATCTTCTATTTGGTCCTAGCATCCTTATTGTGTGTGGTTCCTTGACTACCTTTGTTATGATTACTTAAACTTATTAATTTTATTGTTTTATTATTATGTGAACACATGAAATTTGGTACCCTACTCTAAGTTAAATTTATTTTATGTTTTATTATGGTAACCACCCTAAAACCTAGGGTTTCCTAAGTGACCATTCTAAAGGACATGCAAGGTTTATATATTATGTTCATAACTTCAGTCTTGGAGTATCTAGGCATGAAAGAAATATACATATGATATTTGATGGACGAATGAATTTAAGTACACTTAAAGTAGGGTACCAAAGGTCATATGGTACCTCTTCTAGGGCTTCTATAATTGTGAACAGTTATATCCAACCCATGAGCTCCAACTGTGAAACGTGAACCTAAACCATCAACTCTCTCTCTCTCTCTCTCTCTCTCTCTCTCTCTCTCTCTGAAGGTATGTATTCTAAATACTTGTCCTTACAGTGAAAAGAGATGACTCAAAATCATGTCTGAGTATAAGGCATATCCAAACTAAATCTATCTAGAATTATTATTTTTCTTTAATTACTATTAATTATTTAAACTTCATTGTAATGTTTTTACTGTTTATGTCCTATACATTGGAATTGATAACTCATTTCAAGGACCAACTTTAACGTAGTGACAAGTGGAGCGTTAAAGTTGAAAGAGATGAAAATTATGTATGAATTTATCATAGTAGTGCTTTTCTAAATATACCTTTGTTATTTTCTTCTGCTTATATAATGATGATACAAATATATGTGACAATATAGCTTGAGAGAGAGAGAGATAAGATTAAAGTCATTGGTCTTGTTGGACCTATGGGTAAAATGGGTTGTTTTTCCACCTTTACAATACACCTTGTTCTTGTGGTTATGGGGGTTTCCTTACCATCTTGTTGTGACTCCTTTTGTTGAATTATGGTCCTTCATCTTCTATTTGGTCCTAGCGCCCTTATTGTGTGTGGTACCTTGACCACCTTTGTTATGATTACTTAACCTTATTACTTTTATAGTTTTATTATTATGTGACCACATGACCTTTGGTACCTTACTATGATTGTACTCAAATTTATTTTATGTTTTATTATGGTAACCACCCTAAAACCTAGGGTTTCCTAAGTGATCATTCTAGAAGACATGCCAGTTTTATATATTATGTTCATAACTTCACTCTTGGAGTATATTAGCATGAAATAAGTATAGATATGATATTGGTTGGACACATGAAGTTAAGTACACTTAAAGTTGGGTACCAAAGGTCATATCGTACCTTTTCTAGGGATTCAATAATTATGTTGGGAATTGTGAACCGTGATCTCCAATCTGTGAGCCCCAACTGTGAAACATGAACCTAAACCACCAACACTCTATCTGTCTCTCTCTTTGAAAGTATGTCTTCTGACTACTTGTCCTTACAATGACAAGATATGACTCAAAATCATGTCTGAGTATAAGATAGATCTAAACCAGATCTATCTAGCATTATTATTGTTCTTAAATTACTATTTGTTAGTTAAACTTAATTGTAATTGTTTTACTATTTATGTTCCGTACATTGGAATTGGTAACTCATCTCAAGGACCAACTTTAACACAATGACAAGTGGAACGTTAAAGTTGAAAGAAATGAAAATTATGTATGAATTTATTACAAAAGTACTTTGTAGATCTAGCTTTTTTATTTACTTTTTCTTTACAATGATGATAAATATATATGCGACAATATAACTTGAGAGAGAGAAAAGATTAAAGTCATTGGTCTTGTTGGCCTTATGGGTAAAATGGGTTGTTTGTCCACCTTTATGGTACACCTTGGTCAAGATATGAATTTTCAAGATTGGGGGAGATATGTTAACTATGTATGATGATAGTGGAAAATGCATGCCTTAATGCCTTGAATTTTTCTAATATGAACTATGCATACCCAATTGTTGATGTATTTGTAACTTCGGAATGTATTCACTTGTATTACTTATGTATTGTACCCCAATGTTTATTCCAGGAAGTATCTATAATGTAATTGAGTCATGTCATGCCCTAATGTTTCAATCGGGAGATTCAATATTGTAAACAAGTCATTGAGGTTAACCCTCCATTGTAATTCGGGGCAATAGTCCCCACAATTGTGTCAAGGTTAACCCTCCTTATTGATTGGAGGGAAAAGTCCCTATAGTTATGGCGCACTAGGGTTATTAAACTCTCTTAGAGATGTCGGCCCTAGTAAGTAATTGTTAAGTGGGGATGACATGTTGAAGTGAACATTAAGTGAATGAAAGAATATAAATAGAGATTGAACCTCTCTATTTATCACACACACATTCACTCACTAGGGAGCATGAGTGAGAGAGAAGAAGCTAAGATCAGAGAAAGAGACAACTGCTTTCGAAGATCATCTTTATGTTTTTGGGTTTTACTTTTACCATTGGTTCTAATTCTATCTCTGAGGAAGTTGCGGGGTTTTCTCCTTTATGGTTTCCCTGAGGAAAATTCTTTGTGTCTCTTGTCTCTTGTATTTGATTGATGTGCTTGTTATTCTCTCAGTTAAAGATCTTAAGATAATTCTAGCTTGAATGATAAAAATCTAACATGGTATCAGAGATAACATGAGAAGAAGACATTATGCAGCTTTAGAAGCTAGGGATTCTTAATTTTTGGGTCTCTCTCCACAATCCATCAGCAAAAGTATGCTAGGTTGACTCTCCATTGAAGGGCGCATCTTTCTATTGAAGCAAAATTCGATTCTGGGCATTTTCAGTTTTTTGGTGCGGGAAATTAGGGCTTTTTAAAGAAGAAATTTTTTTGAGTGAGCCTAGCATAGGATTTATATCCTCATAAATATCAAATTTTAGAAACCTGGGTCAATATTTTTGGTTGGGTGTAACTCCAGGAAAGTCAAACCCTAGTTTGACCCAGGGCTGGAAAAACCCTAAATACTAAAACTGATAAGTTTTGCTAAATTCACTATATATTGGGATTGTAGAAGTATCAAGGGCCAAAAATCTCACAGGTCGAAGATAAAATCCTGATGTACACTGTATCCTAGCTTCAGCCTCATATTCACTATATTGTAGCCTCCAAGTCAGTGTTCTAGCCTCTCCTAAGATTCCTTCCCAAACAGGACACCTGGGGAGAATTGCTATATCTTGGGATACGAAGGTACAAATGAAATTTATGAAGATTTCCAATAAAGGGAATGGAATTTAATTTAGGTGGTCAAATTTTCAGACCCAGAAGATGAAACAGTGACATGTGGTAGTCCGTACAACTTCACTATGCTGAATAGTCCTAAAACAGGTCACCTTTGGAAAATGCTCATAAGTCCCAATTGGTGAAACCAATTATGATGAAACACATGGGTTTGGAACAAGGATATATGAGGATACCTTAGTATGAAATTTAGGACATAGAGGAGTATTAATTTCTGAGATACCACAGAAACAGTATCAGGCATTTCTGCAGAAGAAATTGGTAAACTAGGGCTTCCTGTTCCGAGAGCTTACCTCCACTGTTTTTAAAAAATGAGTACATTGGAAAGCTCACCTTGAAGAGGTATATATTTTTATCCAATCACATATGATAGATTCTAAGTTTTGAAAATTATGGTTTCTCTGACAAACCCTAGATCATCCAGCTTCGGAACCAGGACGGACACCCGAAATCGGTAAGATCTAATATTTTGCTATTTTCAGTTGAGGTTCTCATTTCAAAGTGATCTATCACATCAGCTTGATGATAAGCTTGGTGAAGTTGACAGATTTCAAGCATGGAAGTATATGATCTCTCTGAATAAAATGGATTGGACACCTACACAAGTAGAGAGGTTTGAGTTCCAGAAGGAGATGAGGCTAAAAGACTTACAGAAGAAGAACTTGGTCAAGGCGAAGAAGAACATTGTTGATTCAATCATGGATCACCTTATACCATTAGTGTCTTATCTAAAGACACCAAAAGAGATGTTTTATTCCTTAACCAAGCTATTTGAAGGGAAGAACATAAATCGGAAGATGACTTTAAGAAACAAGTTGAAGAATGTGAAGATCCAGAATGCAAAGACCATACAATCATACTTTACAAGGGTCTCTCAAATCAAAGAACAACTTGAAGCAGTAGAAGAAGAATTGGAGAATGCAGAAGTTGTGATAACCACCTTCAATAGCCTCCCAGGATCATGGGATTCAGTTATGTGAGGAATGTGTTCCAGAAGAAAGTGATTACTTTCAGCAGACTCTAGGAAGAAGAAGAAGCTCGACTCATAATAAGAGAAGAGAAGATGGGGGCAACTAAAGATCAGGCTCTCACCATCTAAAAAATATCCCTCAAGTGATGAGGAATACGAAGGACTCAACTCTTGAAGAAACTCTTATCCATATTAGAATTTGGATAATAAATGATGAATGAAGAAGATGATGAAGCTGAAGGCTCAAGAAGGAGTCTACCTACGAAACAAATTAAGATAAGTGTTCAATTGTTGTTTCATGTTATTGGTTTGTTATGCATTTGTTTATATTTAGTTGATGTATTATGCATGATAGAATGTTTGCATTAATGACAGTATACTACTAATATGCATGTAATGGGTAAGTAGCTCATGGTGCTATACAACTCTCCATTGCTACTTATCTAGAATGAAACCTCTTTGCTGACATATTGGATTAGTGCACAATCTCAATGTTGTCCTCGTAGAGATGGAAGGCATCTAGAAAGTTTCCGTGAGATATGGATGAATGTTGTATTCGCTAAAATAGTTGCATAATCATATATCTTGATGCAAAATAATTTTTCATTGTGAATATACCTTATGAAATGTTTCTAACCATGCAACTAATGCATTTGACTTGTAGGAAAGATTGCGTAAAATCACCTACAAGCAAAGAAGGATGAGACTTGTTCCGAAGAACAAGTGATGACAGTTCAAGATGAAGAATAATATGATGAATGCAGTGACATCATTGATGCAGAACATTCTAGCCATGAAGAAGTAACCAAGAAGAAAGGGAAGACCAACTCAAGAAAAAAGATGTCTAGGATTCAGTATCGATACATGAAGGGAAGTTCTTAGTTCCATCATGCAATAGATGGAAACATCGTGGGATACAAGGTAAGATTTGTAGCACGAGGATTCTCATGAAAAGAAGGTATAGAATATGAAGAGACATTTGCAGCAAGTGGGAATTGAGACACATGACAAGAAGAATCATGTGTGTAAATGAAAGAAGGCCTTATACGAGCTCAGAAGACACCCATGGGATAATACATATATGAGGATCTTGAAGAAGATGACAAGTTCATAGATGGGTGAGAGAAGAACTTTTGAAAAGGTTCAAGATAGAGGATCTTGGTATCCAGTGACCCTAGATGGATACATAGAATAATAGTAGCAGAGGAAGCTACTTGTTACTCCAGTACAGGAAGAGGGAGAATGATGCTCTTCTTTAGAGGGAGTGACTACAAAATATCATGAGGTTTGACATGGTACGACAGGATGGACAACTTACTGACGGATCTAGGATTTACTGAGAGTAAAGAAGATTCCAACCTTTGCTTCAAGGTTGAAGGTGGAGGACCAGTGATGCTCCTATTATATGTCAATAATTTGTTCCTGATAGAAAAGAGGAACTCATTAAAGTTGCAAGAAGGAGACTTGCTGCTAAGTTCGAGATGAAGGACTTGGGTATGATGCACTATTTTCTAGGCATGGAGGTGTGGCAGAATGCAGATGGAATTTCCCTGGGACAAGGGAATTATGCGGTGGATATCCTGAAGAGATTCAGGATGATGGATTGACAGGCCATGACCACACCTATGGCATCGAACCTAAAGCTATTGAGTGATTCTTCATCAGAAGCAGTTGATGCTACGATGTATCATCAGCTGATTGGGTCCTTAATGTACCTGATGAATACGAGACCAGATATTTGCTTTGCTGTGAACACCTTGAGCCAGTTCCTAACAGATCTGAGACGTGTTCACTTGATTACTACAAAGCAAATTCGGAGGTACCTGAGGGGTACAATTGATTATGGGCTCAAGGATGAGGTGAATCAGAACATTAACCTAGAAGATTATGTCGATTCAGATTGGGCAGGTAGTGCCATCAATAGGAAGAGCATTTCAGGGTGTTGCTTCAGTATGGGATCAGGTGTGATCTCTTGGTTTAGCAGGAAACTGTCTTGCATGGCACTAAGTACAGCTAAAGCAGAGTATGTCATAGCTTATTCAGTTAGTTGTTAGGAAGTATGGCTGAGGAAGCTATTGTCTGATTTATTTGATCTCCAGTTGGATGCTACTTGTATATATTGTGACAACCAGAGTTGTGTGAAGTTGTCTGAGAACCCAGTGTTCCATGACAAGTCAAAGCATATCGAGATAAAATATCACTATATTAGGGATATGGTGCAGAGGGGAGCAGTGAAACTCTAGTATGTTGCGATGGATGAACATATAGCTGATGTGTTGACTAAGCCATTAGCCAAAGTGAAGTTTGAGTACTTCAAGGACATGCTTGGTGTTCTCTAGATTGAGATTCCCTCTAAAGGGAAGTGATGAGTCTGTGAGGCATTCTTACATGGTGAGAGGATTGGTTCCTTCCATGGTTAGAATTAAGTGTTGAGCCATTTTGATGTGATTGAGGGATGTGTTCCCACATGATCAAATATAAGCACTATATGCCATTCTTTGAATGGATGCTCCTGGTCAGTTACCAGGAATACTCATCCTAGAGCTGAGAGCCATTCTGATGTGATGAGGGATGTGTTCCCACATGATCAGATATAAGCGCCGAATGCCATTCTCTGAATGGAGGCACCTGGTCAGTTACCAGGAATACTCAACCTAGAGCTAAGGGCCATTCTGATGTGATTGAGGGATGTGTTCCCACATTATAAGATATAAGCGCTAAATGCCATTCTCCGGGAGAATGGAGGCACCTGGTCAGTTACCAAGAATCCTCAGCCTAGGGCTGAGAGCCATTCTAATGTGACTATAGGATTGGTTCCCAGATGATCAGATCTAAGTGAATATTATTTTCACTGATGATAGTAGGTGTGTCCTATCATGTTGATGATTGTAAGTGCTGAGCCTTTTCATAGATGATAGTAGGTGTGTCCTATCATGCTGGTGATTATAAGTGTTGTGCCTTTCCACAGATGATAGTAGGTGTGTCCTATAATGCTAGTGGTTGTAAGTGTTGTGCCTTTCCACAGATGATAGTAGGTGTGTCCTATCATGCTGGGGTTGTAAGTGCTATGCCTTTTCATAGATGGTAGTAGGTGTGTCCTACCATGCTGGTGATTGTAAATGCTGTGCCTTTTCATAGATGGTAGTAGGTGTGTCCTACCATGCCGGTGATTGTAAGTGATGTGCCTTTTCACAGATGATAGTAGGTGTGTCCTATCATGTTGGTGAATGTAAGTGCTGGGCCTTTCTGACATGGTTCTTGGATGTGTTCTTCCCATGGTCAGATGTGAGTGCTAGGTGTGCCTTTTTGACATGGTGTTGGATGTGTTCCTCTCATGGTCAGATGTAAGTGCTGGGTGGGCCATTCTGACTTAGGGTTAGATATAAGCATTGAAGAATACCTACATGGAGGCTAGGCCTACAACCAGCATGAAAAACGGTTGGCTCTGTAGAACTTCCTCTGACGAGAAGAATGAAGAGATAGCACCATTTGATTGAGATAGTGGAAGCAACGATGATGATGATGATCCAGTGATGATCCAGACTTTATGATGATCTGATGACAATCTAGATCAAGTAATGATCCATACTTGATGATGATCCAGTGATGCTCCAGATCAAGCGATGATCTAGACTTAATGAAGATGACTTGACAATGAAGATGACTTGACGATGACGATGACTTGAAGAT
The DNA here is from genome assembly GCA_001517045.1 of Pseudotsuga menziesii. NCBI lineage: Eukaryota > Viridiplantae > Streptophyta > Pinopsida > Pinales > Pinaceae > Pseudotsuga > Pseudotsuga menziesii. Next base: position 244,910 of record LPNX010802323.1, on the reverse strand, counting down.
GAAGATGAATTGATGATGATCTAGATGATACAGAGAAGAAGACTTGTGTTGATAAATTGTGTCAAGAGAATACCTTCCTAGTTAAGAGGGAGTGTTGATGTATTTGTAACTTCCGAATGTATTGACTTGTATATCTTATGTATTGTACCTAGATGTTTATTCCGGGAAGTATCTATAATGTAATTGAGTGATGTCATGCCACAATGTTTCGATCAAGAGATTCAATATTGTAAATAAGTCATTGAGGCTAACCCTCCATTGTAATTCGGGGCAATAGTCCCCACAATTGTGGCAAGGTTAACCCTCCTTGTTGATCGGAGGGAAAATTCCCCATATTTTTGGGGTACTAAGGTTATTAGACTCTCCTCGAGATGTCGAACCTAGTAAGTAATTGTTAAGTGGGGCCGACATATTGAAGTGAAAATTAAGTGAACAAAATAATATAAATAGAGAGTGAGCCTCTCTATTTATCACACACACATTCACTCACTGGGGCGCATGAGTGAGAGAGAAGAAGCTAGGATCAGAGAAAGAGACAACTGCTGTCGGAGATCATCTTTATGTTTTTTGGTTTTACTTTTTCCATTGGTGCTCATTCTATCTCTGAGGAAGTTGTGGGGTTTTATCCTTTATGGCTTCCTGGAGGAAAAATCTTTGTGTCTCTTGTCTCTTGTGTTTGATTGCTATGCTTGTTATTCTCTTAGTTAAAGGTCCTAAGATAATTCTAGCTTGAATGATAAAAATCTAACACCAACAAGGTCCTATTTAAACTTTTTCCCTATGGTGCAGGTAGAACCAAACATGTATTTGTGAGAATTTTCCTATCTTGAGCGATGGGAGTTTAGGAAGGATAGAGGAAAGTGAGACATCTAGTAGGTCTACAAGGGCTATATCAACTAGATGTCATAAGATTAGAAGAAAATTCCATAAACACATGGAATTTTTTCTTGTTGAAGGGGGGTCATGTTCCTATGATGATGAGACAATATGGTACATTGAGGTGCCCTTAAGGTACATACATCTAGTGAAATAATGGGTACCTAGGGATCTTCCTAAACTGAACACATATTTTTGTGTGAATGAGAGGATATATTGAATTAAACTGTCATCATTACATGGTTTGGGGTTGTTTTGCATGGATGGCATAAAGGTCGGTTATGATAGATGTATATAATTGATGGAGTATGTTGGACCGTGTTACACCTACACATATTGGATGCGCCTGGTCTAATATACATGAAGTATGCATAGATATGGGTTGTTAGTAAATTATTTACAGCCAAAAGACAAAGACCAAAATAAAGGAGCAATGTTGCACATTGATGGAAGGCCAAAGGCAACTGGGAATATTACGGGGTTTATAAACATTACACAACCATGGTCTACACTTAAGCAAACCAACTGAATATTTGAGGGGTTTGAAGGAAACCGTGTATTTGCATGTGCCATTAAATCAATAGCTGCATGGGAATAGTTGCTTTTTAATTACAATTTGAATCAAGTAGATACAAACATGGTTACTATGGAAGTGGTACATCCAACAATTTACCCAACATTTTATTAATTAATTTAACCTCTTAAGGATTTTTGGTTAGTAAATTGTTATAATTTTGTTTAAATTTTATATATTTATTTTGTAGGGTAGTGATCAGGGCATCTCCCCAGTAGCTAGTCAGAGGAGTACAACTTCCTCGAGGACACAGGTATACATCTTTGTAATAGAACAAATATAATTTGGAAAAAGAGTTTTTTGTTGATGTTGTATTTTTTCATGAGTATATTCATTTGGTTTATATAATGTTATTTGTATATTTTTTGCAGAGTGTTGATCAGGGAAACCAGCTGGATTTTGATCAGACAAAAACAACCTCGGGGAAACATGTAAACCTGATTGTAATTGTACAATTTAAATACGTAAAAATGTTTTGTTATTATATTATTTCAGTTAGTATTTTGGTTTTGTTAGGTAATTTTTTTTGTTTTTTTTATGTAGCGTTCTATGAGGGGGACCTCCCTCACAGTAGATAATACCAGACCTACCTCAAGGTGACAAGTATATATCGATGCCATTGTACAAATTTAATATGTACAAAAAGTTTTGTTGTTGTGTTTTTATATGAGTATATCCGTTTGGTTTATATAATGTTATCTATATTTGATGTAGAGTGTGGATTTGGGAAGCCACCCAGCTGTTGATCAGGAAACAATAGACTTGGGGCAACAAATAAACTTGATTGTACCTGTACAATTCAAATACGTCAAAATGTTTTGTTATTATATTGTTTCAGTGAGTATTTTGGTTTCGTTAGGTAATTTTTTCTCCTTTTTTGATGCAGGGTTTTGTGAGGGGCACCTCCCTTATAGTAGATGATACCAAACCTGCCTCGAGGTAGCAGGTATACATCGATGCAATTGTACAAATTTAATATGTACACAAAAGTTTTTTTGTTGTGTTTTCTCATGAGTATATTCGTTTGGTTTTTATAATGTTATTTATATTTGATGCAGAGTGTTGATCGGGGAAGCCACTCATTGTTGATCAAATGACAACATGCTTGGGGAAAGAGGTAAACCTGATTGTAATTGTACTATTAAATGCGTCAAAATTGTACCACTATAATATGTAGTATAATTTTTTTTTGTTATGTATTTTTCATGTGTATACTGGTTTCATTATGATAATGGTTTCTACTTCTTTTTTGCAAGTAGATGATCGGGCCAAGTACCCAGCTATGGATCAGACGACACCATCATATAGGAATTATCTAAACCTAGTTGTAATTTTAGGAATCCATCATGATAGATATGTTTTGATAATATACTTTTTTCCCCAGTCTATTTCTTTCACGTCAATAATGTTTTATATAGTTTTGTTGTAGACCAATGATTCAGTGTATGAAACAACATCACAACAATCAATAGCTTTTGATGTGCGCGATTTATTATACGATGTTTCCATTGGTTATTCTCTAGACCTGGTTAAGGTGATAGAGAAGACCTTGAAAAAAATTAATGGGGATATTGTTGTAGAGGAAAGTGTTCCTGTGGCTGGGGGTTAAGAGGCCACCAACATACTAGGGTTTAACAACTAATGTATACTATTCTGTAAGCAAAATGTAAGAAATATTAAGAAATAAGTAAGGTCCATACCCGATTCACTAAAGGCTAGTATAAGCTTTATCTATCCCTTCCTCTTGCTCCTCAATCCAAGAGTCCTGCAAAACAAATTCAACCTTCCTCAAACCAGTTTGACTAAATATAAAGCAATGATAATCAAAGTAATATGAGACCCTAATTTGATTAACATTACTATTTAATCATAAAAAGGGATATGGCATACATTAGATAGTGATTTGGGAAAGATAATACCATCAAAATGTTTATTATGAAGTGGAAGAAGTATGAAGTTTACCTTCTCCTCTTGCTAGGGACCTCATGAAACCTTGATCTATATCCCCTGCTTCTCTTCTCCAAGGATCTAAACCTACAAGCTATTGAACATAGAAGATGGAATCTAGGGAAACAATATAGAATATGGGAGTCCAATTCCACCAGCATAACAATATAAAGGTCAAGTACCCTTCATGGACCTATCTCCTTCTCTTATATAATTTTCTGAAGAGTTAGGGTTAAATAGGGATTAGTTACAACTACAGGATGAGTTCCAAAACCACCCAAACCACCCCTAATTCAAGAATTTTGATATTTCTATATTTTTTTGACCACTACAGGAGAAATTCTTGGGTCTTATGAAGCAGATTCGTGAGTTCCAAGGAAAAGTCGTGGGTTTGCTTAAGTAAAGTCATGGGTTTGCTTAAGCAAAATCATGAATGGGTCAAAAAAAAAATGTGTAGGGTACTTCCATGCATTTTCAAGGGTTGGTGTCTTTTGGAAATTGTTTTCTTACTCAGATACATTTCCAATGGTCCATAGAATAGGTTAAGCGGAGTTATGAAACTCTAGATATGGCTCCTCCAATCAAGATGTTTTTTTTAGTGACTTTCATGAAATGTCGTCATGGAAGTGTTGACATGCGATGAAAACATGTGAAAGTGGTCACAAGAAGAAATTTGTCATTTTAGTCTATAATAGATGCCCCCTAATGTATGAGGTTAGAGGGGAAGATGATAACATAAATACATTATAAAAAGGAAGCAGTTGAGTATGGAGTCGAAGAGAGTAGAGAATCCAAGATCATAGGCTCAAACAAAAGTACCTAAAATAGAGATAAATGTCAGAAAAAGACATATATCTGGGACAAAGATGTCCATATACAAATGATCGTCGTAAAGATACAACTGGATCCAACATGTTTATAAATGATGTAACTATCATGGTCACACAATATGCAAAAAGGAGCCATAAAAAATCTAAAGGAGTCATGACCACAAATGAAAAAGGTGGATCCATGATCAACAATTGATCATAGCCACACAAATACAAGGTGGATCTATGTCTCAGCAAATGTCATATGGATTGTAACAAGGTCTTGTGCAACTCGAGAAATAGAAAAATATGACAATGTTATTTTCAGCCCAAGGTACTCAATCCAAACAACCTAAAGATACGAATCCTAACCATGAGAATAAAGGAGTTGAATTCGAACATGGAGGAAACCATTTGATTAACGGTCATTGATGAGAATTGTTAACAAACGAGAGGGAAACCACCATTAATGAAAATGGTCCCCAAGGTACCTAGTACATTCTAACAAGTGTGAATAAATGGTCTTGAAGTTGAACACCTGAAGAATCCATCGAGTAGGAGACATTAGTTATTCCCACTACCCAATAGTGAGGGAAATCACTACTGATGACTACAATCCCCAATGTACTGTCATAAAATCTAAATCTCATTCCCAAAGAAATATGTGTTGAGGTCGATAGGAAGATATCCATTGGAAGGAAGGAATTAAGGCATCCTCTATCATCCAACACAAGGTAAGTCAAAGATTGATTGGATCCAGAACTGGTACAAAATTTTATGACAAGGACCACCGTAGACATGATGTAATGAACTGATACCAAGGAATGACTGACAAAAAAGGTCAAGGAAACTACATAATGACTGAAAAATTTGTATCCTTGAACATTGAGCACAACGTAAAAGTGACTTAGGAAAATTTTGACATGAAGGGACCAATGAAACAAATCTGCAATGTAGGAGAAATTGATATATTCTCCACATAATTAGAAAAGGATCCAATTGAAGGAGTTTTTGAATTGGGGTAAGGTCAAAAACTAGAACCTAACTATTGATAGACTCAAAAATGGTGCTTCATTTAAGGAGATGAGACTTTCTTCCATGATGTAAAAGACATGCGAATGAACTTCCCTTTCCCTCTTTCTTTTAAAGGTTTAACGAGTCCAAGAAAGCAAACTCGAGACCTTCTTAATTGTTGGAAAGCTCAAAGAAGAGACATACGAATGCTTAATAAAGAATCGATTCGTGGATTTTACGAGCCCAAATTAGTGGATGCTCGACATTGTTTTCATAATTTGAGATTTGTAAAACAACAAAGAAGACTCTAGGGGGATGCATTTTTCGTAAAGTTAGTCTCCTAAGTCTAAAAAAGTATAAAACAATCTAGAGGAGAGCTCTATTAGTCGAGTAGAACTAAGGTATTCCTTTTTAGTAGTTAGTCGGCAAGGTCCAAAAAAGGGGTAAACTATAACCATACCGAAGCTCCTTAAAAAGAAAGCATAACCACTTTAGTTTTAACAAGTGTGAAGGGAAGCAAGATCACTCAGAAAATTCCATTTATTTACGAGAATGGTATGGACAACAGTAAACTTGATGCTTTGTTATTATGTTTAACGAGCATGAAAATGGCATAAAGAACACTCGAAATCTTTTTCATGTTGAGGTTTAGAGCAAGAAAAAGAGAAAACAAAGCTCGAAGAGGTTCCTTTTTTGTAATTTTAGTCCTCCAAGTCTGAAAAAGAGATAAATCTATACTTGAATATAATCTTCTAGATTCCAAAGAAAATAGAGTATTCTTTTTTCCTAAGTAATCCACATGGCGAGAAAAAGGTTAAATTTATACCTATGTGGATGTTCCTTAACATCCTTTAACGAGTTTGAAGGGACATGCAAACTTGATGATCTAGTCACATTTAAGGAGTCAGACCATGGCTTAAAGATAACTCCATACCTTTCTCGTGAAGTTTTAATGATCCCAAAAAATTCAACTTGTGGCCTCCTTATTGTTTCTAACAAGCTCAAAGAAGAGCAAAAATAATTCTTTAAATGCAAGGAGACGAGTGTCAGAGACAAGTGAAACTAGTTCCAAGCACGAGGAATAGACCTACGTATAGTACAAGGAACATGAACAATATAAGGACACTCAGGGAACATCTCCTATAGGTAAAGGGTGTTAGGTTGTACTGGAAAAATGGTACAAATATGAGCGATGATGAGAGAAGAGATGAGGGATTATATAATGAGCCAAAATCATGGAATTCGATATCAGGCTCATAAGCGCAAGCAAGGTACATGTGAATGCAATTACAACTTGAAAAACAAGGTAAGACCAGTAAGCAGTTGTGAATCTAAATAAAACTCCTTTCTCCAAGAACAACAACATCAAGATCATATTCAGAAGAAAATATCTAATACAGTTCACTTTGGTAGAAACACTTGCAACTTCGCTATCTTCTACAAAATATGTAGACAAGGAATATTCAACCAAATAAGACTCTATAGTGCCAAGGACAGACGATTTATAATCAATAAGATCAACCTCAGAAGAAAGGATAAAGTTGAAATGGGTGATAGAGCCTATAGGAACAAAATCATTATCACAAGAGTAAAAAATTATAATATAAAGTTCAAACTCATCAGGATCACTAACTTGTAGTTCGGTTGGAGAATCGAAAGACTCAACAATACATGCATAGGATATTTTATCATTAGAAAGGTCAAACTCAACAAACAAGTTAGGGTTGGAATTAACCACAACTAAGTCAACATCCAAAAGAAGGCCAGATTGTATCAAAGAATCTAGGAATACTTCATCCAAAGGAAGGAGACCATCCCAGATAGGACACATTTCTAAATTTTCAGTTGAATCAATAGGGTGGAGATCAGGCTCCAAATTCCCCATTGTGTAAAACATTGGTTCAACCGCTAGGACCAAGTCCCAAGAAGGGAAGCATGAATCCATATGCTTATTCTTAGTAGCAATTGAACATGAAGGATAAGAGGCCACATAATTCACCCGTGGAGGGGAAATGTCTACTGAAACAATGGGAATTAAAAAAGGAAAGACCTTTTCTATAGTCGGGTGAGGAGTAGGATCAAGAAAATACAACTAGTTAATAGTGACAATGCTTTCGTTATGAGGGAAACACATCACACGAAAGAGTGTAGACACCACAAATTTCATAGCATATATGTAATCACGTCCAAGGATAATATTAAATTACAAGTGGTCCTCAATAACCATGAAATCAACTAAGACAATATTCCCACTCAAAGTAACAGGTACTTGAGAAAGAATTCCCATAGCTTGACTAGTTCTTCTATCAAAATCCAACAACTAATTATCAATTGACATAAGGCTGGGAGATCCCATGCCTCTCAAAGCACATGCAGATAAAATATTGATAGTCTCCTTTATCAACAATACAATGAGCAATCGTGTATTGTTCAACTTGAACCTTTCTCTAGAAAGGTGTGACTGAAGGAAGGAGGGGATCAGCTAGGCTATCCCAATCAAAGGAAGCAATCCAAGAACTTGATGGGGGTTCATTCGAAATGAAGTCAGTCTCCCCTTGTCCAAAAAGTTTTGAATTGGCATTGAATAAAATGTGACTAGGAGACACTTCAGTCTCCGAAGGAAGAGTGGTATTAATTGAAGAAGGCATTGATTCAACCACTTGATGAAAGTAGCTCTCCAAATAAAGAGTGGGATCGACCACAGATAACATTAGTTCAATCACTTTATAAAGGTCACTCTCTGAAGGAAGAGTGGTGTGAACCAAATATTTCATTGGTTTGATTACTTGATCAACCGAAGGTTGAATAGGATGTTGAGAAAATTCAGGTTGTTCAGAAATAGGATGTCCTTGAAACCACTCTCTTTGTACTTCTATAATAGTAGGGAACTGGTGAGTAAGGTGATATCATTCACAAAGGATAAAAGGGAAATTTTTCTTGCATTTCAAATGGTTGGTTTTATCAACAATGTCAACATGACTTGCATTGGATGACTTCTTTCCCCCAGCATGAACTCCATGGGCTGGTTGTTTATGTCCAACATGACTTTTATAGGTTGGTTTTTTTCCCCTAGCATGACTTCTAGAGGTTTGGTGGTGAATATTAACTTGAATTACATAGGTTGAGTGTGTGCCCCTAGTATGACTTCGAGAGGCTGGGTGGAAGGATCCAACATGACCTGTAGAGGTTGGATGGGTGCCCTCAGCATGAACTACATAGGTTGGGGGTACAGCGTCAACTTGACTTACAGAGTTTGATAGGGTGCCCCCAACATGAACTACAGAGGATGAGTGTCTAGGTCCAACATGAATTGCAAAGGTTGGACGGGTTCCACCAGCATGACCTGCAGAGGCTGAGTGGTTAGGATCAACATAACTTACATAGGTTGAAAGGGTGACCCCAACATGACCTGCAAAGGATGGGTGACTAGATCCAACATGAACTACATAGGTTGGATGGGTACCCCTTGCTTTTGTTTCTTCTTATTATTCTTCCTTCATTTACTCCTTTTAGGTTGTAGGTTACTAGTATCATAACTTTCACCGCATGAGGCATAAGGAGGAGGAGAGGATTCTATAGGAGAAGGGGAGACTTTGTTTTAATTCCCTTGATATAATGTGCTTTCTTGTGAAGCATCAAGAGCATTCAAGACAGTTGGAGTGGAAAACAACCAAACCGGTATCCCTAGGGTGAATCTAAGAAGAGTCAAAGTGTCCATCAAAGGAACACAAATATTTTCGGTGAAAATAAAAGTACAAGAATCCCCTAGCATGGGTGTCTCATGTTTAGTTTCTGTATGGGTATTAGCCATAGTTTTTGACTTAACAAAAAATAATGAGGTCAATTGGTAACCAATAGCATAAAGAGCACACCAATAGCAGAAAATCATAAGTATCTGAACCAGGAAAATAAAGGTACCTTCCAACAAAAAGTCTGGGATGATGATGGCCCAGTACTAGCCAGTTAAGGGCGAAGAAAATTTACTTAGGGTCCACAATACACCACCTTGGGTCCAAGCGCTTGAACCACCAAACCACTTTCCCAAATTGTATGTAAGGGATTTTCTCCCAATCCTGCCCTAGGTATAATGGAAATATCCTTCCACCATAACCTATGTAGAGTCCTAGAAGTATAGATACTATGGCTACCAAAATCGCAAATAAAGTATGGCGGAACAGTCGTCGATCCAACTGATGCACATGGGTAAGTATCTAATCCCAAAACCTAAAAAGTAACAAGCACCACATGGGTCCGGGAGGAGGTATTGACTAAGTCCCAAAATGTGCAACAACTCTGGTGTATTCTTTATGGAGTATAGCAGAGGTATCTCCAACTACTTAGTATCGCACGACCTTGTGCTTGAATTCTATGTTAGAGGAGCTTTCCGATGTCTTTCTCTATGAAGTTGGATTTCCTAAAGAAATGCCACTTTTTTGAGTTTAAAGTTTTGGGAATTTAAAATGTCCCTAGCCCAAAACACTAGCCTTGACTAGTGTGTGTCGTCCCTAGAGAGAAACAATTACTAATATATTTTAGATATTGAATGTTCTTTTTAAGGATGTTGATTACTCAAAAGGTGGCGAAGGTGAATCCAATGGTGTTTGACTCAACAATAGAAACAATATGACTAAGAAAAGAGAAATTTAAATGCAAAATCAAACCTACTTCCCTTTCTTTTTCAAACTGAAAATTGAAATCCACGAAAGAAAAAATTATTTTTATATTTTCAAGAACAACGACATGCAATGCATTTCAAGACTAAACTCTAATCTACATGCATACAAATCAACTATATGTTCTTTATACTTTTTCTTTATGAATGTGGAATAAAATACAACCTACAAACTAATGCATGCAAGTAATACAAACAAAGTAAATAGAATTGTCCTCTATACCCCACAAACAAACCCTAGGATTCCTTAAAGCCGAATATAACCTCACTGGGAAGGAAAAATTGAAAAGGTAAACAAGCCAACCACTTTGGGATGAAAAGACTAAACAACAATACTAAAACTAACAAGGGTCAAGAAGTTCCAAGGTTTAGTTTAGACCTGCAAACATAGGCTTCTCAACACCATGCCAACCAAGGTTAAGCCAAAGAAGGAGGTGGGGGGAAGAAATAAAAACAAGTTTAAGAATTTGAAGGGGAATTACAACCTAGACAAAGAGAATCCAAAATAGGTGACACTACTTCCTTGGGGTCATGTGTAGACAGATGACCCTTAAAGACCCTTCAGACAACCCTTAAACACCCCAAAAAGGCCCAAAACTGATGAAAAAATTAGTTAGAGGGGTCATTCATGAGTTTCCTTAATGGAGGTCATGAGTTTTAGCTCTGAAAATGAATATTGCATGAAGGAAGGTCATGAATGCACTCAAAAATCGCAGCTGTGCAGTTTAGAAGCATGAATGGGTGGCATAATGCTTATAAAACATCAAAAACTTCCTTGAACAGGCAAGATAGGTATCCAATCAGACTTAAATCTTGCTCCTAAGTTGTAATAAGGACCTGAAACCTTAGATACACTGGAAAAAGGGAAAGGAAACCCAAAAACAGACAACGATTCCCCAGTGGAGTTTTAGTTCTGTTGTAGAGGAAAGTGTTCCTATGGCTGGGGGTTAAGAGGCCACCAACATACTAGGGTTTATAGACTAATGTATATTTTTCTGCAAGAAAAATGTAAGCAAGATTTAGAGATAATTAAGGTCCATACTTGATTCACTGAAGGCTGGTCCAATATTTCTCTATCCCTTCCTCTTGCTCCTCAATCCTAGAGACCTGCAAAACAATTTCAACCTTCCTCAAACCAATTTGACTAAATATAAAGCAATGATAATCAAAGAAATATGAAACCCTAATTTGATTAACATTACTATCTGATCATAAAAAGAGACATGGAATACATTAAACAATGAATTGGGAAAGAGAATAACATTGCATCTTTATTATCAAGTGGAATAAGTACAAATTTTACCTTCTCCTCTTGCTAGGCACCTCACGAAACGTGGATCTAAATCTCTTGCTTCTCTTCTCCAAGGATCTTAGCCCCAAATCTTTGCAACAGAGGAATATGGAATCTAGGGAGAAGGTAGGGGGGATGAGAGTCCAATTCCACCAACATAAAAATACAAAGGTCAAGTCCCCTTCATGGACCTCTATCCCTCTCTTATATACTTTTATGAAGAGTTAGGGTCGAATAGGGATAAGTTCCTAAACCACCCAAAACACCCCTAATTGGATATTTTTCATAATCTTATATTGTTTTGACCACTATAGGTGAAATTCGCTGGATTTATGAAGTAGAGTCACGAGTGCTAAGGAAAAGTTGCGAGTTTGCTTAATAAAAGTCGTGAATGGATAATAAAAAATCTATTTTTAGAATATTTTCATAAATTTTTAGGGGTTTGTATCTTCTAGAAATTTTTTTCTTACTCAAATACCTTTCCAACGGTTTAGAGAAGAGGTTAAATGGAGTTATGAAACTCTATATATGGCTTCTCCAATCAAGGTGGTTTTTTAGTGAATTTCAACGATTTTCATGAAATGTCATCATGGAAGTGTCGACATGCGACAGAAACATGTGAAAGTGGTCACAAACATAGATGTGTCATTTTAGGCTATAACATATATCCCTCGTCTGATATTCATTATTCCACAGACAGACGAGATTAAAGACAAGGTTGAAGTGTTGGTAAAGAGATCTCATGCCTTGCAAGTAAGTTGCAGAATCTTAGATCATAATATAAATTCATTTAAAAATTTATAATTTTTACTTTTATTTGATATTGAACCTATAAAATATGGTTTGTATTTAGGGTATTTTCTGTGACCACACACTAATGGTCAAGATGGTGTTGGTCCCAATGATTCTCATGCAGAACAGTCATCACATGAGAAAACAACTCCACCTACATCAAATCATGTGAAATTGTTGTCGAATGAACAGTTGACAATACGTTCTGCGACATTCCTGAGGCTAGCAGAGAGTGAACGCGCTAGTCACCAACGCACACCAGATCTTGTAGAAGAAGGGGTGGATGCGGAGCCTACTAGTATTTCTAATGGTGAAGCAACATTTCTTGGATCTTCCCATGTCACTAGCACATGTACAATATAGACAACATTTTTGGTGGATGAAGAACTCATTCCAATAAAGATAGAGAAGATCCCAAGTAATTATACATTGTTCAAGTTACTATTTAAAATTTGTTTGTAATATACTGATAAAACATTTTTTTCAACTAATGATGGCATGATCGTTTTGTAGGAAATGATGTTTTTATAAAAATATAAATGATGTGTCCTTGGAGATCTTCGGGCCCGCCATCTGCACAAGGTGGGATAGACAAACAAATAATTTAAAGGATGAGCTCACTAATCGGTTGTTTGTCCTATTCGGAAATGAGACCTTCGATAGAGTCACGGTCCTCAATAATGTTGGACAACATATGAATATTTTGCAAGACCAATATAGGGTTCACCTAGAAATGATCCCTATGTATGAGCACCCTCCGATGATTCCAGCAAGACAGTGGAAATCCTTTGTGGAAGATGGAAATTAAAGGGCTTTGAGAAAACAAGGAAATCTACCACCGGACACATGGAGGTATGCAATACTTTCCACAATATAGTGCTAAACCTTATTATTATTAATTTTATATCGAATTTGGAACATATAACATATTACAACACTTGCATAGGCTATTAGACACATCAAAGGACACAAAGGAAAGACTATAAAAATTTGGTCATCAGAAGATTGGGCCTGGTGGTTATTTGAATTTGGCGGCACAAATTGTAAGTATCAAAAAATTGATAATGCATCCAAATAATAAGTTGCAAATTATTTCATTTTATTGCACCTCAAAATGTAAAATTAATTATGTTATGCAAATATGTAGGCCGACCGATTCAAAGAAGTTTTCGCTGAGGAAGACTTGAAGCTTGGCTTCCAACATGACTTTGAAGCTATTGTTGAACACTGAACAAAGCTTGTCCGGGAAAAAACAGTCTTCTGGTGATCCATATGGTGCATAGGTATATAAAATTTATATAGTTTAATGAAGATTTATTACTTGTGCAATCTATTTGTTATAAATAACTGACATAAAATATTAATTCTGTTTTGAACAGGAAAGCAATGATCCCCTTAATGACGATGATGGAAATCAACCAATCGAAGAACATGCTTCGAATCCCGGTAATGAATTTATTCATATGCTACAATTATATATATAGCATTGCATATGGTGAAGATTAATTGTACTTCTCCATATTTAACCTACAAATAATGTAGAGGGTCACACTGTACATGTTGAGCCTAGACAATAATATCAAGAACATGATGTGGCCACAATAGGTAAAAAAACACATTTGTAATGTTTTTTTTTAAATTAAATACTTGTAATTATAATAACAAAATATATGTATGCAACATTTTCACATTAGTGCAACAAATTTAAACCCCTTGCCGCAAAGTCCACATCGTGAGCACTCTACTAGGAAGACATCACGACAAGTTGATGAAGGAACAAGAACTCAACAAAAAATTATAGAATATGCTCTTCTTTTTTATTTTGTAAAGAGAAGAAAAATTAGAAAGAAGTGACTAAAGAAATATTGTGTAATTATTTTTGATAATATAATGTTGTGCATGGTTTTTTGCCTAATGAATGAATGAATGGTTTAATGAATGTTATCTTTTATTGATTGAATGTGTTGACTGACTGAATGAATGATTTAATGAATGTTAGATTTTATTGAATGGATGTCTTGACTGAATGAATGAATGGTTTAATGAATGTTAGCTTTTATTGAATGAATGGTTAATGTTTGTTTATGATGAAATCTGCATGGATTTGCACATAGGTTTTTTTTCAAGTACATGCATTGGGTATGGGGAATTGAGAGTCACGTGAGGGGGGGATGGGCCATAAGAGATTCTACCTTCACATGGTTAGCCCTGTTCAATAAGGAATATTAAATTATTCTCAAAACAGAGAGGATCTCAATGAGGAGTAAGGAATTATCCATTTCGCACAGTTATTTATTTGAAGCATTATTGTCATACCATGTATTCCATGACTTGTAAAATTTCTTCTAGTGTATAATTGTAGTGTTGAAATTTTACTATGGCTATTTCACTCATCCCTTGGAACTTGTTACAGATAGACTTGGGAAATATTTTGGAATTTTAGAAGAAAAATTGGTGTTTTGATCTGATTGGTGGTCTTATATAATTCGTTTTGGTGCTCTCCATGTTTATTCAGGTGAGTTCTTATTACCCATTATTTTACTTGAATACTATTGTAATTTACATTATTAAATTAAAATGTTCATCAAACTTAAAATGTTCATTATTAATGTTGTTTTTCTTCATTGAGACAGACTACTAAGACTGTATTTTTTTAGCTTCATTTCATTATCTTCATAAACAAAAAAAACTTTATTTGAGGGGTCCTAACATGAAGTTATTGCAATAGGAAAATATTTGTAGTATGTGGAAAGATGTTTTGAAAGGTAAAGAAATGTAGACATTGTCAAGCTCCACAAATCAAGGGAATTTGTTCCAAGAAATTATAAGTATGGGCAACACATGCGTATTTACAGGACACCGGTAAGAGCAATGATGAAATATCATGACATACTTTTAAAATGTAGCTTCTTTAATTTCTTTTTATTTATAGCCATCCATTTTCATAGTTCTTTCAAAACTATTGGCATTTTTTAAACACAATTATAAAGGAGATAACTAGTGAATTATTGAGCCCAAAAAGCATAACATTGTACATAGGCAAAAAAACTCCATTGAATGGTAATTGAGGTATTTTGGTTGTCCTCTTTTTCCATCTTGACTTGATGGTATTCAAAGAATAAATATGTAAAAGATCATGCTTCATTTCCCACATACATGAATAACTTCCCTCTAAAATCCAAACAGACCTTGATTATACCATCCATATAATTCTTACTCTAAATGACAATGTGATTCATCCAAATAGACTCTTTTATAGAAAATATCATACCTATAACCATATTTCCCATTCTACAATGGCCAATGGGTTCCTTTTATAGTTGAATAATGGTTTCATTGTTGTCTTGATTACATTTAATGCCATTGGTCACATGGCCTCAGCATTTTTTTTGGTTAGTTGTGGGCTGGTCTCAATGTTTATGAGTTGAATCAAGCCACCATATATATCTCGCTAATGGAGAAGATCCCCTAGTTATACCATTTCCTAGAGATGGCTCAATATTTAGATGTCATGTTTTTATGAGATCTAGGGAGGATACCACTACTTGTTCCATGTTTTTTGGAGGTTATGTTGCCATCTTCTTTAATTATCTTGTTCATGGGTGTCTAACCTTATACATATATAGGAAGTGATCACTCACAAACTAGAGATATTGTGAGACTTATCAAAACCTTACACCACAGGCCCATTACTTCCTTATTTCACATGCCTCAATTATTGTAGGTGTTAAGCATTGTGCAATATTCCTTAACATGGATACAGAGGACATATGATATNAACACAAATAATTTTGTATGGTTAATAGATGAATGGCCTCCACATGGTTACAAGGTTGTTCCCATTCCTTACATAATGCCCCCCCCCCCCCCTCCCGCTCCCCTACCTAAATTAAGTGGTTAGGAACCCATCACTAGTTTCTTCCCTTCATCCTTGGATGTTAGGGGATTTTTTACATGATACTCCTTTTTTCCTTCTAAGTTCTCCTAGCCAGGGTCTCTCAGCATGAGGATTCGTTATATGATCTTTTTGGGATTTGCATGGGCTCCATCACAATAATTGTTGATGGCAGGGATGCCTAACCTCCTTCCTCTTCTTATACTTGTATCTTTGATATTGAGTGTCTCTTTTCTTTCCAGGGTTTAGTAGTTTAGCTTCCAATTTGCCATTTTTCATGTATTTATCTTTTTCTATTGCTTTGTTTCTTTGATTAGCATTTAGGAGTGATATTGACACTCCCACTTTGAGGTGTCTACTGACTATATTTTCTATCCACAACAACTTATTCTTTGGTCATTCAAATACATTACTAAATTATCTTATCCCATGTATCAATACAAATTTGCATATTTTCATCTTTCATTTTTATTTCCAAAACTGTTAGAAACATAAGATATTTACTCTCATATTGCTGCTTTGAATATGATCTTTACTGCGATTTGTTTTCCATCATTTGTACCTTTAACTATTGTTAAGAAAATGGTTCATGCTTGCTATTACATATGCAATTCTGAATCATTCTTTAAAAAGTACATACATAAAATGTATAGGTATTGAATGTATGGTTAAATGCATGCTTATATCTTTGTCTCAATTCATAGTTATTTTACTGTAGCCATAATATTTTGAGGAAGGTATTGTTTCTATTTTCCAAGTATTCAATTGAAGGAGTTGAAGGGTTAATAAAATATTGGACCAACCTACATAAGAAAGGTACACAATTTTGATTTCCAAGTCCTATTTTCATTATATCTAAACCATACCTTGATGTTTGTATGACTTTGTATGTCTATTGTATTTAAATTAGTATTTTGATTACCTCACCCCAATAATAGGATATTTTTCCTTGCACCAAGGATATGGAGTCAAATAAAATATTGACTGTAAGATATTTGGGGGAGAAAGGTGGGAGGCATCATGGTGATCAATAGTTATAGGGTTTGGTTGTGTAAGGCAATTCTACCAGGGGATGAAGCCTGGTCCTAGGATGAGAGAACACACGGATGGGGGGGAAAATCCCCATACCATAAGCTTAGACATGGAAATTGAGAAAGGAAAGGAAAAAATGCAAGTAAATGATCTCCATTCAGGGACGGGTGGAGAAGGAACCAACGGAAACAATAAAGAAGATAATGCAAAAGCAGAGACTAGAAAGTCAAGGCAACGCGTCCAAAAATAAAAAAAAAGTGCCAAAACCACAGATTAATTCAGAAAGGGTCAAGGAATACATACAATATATGAAGGAGCATGCACTTATAGGAATATTTGTTGGGATCTAGCCCACAAGGAAAAATCTAGTGTGGTGGATAAATATGACATGGAAACTGCAAGGACATTATGATCTACAACTAGGATCCAAAGGCTTCTTCACGATCATATTCTTTACTGAAGAGGATAGAACCAGAATATTTGAGAACCAACCTTATTTTTTCAACTCCACAGGCCTTTTCCTAAGACCGTGGAAAGAACGGTTCAATCCAGATAAAGAAAATATGACAATCTCCTTTGTATGGATTAGAATGTATTCATTGCCTATAGAATACTAGCAGGAGGAAATATAGATAGATATTGGAAACACTCAGGGGAACTTCGTAAAAGTCTAAGTGAAAACTAGACAAAGGAGGTATACATCCTATGCCCGCATATGTATTTACTTGGACATATCTCAGGACCTTCCAGATGGCATTGAATTATCATGGGATGATGAAGACTAGTTTCAAGCAATTTATTATGAGCATATTCCCTTCAGATGTAGAATATGCCATGAACATGGCCATCTCTTCAGAGATTGTCTGCAAAATAAAAAACCTAGAGGAAAGAAAGATCAAGAAACTCAATATACGGAAGTATTTACCAGAGTCCCTAATAAGAAAAGATCATCCAAGAAGTCCACGGGACCAGAGATCCACAAACAAGTTCAAAGACAAAATAGGTTTGAAGCCCTCTAGGAAGAAAAAATTAATAATAACCAGCAAAAAGACCAGGTTAAAGATATGCAAGGTCTGGTGATAGAACCAAACCCGAAGATACCGACACGGGAGGAGACTCAAGAGACTAACATGAATGATAACATGGTTCTTGAAACAGATGGAGAAGAAATGGAGATAGGAGATCTTGATTTGGATGGATTGGAAGCGGCATGTTCTAAAAAGGTACCAGAAGAGATTCCTTCACAACAAGTCTCATTGCTGGAAAAGGCGATAATCAAGGAAAAGGATATGAAGTTTCTTGGAGTATCATCAGAATTCGTCAAGGATCCAGATGGTAAAAAGAAAAAAGAGGAAGGCATAGCAATGTGCAAAGAATCCATATTGTTGGGTCTAAACTTGTAGCTTTTGGGCAGTATCCCACCATAGATGCGACCCTCTCTCTTGCAACCAAATACTTTCCAATGTGGATTACATCCTGGAATATAAGATACTATAACAGTACCTTGAAGATTCATCTTCTAAGAAGAAGGATTGAAATGGAAAAACCGAGCATCATATTTTTACAAGAAACTAAATGCTCAGAAGCTAAACTGAAAATTATAGGTGGTAAAGAGTGGAGGGGAAGTGAAGTTATTGTTGTGGTTGTGAAAGGGGTGGCAAGAGGTATAGGGATTTTGTGGAACCCAAGACAAGTTTCCCTCTATGAATTTTATGCAACTCAGTTCTCTCTCTCAGTAGATTTCCAGATCTTAGGCACCTGCACTAGGGGGTTTATGACCAATGTTTACCGCCTTCCTCGAGAAGAAAAGAAAAGAAAATTTCAGGAGTCATTAGGGATGCTCAAATGGTCATTAGGAGGGAAACCCTAGATACTTGGAGGGGAGTTTAACCTGATCAGGAATCTTGACGAAAAGAAAGGTGGGATATGGAAGTTAAATTCCAAGAGTGAATATTATAACGAAATTATAGATCACCTAGAAATGGTCGATGTCAAAACAACCAATGGTACCTTTACTTGGAATAATAAAATAACTGGAGATAGAGGAATATCCTGTTAGCTAGACCGTGTTTTGGACTCTGAATCCATCATGATGGCTTTGGGGAATCTAAAGAATGTAGCAATTCCATCAACTGGCTCCAATTATTGGCCTTTAATCTTGGAATGGGAAAGCGTCAGGGTTAACCTACGAATACCCTTCTCTTTTGAGAAATTCTAGCTCCTCCAAGTGGATTTCCTGGAGAAACTTAAAGAATGGTGGAACGAAATGCCAACCATCAAAGGAACGTGAATGGACCAGTTTTAACAAAAACTTAAACACTTAAAATCCAATATCAAGAAATGGAATAAGGACTCCTTCGGTAACATTTTTCAAGCTAAAAAGGAGTTGGATAGAAAAATAAAAGAGGTTCAAATCCAAGGTATGCAGAGTGGTTTCTCGGATGAGATTCAAGCACAAGAAAAACTGTTGATTCAAGAATTTAGCCTAAGAAAACAATAGGAGGAGGTATTCTAGAATTAGAAATCCATAGTTAAGTGGCTCCATGAAGGTGAACGTCATATCATTTTATTTCACAAAGCTTCCATTCAACATCGCCAGGGCTATCGCATGGAAAGAATGAAAACAGAGGAAGGAAACATCATCGAGACTTGGGAGGATTTGGAACTCACTTTGAATTTATTCTTTCCCAAACTCCTTGGGGAACCAAACTGGGACAGGGAAGCCGCTCAGAGAGAGCTGTTATAGCACATTCCAAAAGATATTATAGAAGAGCATAACTTCATGCTTATGAATCCTATTAAGTTGGAAGAAGTGGAAGTTGCTGTCAAACAAATGGAGAATGATAAAGCCTCGGGAACTGATGCATTCACTACCAACTTCTTCCACGCCTATTGGGATTGGCTGAAAGAGGAATTTTGGGCTCTGGTGGAGGACTTGAGGAAGACTTGTAATATTTTGAAAGCTCTTAATGCCACCTTCCTGGCGCTTATTCCCAAAGAAAATGGAACATAATACCCTAGTAAGCTAAGACCTATTGCCCTACATATTGTCATTTATAAAATTATCTCTAAGGTTATAGACAATAGGCTTTGACCCTTGCTTCCCTTCCTCATTTCTCCTGAACAAGAGAGATTCATTGAAGGATGACAAATTCTGGATGGAATAATCTTAGTCCATGAAACCATTCATTCAGTCAAAATCAGTAAAATCCTAGGTATGCTTCTGAAATTTGATTTATCGAAAGCTTATGATAAATTGAATTGGAAATTCTTAGCAGGTGTTCTCCGAGCCTTCGGGTTCTCTGACCAATGGACCGATTAGGTTATGAAATTAGTTTCATCGAACTTCTTCTCCATTTTGGTAAACAGGACTCCTTTCCTACCCTTTCATGTTTCCAGAGGAATTATACAGGGCAACCCGTTGTCGTCCTTTCTATTCATTATTGCAGTGGAGGGATTAGGAAGAATGATCAAGAACTTACGAAACCAAAAATAAGCTAAGAGGGCTCTCCCTAAATGCAGACATGGAATCACAAACTCATCAATAGTTTGTGGATGACACGATGCTCATCGGACCTTCTACTATTCAAGAGGCTCGCGGCATAAAAGAAGGGTTAGATACCTTCCTTGAATCCAGTGAACTCGAAGTTAATAAGGACAAGTCCCAAGTATACTTCTTCAATACCTAGAATATCACCAAAAGGAATATCCTCAGGATCTTGGAATTCTCGGAAGGAGTGCTAGCCTCCAAGTACTTAGGAGCATCGTTAGCTAAATCGAATATCAGGAAAATTTCGTGGAAGGATCTATTCCACAAGATTAAACAAAAGCTCAGTCATTGGAATTTTATAGCCCTTAACTTCCCCAATAGTCTTATTCTTGTAAAATTTGTCCTTCAATCTATGCCACTTTATCTCTTATATGTCTTGGCTACACCAAAATATGTGATAAAAAAGACAAGGAATATCCAAAGGAACTTTCTGTGGGGAGGTATTGATGGACACAGAAAGTGACCTTTGGTGGACTGGAAAACAATATGTAAACCCAAAGATGATGGGGGTTTAGGACTACATGATCCACTGGACATAAAGAAAGTGATGGGAGCCAAAATATGGTGGAAATGGATAAACCATGAGTACAAACCATGGGATAAACTATTGCATGTGAAATATGCACCCCAGTGACCAAAACAGTTGCTGATCAAATTTGGAGAAAATACCCCAGGTTCCAGCATCTGGAAATCAGGTTAGGAAAACCGAAGCCTCATGCAAAGTCACAACTTCTGGGAGGTAAGAGATGGAAGAACGATGTTGTTTTCTAGAGCTGCTTGGAATCAGGAGCCATGTATAGAAATCCAGGAGGAGATTCTGACACGTATCCATGCTCTTCATAATAGCCAGATGAAAAATATGGAGGAATTCTGGGATCCCGAGTCCCCTAACAAACTATTTCGGAACTGGAAAATGAAAGCATGGTGGAAAGCTCTTGCACCAGAAGAGGAAATAGATATTTCTACATGGAACTTTGCTCTAGGAAGATACCTATACATGTAGGTATGGACAAGTTCAAATGGATATACTCGAAACTGGGAAGCTTCAATAATAAGGAGGCTATTAAATTGCTGACTGAAACTCACAAGATGGAAAAGGAGGCTAATTTATGGAGAAAAATATGGGGTGGGAAATGGTGGCCCAAATTGGCATCCTTCAGCCAGTTGGCTCCTCCTCAAATGATGAATCCTCACATGGGATAATATTCAAGATCGAGGGATCTTGGGTCCAGCAAGGCCTTGTCTTTGTGAAATCAATAATGAAACCACAAACCATCTTCTGTATGATTGTCCAATTGCGGACGCTATCTACGAAATAGGCACTGGATTGTTCAAAAAAAATCACAGACACAAAGGAAGGCCTGACCTAACGATAGATGAATGGTCAAAGAACGTCTTCAAAAATAAAATTGTGAACATGCCTTGGGAGTTGTTTCCTGGATTCACAGTCTGGAAAATTTGGAAGACAAGAAACCTAAGAATTTTTTAAAATAAACAGAGGCGAGTGGAGGAAATCTGGAAACTAATCAAAACTCACCTTAAAGAAACCATAACTTTAAATCTATGGACCTAGGAGGATTTTGCAGCTGAAGAAATTGAAAGACAAATTTTCTTTGAATGGGGAATTTGGAAGTTACCTGTGAACAACTCGTGTCCTAGTAACATGCTTAAGCATTCCCGTAGCTCCGATTTCTAGCAATTGCCACCGGCTGAAGCCTTCAAAATTAATTTCGATGGTGCCGCAAAAGGGAATCTGGGCCTTGCTGGTTTCAGAGGAGCAATCAGGGACTCAAAGGGTAGAATTCTCAACATCTTTTGGGGAAACTTGGAAACTAGCACTAACAATTTAGCGGAGCTAGATGGCCTCATTAATGGGTTATCATGGGCATTACAATGACAACGAAATTCATTGATTTTTGAAGGGGACTCTATGATAATTATTAATCTATCTAGAATACTTTAGAATGGTGCGACCATTGGATAGGTCTCCAAAAATTGGAGGTGGGAGAACAAGATTATAGAGCTTAGAAGGTGGTTAACAGGAAATCCTGCAATTCATTTCTCGTATGTTAAAAGGACAGGTAACAAGGTGGCAGATTTTTTGGCCAACGAACGGGTGTTCAAGCTTATTTATTTTCATGCAGAAGAGATCAACAACAACAAGGATGGAAGGATTTGGAAATGTTGCAAAGAGTTGGTTGGGGATGATGTGAAGAGTTGGAGGAGGAAGACGGTTGGTGAGCACCCAAGACAGCTGTCGGCTCTTTCACGCTCGATGGAGAACATATGTAATCACTTCCTCACATTACCTCTACCACCCGACACAACCCTTCACATGTGAGTCCCCCACATCATGGTTAGGACATCATTTGAGATGATACCTAAGCAGTGACAAGTTGGTCATTGTCAGGGGGTGAGGGGGAGAAATGAGGGAGGTAATATACCTCAGGATAGCTAATCTTCTAACACCTCACTCAAGGATGATAAACTGACCCTTCTGACATTCAATTGGGGGTTTAATACATGGCTGAGACCCCGGCCATGGTGGAAGCCCAGATTACTGTTAAGGAAAGAGAACTGCTACAGGAATACATAAATCACCAAGGGTGGCCCCTGACAGCCAACCCCTTCTGGGAGTTCAGAATTCTTCTTGATCGAGATATGTAGGCGAAGACACAATTGGCACACAACATCCGAGAAGCTTTGAATCTGACACGGAAGGGTTAGTAGGAGAGTGTCGTAGGTTTCAGAATGCTTGACCTTATTGCTGGTGAGATGCAAGATCGTCCAGGGGAGTAATCCATGGAGGAGCAACCTCCCACTCTCATTGATCCCCCTCTGTAGTAAAGATTAGGTGAGGGGTGGTTTTTTTTGGTTCTCTGAACACTTGGTATTTCTATTTTGTTTCCTTAGCTCAAGCATCTATGGTTAAATCCAACTTTTATATAGTTATGTCTGTTGGTTAATGTTTTGTATATCTATGGATACTATATTTTTAGTTGGGATGGGGCTATGAAGGAGGCTTCCACCACTCAAGGTCTATCTATGTGCAGATACTGGATGGATGGGTACCAGGTCAGAGGTCATGGGAGTGTATATGTTCTGGAAAAAGAAAGTATGTGGGTGGGATATGGGGTTTTGTTTCAAATAAAAAGGATGGGTATGGGAAGATGGGGAATTGAAAGTATAAATCCTCCAAAGAAAATACCGGTTAAGCATGGATCTTCCAACTAGCTAGGTCTGAATGTAATTTCCTTTTTGTACTATAAGTAATATATTGTGTTCCTACTTATTAACAGAAAAAAGGATATGGAGTTGAATATTGACAAGGAGAATTTTCATGGGTTTACTCCCCCACCTTTTTTTATATTCCATCTATATTTTCTATTGGACTTTCCTCATGTTTAGCTTTCTTAACCTCCTCTGAGTAATTTTTCTACAAGTAATAACTAATTTGGCACTTGAATGGACTATCAAGTTTATAACCTGTGTCATCTCTAACATCTTCATGTTCTCTCTTCCACTTGTTGTAATTTTTCTTCATTCAGGAGAAGATGGCCTAAGTTATCAATACTTTTCATTGATAAATTTTCCAACACCTCTACATAAATGCCCAACTTTGTAATGCCACTTTCCTCACTTGTAGGTTCTTAGCTTAGAATATCAAGGTCCTTGTATATTTTGTTTCCTTGAATAACCATGGCTCAACATTCTATTACATTTGGTACAGATTATACCAATGGAAACGTAGTGCCTGAAACAACCAAGGATTATGGGAAGTGAGAGAAATCCTTATATTAAAAAAGATTCATGGAAGATGCAAAATCCAATGCAATTTATTTACCTAAATATCCTACATAATTCGTTTTGAGATCATCAATGGTTGAAGAATCAAGGAACATGGAAAAATGACTTTTCTGCAAGAGTATTTCTTCAGTATCCTTAGTAGTTCAATTCAGTTTTATGAGATGGATTAGAATTTTCCTCTATTCATTTCTATGATGATTTGAAACTGCCTTGGGTCTCTGCATTTATTAGATGAAAAAACATAGGGAATTTTTTATGTTTCTTTTCTCGTCAGTGTTGTGGTTAAAAATAAAGTGAGATCATTGTGGACTATAGTTCCTTAGATTAAAAAATTTATCATGAATTACTTAATATTTCAGAATCTTTAAGCTTTGTATTCATTTTGTCCAACAAATACAAGTTTTGGAAAATTTTTGTGGCATAAACCTTTTTGAGGTTTATTTGGATTTTAATTTTTAATGTTGACAAAATATTTCATAGCTTCTGTAAGTGGTTGTATTTCAGTGGCTACTATTAGTGACACAAAATATTCATCATAATCTTGAATATGACATGACCTTTCAACACCTTGATCCTCTTGATACTTACTATATTAATATTGTTGCATGCTTAGGATCAAACATAGAAAAGCTCCTATAAATATTTCCTTGATACCTTGAACCAACTCTATCATGCCTTGAAAGTTTTGGCATTGAGATACTTGACTGTTCACACTCTTGGTATTTATTTTCCTATGACAATTGTTGAAGCTATTTATAAACTATACATAAATACATTTATTGCTACTCTAACCTTCAAGTTGAATTCCTAAAATATGATGTGGAAAACTTTCCTTTATCTATTCCAAGAAGAATAAAGGGACATATTTACATGAAGGTGTGAAGTAAGGCCCTAATTTTCACAAAGAAACATCTAATTCTGAACATTGATGTTGATATTATCTTTTCACATATTTATACTAAAAAATATTCAAAGTTTATAATATACTCATGTTAATCAGTAGACAATATATCGTCAGGGGTTTCATTGTTCTCATTATGATTTATTTAGTGTTGGATTTCTCACTCCATAATGCATTCACTTCATTTGTCTTGTATGTATGTGTAAATCTTGATTATTTAATTGGTTCCACAATACCATAAACTGAGTACTAAAATGGGTATACTTAGTCACAGGATATATGTATTTTTTTTAAATTACACAGATCTATCGAATATCCGACGACCACCTCCATAGAATCCGACGCCATTGTCATAGCACCGACATCCAACATTATCGGTTATTCGACACCACCTCCCTAAAATCCGACTCCATCGCCATCCCAATGACTGCTAACGTTGTCGGCTATCCGATGACCACCACCATAGAATTCAACGCCATCGCCATACCACTCACGGTTAAAGGCGTCACATCTTCAACAGATCCTTACAAATTATCCAACCTTCTATACAGTGAAATTTTTCAGATTTTTGACCTCTTTATACAGTGAAATGTGTCGGTTATTCCACGAATCCTTCCAAATAATTCAACCTCCTATACAGTTGAAAATTGTCGGCTTTTCGACCTATTATATAGTGCGCTATGTCGGATATTCAACAGATCCTTACAAATAATCCGACCACCTATATAGATAAAGTTGTCAGTTTTCCGAGCTATTTTATAATGCGATGTGTCCAATATACAATTAAATTTCTCAGATATTCAACGACAATATTAAAGATGTAGTCATTGAATATCTGACCGAGCAAAGTCATAAATCCAACGTGTTCATTTTATTGTTGGATATCCGCCTAAGTGCAATCGATGTTTAAAAAAGAAGATGATTGTCAGATGGTTGACAAGATGATGTCGAAAATCAGACATCTATTTCATCGAATTTTGGACTAAAAAATGCCAGTGACATTGATCCTAACATCTTGCCTTAATGATTACATTATAAAAAACAATACTTAAATCACAAATTACATGACTGAAATTACAACACTGAATTTTTTCTGGTCTTGCCTTCATTAGCATATTGATCCACTATGAAATCTTCATAGACTCTGGTCTTTTCTGACCATCATCTTCGAGCTTACCACTTTGATCCATTTAAGACACAATTGCTTCTGATAATTGATGATGCACTTGTACTTACTAACAATAATGGCATACTTGATTCTACCAATGTCACATAGGGCTTCCAACATATTTGTAAGAAAATTAGTCAAGTAAGCGAACCCTTTTATGGACATGCTTCAATCTGTCATTGTTGTCTTTGGCTTCACAAGAACCGCCAACTAGTTCTAGGAAAGTAGTCTAGATACTAAATGTATCCAGGAGTCAATCATACATCTTGACCTGTACACAAACACATAAGGACACAATGATAACCTGTAACTCACGTTCTTGGATTCACACAACCCATCATCATATAACAGATGTAGACATAATCAAACCAATGAAGAACTTGTGGCAAGGCCAAGGCTTCAATACACACTAGTTTAAATTATGTTAACCCATGCTATAGTTAGTTCTTCATCACATAATTTAACAAAAGTAATGCAAAATGTTTTCAAACTGCAAACCCAATAAAATATAAACTTGAAACAAACTCAATCTCAAAAACTTAATTATCACCATCAACAAATCGATCGCATTCTATTCACACAACACATATTTTCATTATCTCGCTAGCTTTTCCATGCAACAATTCCAATTAAGAGAGAAATTGTGTAAGTGCAAATCCAAATTACACGTGAATATCTCTGTTTCGAGGTTCAACGAAGTCACCCAAAGATGCATAACTTGCACGAATGTTAGAGGATCGATTGACTGAAGTTTCAAGGAAGTGCAGATCTCATGAGATTTTATGATCAACAACCTCAGCTCTCTCAACAATGGTTGGTTCTTCTAAGAATAAGCGGCAAGACAACAACTACACATTTCACATAAATTACACCTCTCAACCTTTGATCCATGGGCCCCTCCTTCTACAACAATGATGTGAGAGAACAAGATCACAGAGCTATAACAATAAACAAGATGCAAATATTAAAACATATAAAACATTACAAGAGAGAAACAGATAAAATGTGGTTCACCCAAGATAGGCTACATCCACATAGAATTTTCTAGTCCTTTTATTATTATTCCGTCCAGCAAAATGAAGGGATACAACCTGCATCACACTCACTGCACTTCTTTTGCACTCTCTCAAAGTCTCTTTCACACAATCACAAAGATTGTTTTCCAATGCTACAATACAATACACAACCGCATTACAATGCTTTCCTTTTGTAGGGCAATTACCATGGGAAAATACCATGGGTCACACAATACCATGGCCCCACAAATCACCCATCATTGAGCAAGTCATGACTCTGGAACTAAAACATTTTACAAGGCATTTTTTTCCTAAATTTTTGCTGCAGGGGAACTGGCCCTGAACCCCACCAGGGGGGCTCCCAAAATAGTCGTCGCCCCCCCTTGGATCCCCCTGACGACTATAGTTGGTGGGAAATCCCTCCCACACACCCGTTAGGTGCTTGGATCCAAACGCTACTGAAATAACATCTCTGAATCAGGCAGATCATGCTTCACAACCAATAAAGTAATCTTATTTACAGATTGGAGTTGAGCAATACTGGAATCATGTGCCTTCTCTCTTCGTTGCAACAATTATTCACAAATCTGCATATCTTCTTTCACCAATCAATCAATGACCGTTCAACACCACAAAAATTTCCAAGATGAGTTCGATACATTCTTCTCTTTCGTTCTAGATAGGATCATTACGATCCCAATGCAAGACGACTTGAATATGGTGTCGGTTCAATTTTTGAAGCTTTTACAGAATCCTCCTCTATTGACCATCACATAAACCTTCCTTGGAAATCACGACTTTAAAAAAATGGTTGAAATTCAATTGAAACAATGATTAATATTCAGGTGAAATAATGAGGGCAGTTACAAAATACGACTCTTGATAGTCGCATGAACTATGTCTTTATTCTGCCTCAATGCAGATTTGCTGACAATGATTTCACACCCACCAAGAACTCATAGTCCTAATCTCCTCTATTGTGATTTCCTCAAATCCTTGGCAAGGCGGTCGAGATGTTGGGCACGATTCTCTTGGTGTGGCTGCTAGCTCTACAGTGACAAAATAACATTGCACTCTCACACGGAAAAATCTCAACACTCTTAACACCTACACTAATCTAATCTACTACAACGCATATTACTCCCACATCTTCCTGACCCTCTCGTGACGGAGTTAAGCCATAACTGACTCTCATTCCAAGTCAGAAATTAAGATAGAAAACATGATTCACACATAAAACTTCACATCTTGTTTATTATCTTCAAACTTTTGTACAAATATATTGTAATCCCTGATTTTTTATAAGATCTAACTGATTCTAAATTTAGACAGAATTGTTAGGAGAATCTCCAACAACTCAACAAACCAAAACCAACTCTTCTAAAGTAACCATCAATCCTAACATACACATCTTCACAATTTGACCAAATAATGAATATTATGAAAACAATAAAGTTAAACACATTTGTTACAAGTTATAACTAGTAGTTTAAGCAATTTTGATGTACTTTAAATGACACTCTTATAAATTAACGTAGTTTATGGATAAACTTATATAATGAGTATTCTAAAATTCTAGTAGTATAATCATTTTTTATGTTTTATCATGTTAATTAAAATTTTCATGTTAAATTCATTGAAAAAATGTTTTATTACTTAATTTCATTTTTTTTTGCTTGTATTGGTTTTGTTGGTCTCAGTGTACACTAGAGGTTTTGCAACATAGGTTTTTCCACTTGGTCAAATTCATGAGTATTACTTCACCTTGGTTAACTATTTTCGACATTCCTTGCGTTAGCAAAACATTTTCTTGTTATTTATGTGGTTTTGAATTGAGTTTTTGTTTGCAATGGGAATTTTAATCCTGAAGTTTTTAATCTTAGCATTTAATTACGAGGGCGGAGTTGTTATTTTTACAATATCTGTAATTAGTTTAAAACAAATATACAATATCTTGCATACATTTGACAATGGAATGATTGTTGTGTGAATTACTAGATGTTTACTAACAAATTGAGGGTTTCATTCTGCAAATTGTTGATAAATGTTGTCTTGGAATGGGTATCACTAGTTCTGAAAGTTCGATTTTGGTCTACCAGGGGAAACTCTAATTTTCTGGAATACAGATTGACCCTATAGTTCTCTTAATCTCTTCAATTGTTGTTGCACTTTTTGTTGGAGATTTTATTACCTTTTTTAAAGAAGATTTCTTCATCCGAAGACACTTTCTCTTTTAAACAATTGTACCTTCTAAATATATATTTGCTCACTTAAGAGTTATCTTGGGAAGATGCACATTTAGCCACTCTACTTTGACTTCTAATCTATCCTCCATAACTTCATTCCAAAAATGTTCTGCTCAATTTGGGCATATGGGACTGAATAATCTTGTTAGGACATCCATGAATTTCCATATTAGATATTTATTCACCCCCCTACAACATAGGGAAATTTATACTCATCCCGCGCTTCCCAAATATCATACATCCTTTTCTTCAAGGTCTCCCTAAACATTATTGCACTTAAATTTTTGTTCTATCACCTTTCCTGCATTGTTCATTTTCATCAGCAAACATGCATTGTTCATTTTCATTAGCAAACACCCGGTCTGCAAAAATTACTTATGCATTCAAAACATCCTCCATCCATGCAACCCATTTTCTCAATTATAGAATTGCATTAGTTGTGCATCAAAACAAGCTGATATGAGATGGGGTTGTCAATCCATATTTCTGCATGCCTCACTATGAAAACCTTTAAAAGTAAATTTCAACATGCTTTCCATGTTTTGACTAATGAAATTAGCAGCATATTTGTAAACATTATTGCACTTAAAATTGTGTTCTATCACCTTGCCGACAATGTTCATTTTCATTAGCAAACATTAAGTCTGCAAAAGTTTCTTTTGCATCCAAAACGTGCTCCATCCATGAAACCCATTTTATCAATCATAGAATTTGATTAGTTTTGCATCAAAACAAGTTGATATGAGATAGGGCTGCCAATCTATCTTTATGCATGCATGATTGTCAATCTAGATTTATGCATGCCTAAATATCAACATGATGGTCATGTGTTTACTAATGAAATTAGCAGCAGATTTTTTTTGGACAATAGGAAAGCATCATTGAGATCACAAAGTAATGCTGCATAAAATCCCATCTAACAAACAAATATCCCAATTTGCATTTACATTGCAAATTGTTCATATTCCATGTGTTATAAAAAAAAGTTTAACTCTTTAAGTCCTAGCTACTTTCTTAGGAAGTCAACAATTTGTTGACTTCAAGTCCTAAATATCAGCATTCTTGTGATGGTTTAACTAATGAAATTAGCATCAACCCCTATTAAACCATGCGAGATACCAGTCCAACTACCCAATAACATGCATAATGGACTCTCAAGAAGCAAACTGAGGTAATAAGTAGGCATCGAAACCCAGTTAACAAAACCCCTGTCAAAACACATAATACACCTGTCTGGACATGCATAGGAAGGACCCTCAAGATTATTTACCGGAGTTACAAAAATACTTGTCCAAACATGCGAGACACATGTCCAACCTCCATTTTCCAATCACTAAGACATGTTTCCAAATGTAATTTGATGGAGTGACTAGGAACCTGCATGTTCCTTTGATTTCAAGTCCATTCTTCTTTATAACTTTCTTCCAAATATGTTCTACGTAGTGAGGACATCTCATATAACCATGTCAAGACACATAAGCATCTACCATAAAATCCATTTGTTGGCTTTCCAATTGAGCTGTGTGCCAGATGGGCCTTGAAGCTTATAAAATCTAAAATCACCTAGGTTCCCATGTTTTTCTTCACTAGAAAAACATGAAAGATGTTTTTGGGAAAATAGGAAAACCACAGTGAGATCACAAAGTAATGCTGCATCAAAACCAAGCTAATAAACAAATCTCCCAATTTTCTTGCACATTGCAAATTGTTTATATTCCATCTACTATAAAAAAAAAAATCTTCAAGTCCTACCTACTTGCTTAAGAAGTCAACAATTTGTTGACTTCAAGTCCTAAATATCAACATGATTTCCATGTTTTAACTAATGAAATTAGCGGCAATTCTTTTTTGGGTCTAATGGGGAATCCACTCTCACTTTAGCAAATAAGGTTTCATCAAAACTTAGTTAACAAAACAACTTCCAAATAAATAACATACATCTTCCCAAGTGTCGCTCTCCATATTGTCAAAGAATCTTGGAGACTTGATCTCAATTATTTCATCCAAGTGTTTCATCCTTGCTTAAACTCAATAAGAAGTATAGAACTTCCTTTAAAAACATATGATATGGCTTTGTCATGAGAAAAAAAGTGCCCACCCTTATCATAATATGCTTAGAGTTTTTTCAAGCATTCTTATTTTCACTATGAGGTTACCAAATAAGATTGCATCAAGATCTAGTTAACAAAACACCTACCAGTCAACATTATCCATTTGTCCCTAGAACACTTTCCAAACTTATAAGGAAACTTTGAAGCTTCATTTCCATTGTTGCAGCTAAGTATGCCATCATTTTTTAACCTCAAATGAGGAATCCAATGTTTAAGAAGTATTTTAAACTCAATAAGTTATCCAATAGGACTTTGCTTCAAAGTATATGGTATTTCTTGATGATGAGCAAAAGAGTGGTCGCCCTTATTATAGTTTTCTTATAGATCCAAATAAGGTTGCATCAAAACCCAATTAACAAAAATCCAAGCAAAACAATTAAAATATTTGGCCAAAAGTAATTCCTTGAGCTATCAATGTAGACGTATGCAAGGTGGATCGTAAATCAACAAACAATAAAACCATATTCAACTTACCATTCCAACATGCATAGCTTTATGGAATATAGGTTATTCCTATAGTTGTTGCAATCTTTGTTGGACCTTTATTGTGCTTATTTGGAGCATCTGCTTTCTTATGAAGGAACTTCTTCATTTACAATGATTTTACCTTCTAAATACTTATTGGATTTTTAAAGAGTAGCGTCCGACATTTCTACACTTTCCCACCCTGCTCTCATTTCACGACCATCCTTATTTATAACTTCCATCCAAATATGTTCTATGTAGTAAGGACATATCATATAACCATGTAAAAACACACAAGACATCTGCCCAAAAAAAGATTTCTTGGCTTGCAAATTTTGAAGCCTGAAGGCTATCAATGAAGGCATGTGCATGACGGACCATGAGGCAGGAAATAGGAAATACACACTCACTTTACCAAATATGGATGCATTAAAACCCAATTAACAGAATCCCTTCCAAAACATGCGAGACACTTGCCCCTCAAACAACAAACAGAGGTTGCAAAATAAGCCTACATCAAAACACATTTAACATAATCCCTATAAAATTTTGCAGCGAAATAAGTATTCCTAAATTGCAAAGAAATACAAATGTTCCATGTGTGCAATCAAATAAGGGAAAACACTTCATTTAAGGACACTAATAGGAAAGATGGGGTTGTCAATCCAGACATCTTGGAAAAGAAATAATTTAGCAGCAAACGTGCATCAGAACAAGCTGCCATGCAAATAAGCCTATCAAGACAACCATGTCTAGTATGTTCCTTTTAAGGCCACACTCAAAACACTAGCCAAAACAAGAAAAAATAAACTTTCCAACATGCATTTCCTGGCTTGTCATATGTGATCCTATATGATTGAAAATCACCCAACTTACATTTCACGAAAAATAATTTTCACATCAAACCCTTCAAGCGCATCACAAATTGTTTCATCCTTCTTTTATGTCAACAAAATACATGTAATTTTAAATAAATGTCTTACAATTAACAAGTTTTCAAATAGGACATTCCTTCAAAAGCAACTTATATGTCTTTGACAAAAATAAAACATTGATTTCCTGTATCATAGTTTGCTTGGAGAATGTCCAAGTATTCTTCTTTCCAAGCTTCATGCTTTGCTAGAGTATAGCTTAATCCTTAGGCATGTAATATCAAAAATACTTATAAGATAAGCTGCAATTAAGAATGAGGGTCATGTCTGAACGAAACAACCATTGTTCTTGCATTGATAGATCAACAATTCATTGACGGACCATTGAGGGAGATCATTCATGTCTATGAAGGGACATATGTGATGTGTTCTTCATCAACCTTAATGGGAGCGAACAAAAAGGCTATCTTAGAGACCCCACAAACCCTAAGCGTAAACATAATCCACTTGGAAAGAATCCCAATAGTGGAAAGTCCTCCACATGAAACCTTTTCAAAACCCTTGAGGCGAAACCTCCAGCTTGTTTTCTTGTTACATAACTCCAAATATAGCCACTCCATTTAAGTACAATCGACAATAATTTGTTTAAGGGTTTAAGTCACATTCCACCTTAGAAACAAACAAATCATTACCATATAGCTAGCCTAAATATAGGCATGCTTGAACATATACAAATCAAATGCATATTCTTATGGAAATTTAACAATCATAAGTTTTTTCATATATAAGATATCTATGTTGTTAGAACAAGCCTTCTTTTCCCTCCCATACCTTTTATACAATGAGTTACTATGTCTATGTATTATAGATCTCAAGATAGATAATGATCCTTGAGATTAAAAGCCACAACCACCACAACTAGAAAATAAAGTTTGTAGAACAAATCTTTCATTTTGTTGACCATACCTTTGATGGATGGGTCATTTTGGAAAAAAAAACCAAGGCATTATAAAGTACTTTTTTTGGGAACAACGTTATACATCACAATGCAAATTTTTATTTTCCCATATGATTTGTAGTTATTTCTTTCGATGTATAAACTTTACTTTCTATTTTTGGATTTCAAACCCAATGACCATTGTCTATATTTATATCTATACCATATATAGACATCTCTTTGTTGTCTTTCCTTTCCCTACATTTCTATACTTTGGAATAGGTTCCATGTTTTTATAGTGCAATATAATAGTGTAAATTATGTAGGTGAGCACCATTAGTAATTTAACACACTTTATATATATGCATTTCCTTTCTCTATTCTCCCCTAGAGAAAGGAAAATCAATTATCAAAGCAAAGACGTTGAAATAAACCTAATGAACCAAGTTTTCTAACAAAATATTTGAAATCCTTATAAGGTAAGCCACAATTAAGAACGAACCTCATGTTTGAATGAAATTACCAATCTTCTTACATTGATGGAACAACAATGAATTGATGGAATATTCAAGGAGAGCATTGATGTTGATGAAGGGACATTGACAGTGTGTTCTTCATCAACCCAAATGGTTGTGAACAATTAAGCAACCTGAGAGACCCTAAAAAACCTAAGCGTAAACACAATATACTTGGAAACAAATTGAATACTAGAAAGGCCTCCATGTAAAAATATTTGCACAATCCTTAACGTGAAACCATTGCCTCCTTTCTATGTTGCCTAGCTACAAATATATCCATCTCGTTTAAGTGCAAGCAACAATAATCTGTATAAGGATTTATGTCATATTTTACCTTAGCAACAAACAAATCATTACCATATACCCATCCTGGATATATCCATCTTAAGTGTTTTAAACTAGTCTAAAGAAAAGTTAACAATCTTAAGTTTTTTCATATAAAATCTATATAAGCTCTTACAACAAGCTTCTCTTCCTTTCCATACCTTTCATGCAATACATTATTGTGTCTATGTATTATAGATCTCAAGATAGGAAATGACCCTTGGGTTTCAAATCCACAACTAGAAAATAAAGTTTGTAGAACAAAGTTTTCATTATGTTGACCATACCTTTGGTGGATGGGTCATTTGGGAAAAACTTAAATAATTTCCAAGGCATTAGAAAGTACTTTTTTTGGGAACTATGTTATACATCAAAGTGAGAATTTTTATTAGAACATCTGATTTGTAGTTATTTCTTTCTATGTATAAACTTCCCTTTCTATTTGTGGATTTCAAATCCAATGACCATTGTCTATATTCATATCTATACTATATATAAACATATCTTTCATGTCTTGCTTTTCCCTCCATTTATGTTCTTTACTAGGATGATTCCATATACTATAATGCACATTTATTTTAATCGAAAGTAATTTATTGTCAACGTCTGAGCATCCATACACATCTTGTATACTATACATATGTGTTTTAGATACTTAGATATACAAGATATATTGTCCATGTCTAGCCATCGCATCATATTATTTTTCCAATATTGTGTTCTTCCTTCTATGAGTATACAAATACTTAATTAGTCTCACTAATTATAATTCAAATTATATCTACCTTAAAGATTGAAACAGAAAAAAAAATAATAATAATAAAACTCAACAACATGTATATGTGTAAACTAATTAGCCCTCATGAGCTATATATCATTTGCAATTTTACTTTCTTTTTGTTTTTTCATGCCCTATTTCACTCCACATGAAATAACAACAATCAACTTATGGAGACTATGCTAACTGAAGATGGTGTTTCACTCTTGCTCCATGGCACTGTCAACCTCTACCCATTGGTACAAGTCCTCACATTAAATAGAATTAACTTGCTGAATTCATCGACTGTTTGCTTCAGGATTTCTATGTCATATGGCCTTCACAAGCATTAGACATTGCTTCGAATTATATATAATAATGGTGTAGAAGATGGGAATCTAAAAGAAGGAACCATAATCAAATTCGCCCAATGTAGATGCAATGTTGTACATAATGCAATGTATGATTTTAGGGAGAGCGTTGATGTTGATGAAGGGACATTGACAGTGTGTTCTTCATCAACCCAAATTGTTGTGAACAAATAAGCTACTTGAGAGACCCCAAAAATCCTAAGTGTAAACAAAATCCACTTGGAAACAATTTGAATACTAGAAAGGCCTCCACATAAAAATATTTTCACAATCCTTAAGGTGAACCTTCCCCTCCTTTCTTTGTTGCCTAGCTACAAATATATCCATCCCGTTTGAGTACAAGCAACAATAATCTGTATAAGGATTTATGTTATATTTTACCTTAGCAACAAACAAATCATTACCATATACCCATCCTGAATATATCCATCTTAAGTGTTTTAAGCTATTCTAAAGAAAAGTTAACAATCTTAAGTTTTTGCATATAAAAGTTATATAAGCTCTTACAACAAGCCTTCTCTTCCTTGCCATACCTTTCATGCAATATATTATTGTGTCTATGTATTATAGATCTAAATATAGACAATGACCTTGGGTTTCAAATCCACAACTAGAAAATAAAGTTTGTAGAACAAAGTTTTCATTATGTTGACCATACCTTTGGTGGATGGGTCATTTGGGAAAAAATTAAATAATTTCCAAGGCATTATAAAGTACTTTTTTGGGAACTATATTATACATCAAAGTGCGAAGTTTTATTTGCACATATGATTTGTAGTTATTTCTTTCTATGTATAAACTTCCCTTTCTATTTGTGGATTTCAAACCCAATGACCATTGTCTATATTCATATCTATACTATATATAAGCATCTCTTTCCCATCTTGCTTTCCCCTCCATTTATGTTATTTACTAGGATGGTTCCATATAGTATAATGCACATTTATTTTAATCGAAAGTAATTTATTGTCAATGTCTGAGCATCCATACACATATTGGATAATATACATATGTGTTTTAGATACTTAGATATACAAGATATATTGTCAGTGTCTAGCCATCGCATTATTATTTTTCCAATATTGTGTTCTTCCTTCTATGAATATACAAATACTTAATTAGTGCCATTAATTATAATTCAAATTCTATTTACCTTTAAGATTGAAATAGAAAAAAATAATAATAATAAAACTCAACAACACTTATATGTGTGAACTAATTATCCCTCATGAGCTATATATCATTTGCAATTTTACTTTCTTTTTGGTTTTTCATGCCCTATTTCACTACACAAGAAATAACAACAATCAACTTATGGAGACTATGCTAACTAAATATGTCGTTTCTCTCTTGCTCCATGGCGCTGTCAACCTTTACCCATTGGTACAAGTCCTCACATTAAATAAAATGAACTTGCTCAATTCATCGACTGTTAGCTTCTAGATTTCTATGTGAGATGGCCTTCACAAGCATTAGATATTGCTTCGAATTATATATAATAATAGTGTAGAAGATGGGAAACTAAAAGAAGGAACCATATTCAAAATCTCCCAATGTACATGCAAAGTTGTACACAATGCAATGTATGATTCATCTCCTCCATTTTTTATCCCATTTAATGGTTTCTACACCCTTGATGTATCAAATGTTTCTTTCCCCATTCCTCTCTAACATACTTCTTTTTACTAGGACTATCACATTTCTTGCGCCTGAGGTTGTCATAGTGGATGCACCAATTATTGGAGAGCCTTCATCTTACCACTTAACTACAGAAATTCCCTCACAAATTAGTTCATATCTTCCAGACACCAACTTTCTTGAACCCTGCACCCCTTCACTCACAAACCCTACCTTGATAATGCAAACCCTTTCCTAATCACATCGACTATCCCATTTACATCACTTACATATTCTAACAAATATTGGAGCATTCAAGGTCGAGTAATTTCCAAGACAAACATTCATGAATATATTAATCAACAAGGCCCTGGAAAAGTGTTTGGCTTTGACCTTGTTAATGCTTCACATGATGAAATACATATCTCTACATTCAATGAATTGGAAATTTCTTTGTATGACCAAATACAAATTGGAATGGTCTACATAGTCTCAAATGGCACAATCAAAGCATCCAATCAAACATACAATCACTTGAAAATACATCACAATATTTTCCTAGACTCCTCCTCAACCATCAAACCATGCTTAGAGGAATACCCCTTGATACCTTTACATTGCTTTCACTTTAAATCTATTCAAGACATCCAAACTATACCTTTAAATTCCATTATCGACCTTCTTGGACTTGTAGTTTATGTTTCACTTGCATCAACTATATGAAAAAGGAGGTTCAGAGATTGTACGATGTACAATTGGACTCTGATACATGTTAGGCTACAACATTGACACAACACTTTGGGGAGAACACTGCCAAATTAAAGGAGCCCAACTTGCTAACCTTCAAGGTTTAGATACTCCTCCAACTTTAGAAATAAAAAGAGGTCATGTTACAAAATTCAATGGGGAGGTAACCATACAAAATGGAGAGGGAAAAAAATGTATACGATAATGGACCTTGAGGTCCAAGACCCAACAAATATGTCCTTTTTTGGCAAAGAGTTAGCTTGGAGTGAAATATTTCAAAAATAAAGTTGTTTGTTTGATCATGTTGCATTGATCCATTCACACAAAGTCCCTGAATTTATTAAAGGGGAGCAAACAAATGTTGAGGAATGGTGTAGTTTCCGATGCACAGTAAGAAAATCCCCTAGAGAAATGGGTAGTGCTCCCATGTGATATTAGTTGTGCATATTTCAAAAATTCCTCTTCTAGATGTTAGTCTTCAATGTACATATCACGTACATATATGAATTTTTGTATGTATTTAGTTTTTTCACTTTCCATTGTAGTTATTCATGTACATATGGACCAGAGGACAAAAGAGGAGTTAATGCATATAGACATAAGGGATCATTTGCGAAAAAGTGGGGATGCCAATGTCATTTAATTGTAAAGGTTTTGAATCAAAATTGGCATATAGAAATATTTACATACGACTCATAGGAGAATGAAGATGAGGATGGAGGGACTTTTCACGGTTAAAAAGATGCATCTGGCAAGGCCAGGTCCTTGTATAGTCGTACGCTTTCAATGGAAATTGTAAACTATGTGGAAAGTTGTTTTTATATGGGATTTCCTATTGAAGTTGTATCTAAAATGCACATCGAGCGACATTTGGACACATATGTCGAACATCATGGTAGATATTTATTCTTGACAAGGAAATATGTTGTAAACATCTATTATTGCAGGGGAAAGGGAAACTATCAACTGCATAAGAAATATGAAATGAGTGTTAACATTTGGCACCATAAACGACCATATGACTTTTTCTTTTTCAAGAATCCCAATGGTTGAAATGTTCCATTTATAATTGGGATCCAAACAAAATGGATGTTGGATACGATGGTAAAACTATCCCATGATAGTTTAATAGGAATGGATTCAACATTCAACACCAATAAATACAGGGTAAAGTTTTCTCGGATGATTAATTCGACATCATTGTATGAGTTGTGATTTACTATAATTGATATCCTAAATTTGGCATTGTATTTTATTTAAATATTGCAATTTCAGTTGTACACACTTGTGGATTTTGATGGCCAACAAAATGGGGTTCCAATTGCTTGGTTCGTTTTACCATGGAATACATCAACAAATATTGTATCATGGTTGGAGGTGTTAATGAATAGGTGTTACAAACTCTGCCCCACCTGGAAATTCAGTGGCTTCATGGTCGATGATGCATTGGCTGAAATTGATGCATTGGGATACTTTAATTTGGTCATTTTGCGACATGTGTTTATTTTAAGAATATCTTAGTTGAACACATTGTATTTTACAAGAGGGAAACACGATGTTGGGTGATATTGTGTGTTTATCACATAATTAGGGCATGGGAAAAAATTATCTACAATCTATCCTCTACTCCATATTGGGAAAATTATATGTTGGACAGGATAGTATATATCATGAAATCTTGTCCAAATGTCGAATCTGTAACACACCTAAAAATTGTAAATAAATTTGTTTTTACATGCATTACTTCCATACTTGGCATATTTTCCTATTATTTACTTTTGTAAGTTTTAATGTTTTTATCCTATTTGTTTATTACGAGTTCTGCCGATCGTGACAGTGGATATCTCCTTCTGGAACCTCCAGCCATGTCTACTTAGGTGATGTATTTCGTTTTT
Source organism: Pseudotsuga menziesii (assembly GCA_001517045.1). NCBI lineage: Eukaryota > Viridiplantae > Streptophyta > Pinopsida > Pinales > Pinaceae > Pseudotsuga > Pseudotsuga menziesii. The sequence continues at coordinate 204,706 of LPNX010802323.1, read as the reverse complement.
TTACTTGTTCTTTATTGTTTACCTTTTCTTATGAGGCTAAAACTAACCTAAGGTGTGTTGAGACTATCCATAGTATTGACCCCTGCCCTTATGTATTACGTTAGTTGATATATAAAATTAAAGGCCTTGAACTTGCCATAGTCTACGCTATGATGTGTGGTGACCTCCCCTTAAGCGTAAGGTGCTTAGGGTTTGTAAAGCATATGGTTTCACCATATGGTGACCACTTTTTATATAAATAAAATTGTGAGGATTTATGACATATTGTTTGGAACAAGAACTAAAGGGTTTGACTTATGAACCACTTTTTTATGATCCATGATGGTCATGTTTTGTTCCTTGGCATATGGTTATACCTTGATTTGTAAAGTGTTAAAGGTTCTCGTCATAATATAACATGATGTTTGCAATGTAATTTGATGTTATTAGCATAATATAACACTATGGTTGCAATGTATCAAGGGTATAAGGTTCTTGGCATATTTCATGATGGCATTACATGCCACGGTCCTAACACCATGAAGGTTCTAGGAATTTCGTTATAAGACAAAGTTGATTGAAATGATTAAGGTTTAAAATGATTATGCCATCAGTTGTTATTGCATTTGTCCTTGGTTTACTTTGGAATTAAAATCATGACCTGAATGAGAGTTGAAAGCATAGCCAAGTCCTGACTCCTTTACTCAGATACTTGGCGTTCCCTCCACCGTCCATTTGTTGAGGTGGGAGTTAGGGTTTCAAAATATGGTTTAATGTGCTTGTTTCTTATTTGGAGCCTCATTTCCATGATGGTTTGGGTGGGAAAAGAAAATCCAATCTCTACTCAGCTCATGGTGGAAATGTAAAATTGGTTTCTTGATCTTGTGTGCAGTCGCCATGAGCCGAAGGGCTCGTCCCTGATTACTGTCGAAGAAGGAGTCATTTAGACTTTCATTTGGCCATTAAGATCCGTCGAGCTTTGATTTTCTTATTGAGTGACGGTCCTAGTTTTGGAAAGTGTTAATAGTGTTCTATTTGATCATTCTTGAGGTACTATTTGGGATTCTTCAACTTCCAAGGCAGGTTGTAGAGTAGAAATTATACTTGCCACACTTCACCTTTCACAATGTCTGTTATAGGAAAGCACTGAAAACTTCCTTCCAACAACCCTTATCATAAGTAGGGAAAACCCAAATCGAAACCAGGGCTTACCAGTTGGAGGCCACAAGTTCACTGAAGCTTGAGGTTGTATTTCTTTTCCCACTAAAGGTTTAGAGCCGTCATAGGTTCCTGCAAAGAGCACAATTCCGAGAATTAAAACAAGACTCGGCTCATAAGTACAAACCCTAGCTTAAACAATACTTTGGACAAAATAAATTTTTTCATTTTAAAAATTAAATATTACCTACGAGTAAGAAGAGAGTCGAGCCGAAAAGGGACAATCCAGCGTAAGTGAAATGCGCAGAGGAGCAAGCAAACCCTCATGCCAACACTGTGATGGAGGCAGAATAAATAAACTCAAAAACTCCACAAATCTATGGCAAGGAACAAGTATTGACAGACCTCAAACCATGTACAGGCCTCAAGCCAACTGAATAAGAAAAGACCACTCGCACAGTATTGTTTACACCCAAGAGAAAGCGAGACTACAAGACTTGGTATCGATACCACTCAGAATCAAATTCAAACCACAGAGCTAGAAAACAGAGAAGGAACAACCTCTTATGGCCGCAAGGAAACTACATAATGTAGCTGCAAGCCGACGAAACCCTCAAATCCAAATGCCAAAGGAATAGGGTTTACACTCTTTTTAAGTCGCCAATGCATGGAGGAGATCAGACCACGTGCCCTCCCAAATGATTTAACCATGCGAGGGCTAGGTCTATAGTTAACCTTGCATTATCAAATATAAACTTATCATTGCCCATTATTAAAAACTCTGTAATCGACTATTGCAAATAGACATATTATCATTTGCAAATCGACTGGATTAAGACCTACTATCATTGCTATTAATGAATCTATGTCATCGACTATAGATTAAAAGTGCATAAACCTTATTAATAATACAATCATGAAGTCCAACCATAGTATAACATTGATAATGTTGATTCTCATGATTACTTTGCCAACAACCTTTTGGATGGGCATATTTTGTTTACAAGACAATTATATTACTGTTTGTGCTTGCTTGGATTTAGCACAGTATAGGAACATCATTTATAATGTTTTTACTTTGATGTCGACCTTGTGATAGAAGTTTTAGGTAGTAAACTTACCATAGTAGTTATTTTAAACTACAACTCATTATAGTGTGGTAACATTACAATAGTAATATTACTATTGTGTAAACCATGCATTAAATTTAATAAATTATAAGAATAAAACTGATAATGTGTTTTACCTTTAGTTTTGACTTTATGGAAGAGGTTGTTGGCAGTATTCCACCTTGAAATGATTTATCTAATTACTTAAGGTCAACCATACTCTAGAGCTAGTAATCTTGTTTTTATAAAGAACCAAACTTATAATATATCGTGGAAATTACCAGGAAGTAAAACTACCTAAGGATAAAAGTAAAAATTGTTTTGGTACATTATAAAAATGATATGGTATTGTGTTTTTATAATAATACTTGTAGCATGGCAATAACTTAGGAATCGAAGTTTATAATTTGACATCTAGTAGTGCTAAAGGATAAACATAATTGCATACAATCAACAAGTTGATAGTCTTCATGACTAGTAAAGAAGAGACAAAGTAGAAATATGTAATCTATTGGTGAACTTTACCTTTGAAAATCATAGGAGTATATTCATGCATAAAAAGCAGTACATTTGAGCATTATACATAACAATAGCAGTATGATCATGATACAATAAAAGTATTGTATGTCAAGAAGTTGAGCTCTAAGCTCACGGGAAGAATCTATTTTGTTTAACTAATTATGTTAAGGACAACAATCTTTATGACTAAACTATGAATACTATCTTAGAACCAAAACTATGAAATAAAATTACTTTACCAGCTCATCAAAGCCTTGCTTTTAAATAATCAATTTATTTACTACCATCTTAACATGCTACATAAATATTTCTCGCTATCATACAAAATAAACTCCTACTGGATCATTTGTTACCTGCTGAACCTGTAAGAACTAGCAGTCCATCTAAGTTAGCATAATGCTAAGTAAGCCCCGAATTTCAAAGATAGTTTTTCACCTACTTGCAAAAATTCATTAGAGGAAATTTCAACTCAAAATGGGCCTCCTAAAAAGAATTAATAAAATAATAGTTAAAATAATAAAATAATATTTATTAATTTCAGAGGAAGAAAAGAATAAACTACTTTTTTGTTTGTATTTTTGACATATCTCCCCGTGTTTTTACTCAAATTTCGATCGGGATAGCTCGTTGGATGCAGAATTAAATTCCACATCCAACGAGATATGCTTTTGACGGACCCCTCTACCCCAAAAAAAAGAAATACCTGAAAAAACGTGATGATGACATCAACATCACATTTTTTCAGGTTTTTCTTGTTTCTGGGGTAGCAGGGTCCATCAAAAGTATGTCGAGTGGGTACTCGTTAGATGTGTAATTTAATTCCGCATCCAGCGAGCTCTCCCGATCAAAATTTGAGTAAAAACACGGGGAGATATGTCGAAAATACAAACAAAAAAAATAGTTTTTTTTATCATACCTATCCCCAAATTTATATTAAAAAGGTGTTTAAGACCTATACAGTATTTCAAATTTAAAGCAATTTCATTGGCTAACACATGATGACATGGAATTTGAATCAAAGTTAAAAGGCTCATTTTGAGTTGAAATTTCCTCTAATGAAATTATTAGTACAGCTAGAAGCAATCTAAATGCAAGTCATTCTTATATAATTTATACAAATTAAAGTTGTATTAGTTATTTCTATTTTGAAACTAATTAATACAAATTGTTAAACTGTTTCATTTTCTACTAACCGCTAGCAGTTACTAAACTGCGTATTCAGACATTTTATGTTACCTTAAAAATTTTAAATTTTAAATTTTTATGAAATTTTGGGGTTATTACATGTGGTATAAGAGCGCAAGGTTCAAACGCTAGCCCTTGATGAAGCTCAACTTGCTTATATGAAACAGTGAATTTAAATCATTTTGTTGATGTTGTTTTCTTTTAATGTTATCAATAGAGAAATTTGTTTCTGAGTTTAACAACAAGTATTGAAAGACTAGAGGAATATGTGGAAGAGGAACCTCCCTATACTGAACAAGATAATTTACAAAGAGAACCTATACAAGAAGACATAACCACTAATTCCTTGGAACTTTTACAAATAGTAAAAGAATTAAAATATGAAATGGAACCTATTAAAAAAGAAAATGAGAGGATTCTGAAAGCTCAGGAGGAGCTGAATCAGATCCTAATAGAAAGATTTCATACTGAGGGAAGGGGTAAAAGAGCCGATTCAGAAGATATAAGTTACCAACATAAGTATAAAAAGACTAAACAGATTAAAAATGAAAGTAGCTCATCTTCCGAAGTATTTGGTGATCAACGTAATTCTTATTATACTAGTGATAGTAATGAGGATAACCACCATACTAAGAAAAGAAAATATAAACCTTATGAAGAAATTTTTGGAGAGTTTAAGAAGATAAAGCTGCCAACATTTAATGGAGAAACTGAAAAGAGGGAGGAAGCAGAATCCTGGTTATCCGAGATGAAGAAGTACTTCCAGATTTATAACTATTCTAACTAATTAAAGGCTAGAATGGCTATTTACAATCTTACAGGGAAAGCTGATATACGGTGGCAAGATTTAAAGAGAGTGAAAGGTATAAGAGAGAAGAACATAAATTGGAGCACATTCAAGAAGTACTTTAAAAATAAATTTTTATCTGAATAGTACTATGAAGAAAGGGCTAAAAAGTTCTATGAGCTAAAACTAAGTACAATGACTATGAAAGATTTGAACAGTAAGTTTTTAAGTCTGCTTAGGTATGTGCCATACCTTGTGGATGAAAAACCGAAGTTACAGCTGTTTCTCAGCTGTTTACCTTATCACATAAAGGATAGGATTGAGTATGACAATCCAAAAACCCTGGAAGAAGCTATGAGGAAAGCAAATTTTTGTTAAGAACAGAATCGGAAAAAGGAGAGTATGGCCAACTGGAAGGCCAAAAAGAATAATAATTATGATCAAAAGAAGAAAGAGTTTGTGCCTAATCGGAATTCAAAAAATAATAATGCCAGAAATTTTTCTAATAAGAATTTCCAGGGGAATAAGAATAATTCACAGAACAATCAGAACAATCAAAAGAGTAAAGAGTATGCTAATAATCACAGTAATTATGCAAATAACTTTGAACGAAAAGAACCTGTAAAATGTTGGGAATGCAATGGTCCACATTATGCCTCAGTCTGTCCCAATCGAAAAAACACTGTCAGTAATATCCATACAATAAAGGAGGAGATGACTGTTGGAGATTTAGTGAGGACTATTCCTAAGATCAATGCAGCTTTGGATAATCGACAAGTAGACTATCAAACTTCCATGGTGGAAGTAGAAGGTAAGATAAACCAAACACCCATAGCTATTTTAATTGATCCAAGAGCTAGTTTAAGTCATTAGAGGAAATTTCAACTCAAAATGGGCCTTTTAACTTTAACTCAAATTCCATGCCATCATGTGTTAGCCAATGAAATTTATTTAAATTTGAAATACCGTAGAGGTCTTAAACACTTTTTTGATATAAATTTGGGGATAGGTATCATAAAAAAAACTACCTTTTTTTTTGTATTTTCGACATATCTCCCTGCGTTTTTACTCAAATTTCGATCGGGAGAGCTCATTGGATGAAGAATTAAATTATGCATCCAATGAGTACCCACTCAGCATACTTTTGATGGACCCCACTACCTAAAAAACAAGAAATACCTGAAAAAATGTGATGATGACATCATCATCACATTTTTTTTAGGTATTTCCTATTTTTGGGGTAGCGAGGTCCGTCAAAAGTATGCCGAGTGGGTTCTCGTTGGATGCAGAATTTAATTCCGCATCCAGCGAGCTCTCTCGATTGAAATTTGAGTAAAAACACGGGGAGATATGTCGAAAATACAAACAAAAAAATAGTTTTTTTCTTTTCTTCCTCCAAAATTAATAAATATTATTTTATTATTTTAAGTATTATTTTATTAAAAAAAATTAGGAGGCCCATTTTGAGGTGAAATTTCCTCTAATGTATATTTCACCTAATTTGGTAGAAAAGTGTAAACTGCCTGTTGAAAAGTTTGTAAGTTCTTGGATGGTTTAGTTAGCTACTGGTGCAAAGAGGAAGGTAACTAGTTTTGTAAAGAACTGTATAGTAACTATGGATCAATTTGAAAATTTTGTGAAGCTTAATGTACTACTTCTGGGTTCATACGACATACTTATTGGTATGCATTGGTTAGATCAGCATAGGGTGATCTTAAATTGTTATGACAAAACCTTTACTTGTATAAGTAGTGATGGAAAACCAATAAGCATAAAGGGAATCCCTAGGAAAACAACCATAAGGAAGATTTTTGCGCTACAACTTAAGAGAGCTGTTAGGAAAGGTTGTAAGGATTATGTGGTAACAGTAACCAACGAGGAAAATATAAATAACATAGATAAATTAAAATTAGAGGATATACCAGTTTTAAAGGAGTATGCAGATGTATCTCTGGAAGAAATTCCAGGACTGCCTCCGAAAAGGAAACTAGATTTTACCATTGCGCTGGTACCTGGTGTAGTACCCAGCTCAAAGGCCCCTTATTAGATAAATATACTTGAACTTAATAAACTTAAGTCACAACTAAAATAACTTATTAACAAGAATTATATTCGACCCACTGTGTCTTCCTGGGAGGCACCTGTCATCTTTGTTAAGAAAAAGGACGGAACTCTACGATTATGCATAGATTATCGTCAATTAAATAAGATGACTATTAAAAATAGATACCCGTTATCTCGCATAGATGATCTATTTAATCAACTACGTGGAGCCACGGTATTCTCAAAACTTGATTTACAGTCTGGATATCACCAAGTTAGAATTAAAAATGAAGACATCTTTAAAACAACTTTTAGGACTCAATATGGACATTACGAGTTTGTCATCATGCCATTCGGGCTTACTAACGCTCTAGTTGTTTTTATGTGTCTAATGAATAATGTAATGCATAAATATCTGGATAAATTTATGGTCGTTTTTATCGACGACATATTAATTTATTCAAAATCTGAAGAAGAACATAAGGAACATTTAAAAATTGTCTTGCAAGAGTTGAGAGATCATCAACTCTTTGCAAAGTTTAGTAAATGTGACTTCTTCAAAGATAAAATCCAGTACTTAGGTCATGTGGTGACTAAAGAAGGAATTTCAGTGGATCCCGAAAAGATAAAGGAGATTGAAGATTGGCCAGTTCCTAAAGACGTAACTGATGTTCGATCCTTCATGGGGATTACCGGTTATTACCGGAGGTTCATTAAAGGGTTTTCAAGAATCGCAAATCCGATAACCTCTTTGCAGAAAAAGGGAAAGAAATTTGATTGGAATCAGAAGTGCGAGGATAGCTTTAAAAAGTTAAAAACCTTATTAACCAGTGCACCTATTTTAACAATAGTTGATCCAAATAAAGATTTTATAGTATGTACTGACGCTTGCAATGATGGTTTAGGCGGAGTATTGACTCAAGAGGGACATGTTCTTGCTTATGAGTCTAGGAAATTGAAAATTCATGAAAATAATTATGCAACCTATGAATTTGAATTAGCTGTTGTCATACATGCTTTAAAGATGTGGCGTCATCATTTAAATGGAAGAAAATTTATTCTAATGACAGATAATAAGGGACTAAAATATCTGTTAGATCAACCTAACTTGAATGCTAGAGAAGCTAGGTGTCTAGCTTTTCTAAGTGAATATGATTTCGAAATTCAACACATTAAAGGGAAATAAAATAAAGTTGCTGATGCACTAAGTAGAAATGCAAAGCTGAATTTTACAGCAACTATCAGCACTTATACAACAGATCTGGAAGAACAACTTAAAGCAGTATTAGAACAACATGAAATTTACCAAAAATTACAAGCAAAAGCAAAAGAAAATCCGATAGAAACTCTAAGTACAGGGTACATCTTGAATGAAAAAGGATTTTTACTATATAAAGATAGAATATATGTACCTAATGTACCTAAAGTTAAGTTATTAATTTTAGACGAAATCCATAAAACTCCATACTCAGGCCATCCGGGTTATCAGAAGACTATAACCATGTTACGAAAAGAGCGTTATTGGCCCAACATGAAGACTGAACTGGAAGAATATATTGCTAAATGTTTTGAATGTAAACAAGTAAAAAGTAAACACAAACATCCAGCTGGATTACTTAAGCCATTGCCCATTCCTAGCTGGAAATGGGAGATAATTAGTCTTGATTTTGTTACTGGATTGCCTAAAAATCAGAATTTAAATGACTCCATAGTGGTAGTGGTTGAAAAATTGAGTAAAGCAGCGCATTTTATACCTCTAAAAACTACTTATAAAGCTGCAAACATAGCTGATATATTTTTAAAACAAATTTTTCGACTGCATGGAATACCAAAGGTTATAATTTCAGACCAAGACCCTAAATTTACAGGTAACTTTTGGAGATCTCTGTTTAAAGGATTAAATACTACGCTAATTTTAGTACCTCGTTCCATCCTCAAACTGATGGACAAACTGAAAGAGTAAATCAATTAATGGAAGATTTACTAAGAATGTATGTAAAGGATCAGCCAAGTAAATGGGAAGATTATTTACACCTGGTAGAATTTGCTTACAATAATAATTATCAAGCTTCAGCCAGATTTAGTCCTTTCAAAATTTTGTATGGAAGGAAATGTAACACTCCTATCTCTTGGAGTAATCCGGTGGACATGTTAGTATTAGGAACTGAATTATTGAAAGAAATGGAAGAAATTGTAAAGCAGGTACAAGGTAAGCTGAAAATTGCGCAAAATCGACATAAAAGTCAAGCAGACCTTAAAAGAACTCCAGAAGAGTTTCAGGTAGGTGAACATGTTTTCATCAAGGTGAGACCCAAAAAGGGTTCTCTAAGGTTGGGTAGTTGTGCCAAAATAGCACCTCATTATTGTGGTCCTTTTGAAATACTGTCCAGGATTGGACAGGTAGCCTATCAGTTAGCCTTACCACCAAATTTAAGAGTTCACAATGTTTTTCACATTTCTATATTAAATAAATATGTGCATGATGATACTCATGTTATTAATTGGAATGATGTACAGGTGGAACCTGAAGGATATTTTCTGGTGGAACCGGATTGTATCCTCAAGTGGAGGGAGATCACAGTTTGGAACCGCACCATTGGTCAGGTGAAGGTGCAATGGAAGCACCTTAGTTGAGAGGAAGCCACCTGGGAATTGGAAATTCATATCCAGGATGCATATTCAATTCTATTCCATGGAATTCTAAGGACGAGGAATAAATAACATCGAGGACGATGTTATAATTTAAGGGGGTGTGTATGTCACATGCCTCGATTTGCAAAAATAATTTTACATTATATAAGGAACATTGTGTTAAATTTTATGCTAAGTTGTAATTGATGACTAGTGGGGTCAAGAATATTTAATGTAAATTCAGAATATTTTATTTATAAATAAATAAATGAGGAGACAACAGCTTAGGAGAGGTGTTAAAAGAGTGTTTACTGGTCAAATTGGTGGAGGATGCTAGGTGGAGAGCAAACTGACATGTGGCAGCATCCTAAAACCAATTCCAATTGTTGCAGGTGGCAACCTCCCTATATTTGTGGTCATGATTCCCCAAGAAAGTGGAATCAAAGTAGGTGGCTCAATTAATGAAAGATGACCCAGAAGACCTAGGAATCTCTATAAAATTTCCCATTGAAGAGAGCTGAGGCTGCTCATTCAGGGTGAATGAATTTACTCAAGAGAAATTCAATGGAAGGGAATCTGGAAAGTGTTTGAGGGGATAACTGCTGAGATTGATCTAGTTGCAGCTTTTAAGCTGAAGATCATACTGCTGAGAGAAGATTGTTTTTACTGAGGTATTGAACCAATCAGGTGACAGAGGTTTCTACAGTTGCATTCTCCACCCAGTTCTCAGCCAAGAAGACCAGGAACAAGCTCGGGGGTCTTGAGGAAGCATTGTTTGAGTGCTCTCCAGGATATTGGTAGGGAGGAACGACCTCCTTAAGCCATTTTCATCTTATCCTCAACAGTTTCTATTTTATTTTTACTGTCTTAGTTAAATAAATCCTAGTTTATTTACTACATGAATGTTAAAAGTTCATGGTTTTGTGAAATGTTAGATTCAGTAAATTTTTAGATTATTTATAGAAATGAAAATGGTTTGAGAAATAATGGAACACATAGAAATTAAATTTCTAAGCTATGTTTTTCCACACCTGAAAACCAGGTCATACTCTAGCACAATTAGATGGTTTAAAAATAAATGAAATAATTCTTTATGAGAATGAAATTAGTAGATATTATTCTTGTATCTATAGGTAAACAGAATAAATTTTATTTCAATGTTTAAAGAATGCAATGAAAAATCAATGGTATGGTTTGCTTATACTTATTGTCTTAATTAGACTAACTAAACAAAACTACAGATTAAAGAAATAGTAATTTACACTAGTACCACAGTATTAGTATACTGATAGGAAATAAAAGTCTTATAGAAGATAATAATTGATATTTGAGAAATTATATAGACAAGTTAATAACCAAACAATATTTAAATATTAACTTAATCTTACTTATTAACTTAATAAAACCAAATTAGGGTTTCGTATATAAACCCTTCACTTTTTGTAAAATAAACAGAGTTCTAGAGTTAACATTGTTTTCTTTACAGAGCTCAAAATAAATACAACTTACAGAGTAGTAAATCAAATAAATGAATATGTAAATAATAAATAAAATAAACTAAGAATTAAATATATATATGCATTATAAAAAATTTAAATATAGAAAGGCTTATAGCCTGTGAGAACACAAGGATCGAAACCCTTTCTGCTATTCTATCTTGTTGGTAATAACTCCCGATTCATTATTCTATTCATGGCTAAGCATTCATTTATACATTCATGTGACGGTTGTGTTTCACCTTCCGTCCAGCCTTTTCGGCTTCCAACTATTCCTATTTATTTATTTACAATATTATAATCCCTAATGGATTATATTCTAACAATCCCCCTCTTAATCCGAAGGGGTGTTCATAAGTCCGAGCATGTTTCTGAACCTTTCAAACTTTTCTCGTCCAAGCGCTTTGGTGAAGATGTCTGCAACTTGATCATTTGTGGAACAATGTCGAAGATGGACTGTCTTGGCTTCTACATGATGTCGAATCAAATGATACTTTGTGTTGATGTGTTTAGTTCGATCATGGAATCTAGGATTCTTAGCCATCTTGATTACAGAAGTATTGTCGACCAATAATGGAGTGGAGTTCTCTTGTTTTTCTTGCAAATCTTCAAGTATCTTCCTGAGCCATACTATTTCTTTCGTTGCTTCAGCTGCAGCCACATATTCTGCTTTTGTTGTTGAATCTGCCGAAACTGATTGTTTGCATGATCTCCATGAGATAGCTACTGATCCAAGACTCATAGTGTATCCAGAAGTTGATACTCCTGTCTCCTTATCACCATCAAAATCTGAGTCTGAGTACCCAATAAGTTTGAAGTCATCCACTTTAGAGTACTTGAGTCCAACGTCTTGAGTCCCCTTCAAGTATCATAGAACCCTTTTTGCAGCTAACCAGTGTCCTTCACAAGGTTTATGCATGAACCTTGAAAGTATGCCAACAACATAAGAAATATATGGTCTAGTTGTTGTAAGGTAGATAAGATTTCCTACCAGTTGTCGATACTTGGTCGCATCTTCAAATTCTTTTCCTTCGCTTGATGTGAGCTTCATTTTCTATTCCATTGGAGTAGATATAGGATTGCAATCTCTCATGCAAAATTTGTTTAGTATTTCTCCAACATATTTTTTCTGAGATAGGAAAATATACTTAGGATGTTGAGTGACTTCAATTCCTAAGTAATAGTGGAGATGTCCCATATCTGTAATTTCAAAGATATTTTTCAAATCTTTCTTTATAGATGATATATAGCTCTCATTGTTCCCTGTCATCAAAAGATCATCTACATACACCACAAGATACACAACAGATCTTCCAACTTTCTTTATAAATAGTGTTGCATCATCAAGATCAAAATGTTCGAAATTTAACTTCAAAAGATGCTCGGTTAACTTTTCATACCATGCACGAGGTGCTTGTTTTAGGCCATACAAGGATTTGACAAGCTTGCATACCTTTTGTTCTTTTCCTTTCACAACAAAGCCTTCTGGCTGAGACATGAAGGAATTCTCTTTCAAGTCTCCATTCAAGAAAGCAGTCTTCACATCCATTTGATGAACTTTCCACCCTTTCTGAGCAGCTAAAGAGAGTAAGGTACGGATGGTAGCCCATTTTTCTGTAGGAGAAAATGTTTCTTCATAGTCAATTCCTTCTTTTTGTGCATAGCCTTTTGCTACAAGTCTCGCTCTGTGCTTGTCAAGTGAGCCATCTAATTTGTATTTGTTCTTGTACACCCACTTGCAGCCAATTGGTTTGGTTCCAACTGGAGGGTCAACCAGCTTCCAAGTTCCATTCTTTATGAGTGCATCATACTCATTTTGCATAGCTTATTTCCACTCAACACGAGTAGAAGCTTCTTCAAAGGAAGTTGGTTCAAATTTAGTAGATAAATTAAATTCACAATCAAATGATACATCCATGTCATCACCTGAATTATCTGCTCCTTCTCCATGTCTATTCGAACTTCTCGTTCCTGTCTTTCCAACTTCATCTGGATGGACACTTTCAAGTTTCTTTGTGGCCCATTTAGGAATCTTCCGTGATGGTCCTGGTTGATCAGCTGGTGGAGCTTCATCATTGATTGAGAGTCTTTCAATTCTCTCAATCACATCATCCAGTTGAACCTCTTGTTCAAGTGAAGTAGCAGGAACTTCTTCATGCGGGGGAGTTGGTGCTTCATATGGAAATTCCAAAGGTTGATCTAGAATAGGAATCCCCCCTTCAATATTTGGAATTTCATATTCATTTTCATAATAGTTTTGTGGATGAGGATAATTTTCCAGATGATCAAGATGTCTCTCAATGGACTGGTCATTTTTATTAGTTTCAATAAAAATGACATCTCTGGAAATAAAAAATTTCTTGTTTACCTCATCATAAAAACGGTATGCCTTGGAGTATTCTTCATACCCCAGGAAAATGCACTTTCTGCTTCGAGCACCAAGCTTGTTTCTTTGCTCCTTCGGAATCAAGGCATAACAGGTGGAACCAAAAACTCTGAGATGCCTGACTGAAGGGAGATGGCCAAACCACATTTCATGTGGAGTCTTCTTATCAAGTGCATTTTATGGACTTCTATTTCTCAAATATGCTGCACATTTTACTGCATCACCCCAAAACATTAGTTTTACATTCTTGAAAAACATCATTGAGCGAACCATATTCATTATGGTTCTATTCATTCTTTCTGCTACACCGTTTTGTTGAGGATTGTAGGGAACTGTAGTCTGATGTGCAATTCCATGTTGGCGAAGATAATTTTCAAAAGCATTTGAAGTGTATTCTTTTCCATTATCAGTATGAAGTGTACCAATTTTTTATTGTGCTTGTTTTTCAATCAATGCATGAAAGTCTTTGAATGTTTGAAATGCTTCTGATTTTGTTTTTAAACAGTATGTCCAGCACATTCTTGAGTAGTCATCAACAAATGTCATAAAATACTTGTTCCCATTTGCTGAAGGGGTTGGCATTGGGCCACATAAATCAGAATGTACTAGTTCTAATTTCCTACTTGCTCTAAAATTAGATTCACGGAATGGCAGCTTACTATGTTTCCCTAATATACATGCATCACATTTATTCTTCTCTTTAGGAATGGTGGGCAAGCCAAATACACCATTATTTTTCAACAACCGAAGACTATTATAATTTAGATGACCAAATCTTGCATGCCACAATGAGCTAGATGACATATTACCTTCTCCATGCTGAGAGAGGTAGGCATAGTTCTGAAATCTTGCAGATGAACCCTTGAGCTTCAGCAGTTTTCCATCTTCATATCCAGTCATGATGACTTGGTTGTCAGAGGACTTTCTTATTTCGATGATCCCATCAAACATGTGGATGGAATGGCCTTGCTGTCGAATTTCCACCATGGACAGCAGGCTTCTCTGCAACTCAGGAAGATAGAGAACGTTTTTCAACAAGAAATCAGGGAATCCAGGCATATTTAGACGAATGGTGCCCATTCCCTTTGGTTTAATACTTGACTTATCTGCAAAGTACACTATGCCATCGATTGTTTCATTCAGTTCTTCAAAACAATCTTTTCTAAATGTCATGTGTGATGTTGCACCAGTATCAAGCAACCAACAATATTTATAAGATGAAAGAGAAGTCATTTCATTAAATCCGAGATTACAATGTGCAACAATACAAGAATCAGAAAATTTACTAGCATCTTGGTCATCTGTCTTCTGGTTATGCTTATCTTTGATGGAATCCCATGAAGCCCAACACTGATCTGATGTGTGCCCAGTCTTTCCGCAATGCTTGCACTGCAAATCTGGTCTTTTTCTTTTGCCCCCTCTGCTTATGAAATTTCTTCTTCGTCGTCCTCTCTTGCTGCAATCTCCCTTGGAAGGGTCTTTGGATTGGTATTTGCCAGCTAGGGAAGCACCAATACTAGATGCCAAAGAGTGCATATTTACAACCGTTAGTGTAATTTACAATAATAAACTAATATGACAGGTAGAAATAGAAAAATAAGAACCTTGCATGTCTACAGTCTCTGCCAAGGTGTTTTACAATCTCAACTTCAGGTTTTAAAGAGATACAATAACAGTATCGTAGCTTCAATTCGCAGCAATTTCAGGGAGAAGAAATCAGTAGATACAAAATATATCAGAATATATCAGTCATACATAGGCTTACAAAATATGTGTCATTATTCAGCATAAAACACAGTCTTCAGTAGTCTTCATGCAATTGGTAATGTCAATAATCAACTCGGTCACAGCAGCAGCAAATACAAGGCAATAATCTTTACATTCAGCTCCACATAGCTAGCAGTCTTCAGCATAGGTATTATGCAGTCTGATATCAATCACACTCCAACGCAGCCAGCAGTCTCCAGCACCTTCAGTGATCTCCAACACGCACCAGTCTCCAACGCAGCAATGTATGTGTGCTATATCAGTCTCAATATTTTGCAGTCACGCAATATATAATATATCAGTCTTCATTTTCTGACATCTAAAACAAGCAAATTGTGACAAAATAGACTGCAAATACTCAAGCCCAAATTATAGGGAAAATACAGATTGAAAGCAGCGCTTCACGGCCACAATACAAAGTTAGGGTTCATGCTAATGTATTGGAAATGTTCTTTCATATTTCAGACCTTACAACTGCAAGAAACCAAAGCAATTAATAACACAAATTATAGCACTCCAGGCTCAACCAGCGTAGCATCCATATACAACGCATATATGCAACACATATATTCTCAGTCATCGGTAATAAAAGAGACTCAGCATACAACATAGCATTCTTCAGTCTTCAGCAAGCTTCAACGCGACTCTCTTCATTCAATCTCCAACGCAGCTTTATATCTCCAGCAAGCATTATTCCTCCAGGTCCATCACACAGGCGGCATGTAGTCTCCACGCAGTTCTTTTATTCCAGCGCAGTTTTGGCTCGGTCTTCACTCTGGAGGCTATGGAAAGGAGCAGTTAAAAATGTCTTCACTCTTTAGAGAATTTCTTCACACAGAACCTCCTCACGTCTTCACGTAGAAGAGAATTTCTACGATACACATCAAGTCTTCAACTATATTGTTTAAGAAAAATCGCAGGTATCACAACGTCCAGGAAACTAACAGGTCGTAGCTCACGCTCACAATACATGAGCAGGCTCAACAAGAATACTTTTCAGTCTTCAGATTCATGAAATCGCAGCTCCAGCCAGAATTAGGGTTTCACAATACATATCAGTATTCATATTCATGAAATCGCAGTTCTCAACACCAGAATCTGCAGCTTCTCAACGCAGCTCCTCAAAACGCATTCTCCAACACCACGCAGCTGTTGCACTCTTCACGCAGGTATTCAACGCAAGTATATCCACAGTCTTCAGCTCCCGCAATCTTCCATGATGGTAATGCTATCATTATAAATTCAAACTCACCCAGAAGTATTCATACAACACACTCATTTTTTAAACGACTGAATACAAATTTCAACCGCTCATTCAAAAAATGTACAACTCGGCCTCGCCCATATGCTGAACAACAGACCGAAATTCTTAGACTGGCGCCCAGTAGAATGGATCCCAGACTTCGAATTAATTTATCGCTTTCACTTTGATATATGTCTGTAATATATCTAGAGACTAGACTTCACGCAAAAAAGGGAGAAAACAACGATCTTCATTCTTTAAAGCGGTCGCAACAGCAAAAATACTACCTCCTCTCCAACAAATTCTGAGACTTGACTAGTCGCAGTAATCCTTCCACATGAGATGCAACTGGCAGCATGTGGATTGTACCAAGTTTGAATAACAAATGCATGGATTCTTTGACAAATAGGTTATGGGTGAATATAGAAGGTCACGACCTTTTGGAAGTGGAGAATATCTTCAATGTCTTCAATACACAGCAAAATTTAGACTTACTATCTCAATAGGACCTCACAAACAGAGGGAAAAAAAACATCTACACAGACAGGAGAGAGTGCATGAAGAAACGCCCTAGAATAAACTCACAGATCGCAAGAATTAGGGTTAGGCTAATTCAAAAATTTTAGCAGAGAATAAACGCAGGCATAAGGAGGAGTAACGCATACATTGCATGCGACTCCACTGGCAGACTGATGGAGCAGTCTGGCAATGGACTGGCAAGCAGAATGCCAGTAATGGGCAGAAATGCAGCAGGAGTTATGGCAGACAGCCCTGCTCTGATACCACTTGTTGGTAATAACTCCCGATTCATTATTCTATTCATGGATAAGCATTCATTTATACATTCATGTGACGGTTGTGTTTCACCTTCCGTCCAGCCTTTTTGACTTCCAACTATTCCTATTTATTTATTTACAATATTATAATCCCTAACGGATTATATTCTAACATATCTAAATACATAATAATCCTGTAATGAAATGCAACCAGTTACACTACTAACTGTGAAATAAAAATAAAAAGGAAACTATGAACTATACAATTAGACTGACCACAGTCTTATTCCTTAAAATAAAAGATATTTATAAATCTTTTTACAGTAAATTAAAATATTGACGAGTTAACAAAACAATAGCCCACATGTAAAGGTAAAACTGGAGAAAATGAGACAAAACTCATATAAAACTTATCTTTTCTTATTTTCTTAACCAAACTGTATTACATTATCAAGCCGTAAGGCTAAATTGTTTAACGAAAAACCAAATACATATCACGGCTCAAGATCCCGGGCTACCCAGTGAAAACCGCACGGGTTTTTACTTAAAAACTGGAGCAATATCAAACTAAACATTTTAACCAACGAAGAAATCAAAGCCAGGCTTCCAAGCACTGAAAAATTTCTTCCAACAACCCTTATCGTAAGTAGGGAAAACCCACATCAAAACGAGGGCTTACCGGTTGGAGACCACAAGTTCATCGAAGCTTGAGGTTGTATTTTTTTCCCACTAAAGGTTTGGAGCCATCACAGGTTCCTACAAAGAGTATAGTTCCGAGCATTAAAACAAGACTTGGATCATAAGTATAAACCCTAGCTTAAACAATACTTTGGACAAAAGAAATTTTTTCATTTTAAAAATTAAATATTACCTGCGAGTAAGAAGAGAGTCGAGCTGAGAAGGGACAGTCCAGCATAAGTTAAATGCATAGAGGAGCAAGAAAACCCTCGTGCCGACACTATGACGGAGGCAGAATAAACCAACTCAAAAAATACACAAAGCCATGGCAAGGAACAAGTATTGAAAGAGCTAAAACCATGTATAGGCCTCAAGCCAAGCAAATAAGAAAAGACCACTCACACAATATTGTTTACACCCAAGAGAAAGCGAGACTACAAGACTTGGTATCGAGACCATTTAGCATCAAGTTCAAACCATGGAGCTAGAAAACAAAGAAGGAACAACCTCTTATGGCCACAAGGAAAATACACAGTGCATCCAGAGGCTAACAAAACCCTTGGAGCCAAATGCCAAAGGAATAGGGTTTACACTATTTTTAAGTCACCAATGCATGGAGGAGATCAGACCACATACCCTCCCAAATTATTTAACCATGCGAGGTTCAGGTCTATAGTCAACCCTGCATTATCAAATATAAACTTATCATTTCCCATTATTAAAAACTATGCAATCGACTATTTCATATAGACATATTATCATTTGCAAATCGACCGGATTAAAGCCTACTATCATTGCTATTAATGAATCTATGTCATCGACTATAGATTAAAAGTGCATAAACCTTGTTAATAATACAATCATGAAGTTCAACCATAGTATAACGTTGATAATGTTGATTCTCATGATTACTTTTCCAACGACCTTTTGGATGGGTCATATTTTGTTTGCAAGACAATTATATTACTGTTTGTGCTTGCTTGGATTCAGCATAGTATAGGAACATCATTTATAATGTTTTTAATTTAATGTCGACCTTATGATAGAATTTTTAGGTAGTAAACTTACCATAGTAATTATTATAAACTACAACTCATTATAGTGTGGTAACATTACAATAGTAATCTTATTATTGTGTAAACCATGCATTAAATTTAGTAAATTATAAGAATAAAACTGATAATTTGTTTTACCTTTAGTTTCAACTTTATGGAAGAGGTTGTTGGTAGTATTCCACCTTGAAATGATTTATCTAATTACTGAAGGTCAACCATACTCTGGAGCTAGTAATCTTGTTTTTATAAAGAACCAAACTTATAATATATCATGGAAATTACCAGGAAGTAAAACTACCTAAGGATACAAGTAAAAATTATTTTGGTACATTATAAAAACGATGTGGAATTGTGTTTTTACAATAATACTTGTAGGATGGAAATAACTTAGGAATCGAAGTTTATAATTTGACATCTAGTAGTGCAAAAGGATAAGCATAATTGCATACAATCAATAAGTTGATAATCTTCATGACTAGTAAAGAAGAGACAAAGTAGAAATATGTAATCTATTGGTGAACTTTACCTTTGAAAATCATAGGAGTATTTTCATGCATAAAAACCAGTACATTTGAGCATTATACATAACAATAGCAGTATGATCATGATACAATAAAAGTATTGTATGTCAAGAGCTTGAGCTTTAAGTTCACGGGAAGAATCTATTTTGTTTAATAAATTATGTTAAGGATAACAATCTTTATGACTAAACTATGAGTACTGTCTTAGAACCAAAACTATGAAAGAAAATTACTTGACCTCATCAGAGCCTTGCTTTTAAATAATCAATTTATTTACTAGCATCTTAACATGCTACAGAAATATTTCTCGCTATCATACAAAATAAACTCCTACTGAATCATTCGTTACCTGCTGAACCTGTAAGAACCAACAATCCATCTGAGTTAGCATAATGCTAAGTAAGCCCTGAATTTCAAAGATAGTTTTTCACCTACTTGCCAAAAGTAAATTATTAGTATAGCTAGAAGCAATCTAAATGCAATTCATTCTTATATAACTTATAAAAATTAAAGTTGTATTAGTTATTTTTATTTTGAAACTAATTAATACCAATTGTTAAACTGTTTCATTTTTCGCTAACCGCTAGTAGTTACTAATCTGCGTATTTAAACATTTTATGTTACTTTAAAATATTAATTTTTTAAGAAATTTTGGGGTTATTACAATACTAGGCAGGAGCCGTGAGGGTTTTGAGTAGTAGCCACATCATTTGTTAAGATAAGTATTTAAGTTTTAAATAATATGCATTTTGGTAAACCCTTCTAGGTTTTTTTTGCGCTAGCTCTTTAGCTATTGTTACAGAACTGTAGTGTAATGGTTTAAATGTAACCCTAGTAGGGTTTGGGTGCCATTGACTGATCTTATTCCCATACTATTTAAACATTGATATTAAAAGTAGTGTGGAAGCCATTGGCGATGGTATTACAACCACTCTTTTATTATATGTGTTGTTTAATAATAAAATGTGTCGGCCTTTAGCTGTGTGATTCCAATGATCGATTTTTCCTCATATAAATATATATATTTGTATGATGTTTTTTTAAAGCACAAGGCTACCATCGTTGATGGTCTTACAACCGAGAATATAGTACTTTTGTTTAAACTTGTAATGATGTGATCGCATGATGAATATCATGGATATGCATGAATACTATGACAAGGATTTTCGTCTGTGTAGATTGTGGTATCCATGATGTGGAATTATGCCCTGTTGATGGCCCGAGCTTGTAGGTTATTAGATAAACTATAGGAAATCAACACAAGGAGATAATCCAACCAGAAAGGCTTCAAATCAATCCCACATAGAGATGATTCTATCCTCGATTTGTTTGGGATGACCAAGGTTTGTGGATATAGGGCCTCTACTGACACAGGGTTTTCAGATCGTACTGAATATGTTCTTCCTCCAGGAAATATAAAGAAAGGTTTGAAGTAACTGGAGACTAAACTTTCTAAGGAAACAAATACAGTAATTGTGAATGATTTTAAGTAGACAAATTATGATATATGAAAAGGAAACAATTACCGAACATATAGAAATATAAATCAGGTTTGTTCCCTTCAGTCAATCTCGAATGAAACTAAACAATGAAAATTATCATGCTTTATTGAAAGCATTATATGTGCAAAACTTTTCTATTATATAATACCAATTCAAAAATCAGTAATGAGCATAAGTGGTTGTTTAATAGTTGCAAGAAATGGCTTATGAATTGAATAAAAGCATTTATTCAATGCATATTCAACATGTTAATATTGTATTGAAACATCAATACATAAGTTAGCATGTTTAATAAATAAGCAACATGTGATCAATCTGTCAAAAAAATAGAAGAATGACTAAAATCCATGAAAGAAATTTAATGAATAACCAGAAACATAACATAAGAAACAGTGTAACTTTTATTAAAATTGTAACAAATTACAATCTTGCCAAATTTACATAGCATCCATAGTATGTCCTTGGTATTACCTTCTCCTATTGTCACCTTAGAATTACTCAAGTGGGCCCCCTTTCTTGGGAGACATCCTTCCCTTTAACTAATTATTACAATATTTTTAGAAATAAAGAAATCTTCCCAGAATATGGTGTTACAAAATAGTAATTTCAAGATATTCCAAGGGAAAAATGCCACTTGGAAAATGAATCCAACAAATCTTGTATGCCCTAATACTGGGCATGTTAGAAGTGCATCTCAACCTTGCAATTTAGGGATTTGATCCCTCTTTTCTTAACCTTTTCCCATTCTCAGAGAAAAAGGGTAATTCTCATCTGTGATGCAAGGGGATACTCGATCCATTCCTTGATTTGAGCCAGATTAAGCCAACTGATGTCTTAGATATTCTCCTTAGCTTTAGCAAAGTCACCTTCAATATGATCTACCTTTAGCTTCAAAGGCATGGCCTCATCAATCAAATCCAATAATCGAAGATACATAAAACCAAGCAAATTTTCTAAATGAAACCACCTTTTCTTACAAGCCACTTGTCCATCTCTGATGATGGACTCTACCAAGTCATAAACACTTTCCCATGTCTTAAATCAAACTTGGATCCTCTTGAGTTCACCTTTGTCCAAAACTGGTAAATCATCAGGTATGTCCTTGATATAACTTTGCTAGTCAATGAAGGTATCATAAGCCCTGGTTGCTTCATTCCTCCTCCTGTTGTAATCGTGGAGAATGTCAGAATGGCACTCAAATGTATTGTATATCTCTTGCATTTCAATGAGTCCTTCAAAGAGGATGACCATTCTTTGATACAAATCATCATGAATATTGTAGGAAAGTTGTTTGAATTCTTATTTTGTAAATTTATAGAATGAATAAGTGACAGATACAAGTTGGAAGTATTTAAGCTACTTCCCAAGGGTGGAAATTGTATGAGCATGATCATCATTCAACCCTTCCGCTTTTTTAAGATATTGATTGAGATTATCATTTTGTTCTTGGAGTTTCCTCATCTTCTCATCATATTCATCCTTCAGGTCCTGTAATTCCTGTTAATGGTCTACATTGGCCTGTGCTTGGTCCTGTTTGGACCTCGGAAATTCATGCTCCTTTTCCTCCGCTTATTTATTCAACATGGAAATTGAATCAAAATTTTCCCTAGAAAAAGATCCCATGGAAGCTGCAGTTTATAGGGCTTCCTGTTTCACAACAGTGGAGGCCCTTTTCCAAATAATCTAGTTTGGGACTGAGCCTTACTTGAAGGTCCCTTCTCTGGATCTCTTGTATCCTTTATTAACCACAACCTTTTATTTTCTACTCCAAATTTCCCCAAGGAGACAACAGCATATTCACCAAATTCAACCATATATTTTGTTGTTGAGACAGGTTCTTCAGATATTGTAACTATGGGTGCATGCTGAATAGTTTCAGGGGTAGGTATCTACATACTGATGGAGGGGGTGGTATTGGAAGGTGTGGAAATAATAGAGGCAGGGAGTGAAAAAATGGAAGTGGGGACAAATGTGATAGGTTGGGAAGAAGTAGTGGGGATGGAAGAACTATCAGGTTGTGAAACTAAATAATAGGTTTGTGAGGATGCGTAAGTAGTAGGCAGCTCAAATGGTGTTGAAAAATAAGTAAGGTGGATAAAGGGGTAGAAATGGGCATGTGTTTAGATACCGAGGGTGTGCCATTAGTGGAAGAAATAATGTGGGATAAATTAATTTAAGAAAAATTATATTGAGGAAACACAGTCTCAAAATGGATCCCAATTGATTGGGTGGTTGTAACCGTTGATGATATGCTAGTGGGAATGGTGATAAGGCAAACATAGGTACAAGGAGAGATCTCCTTCTTAAGGTCACTTTCAATATCTTCCACCTAAATATTTTCTTGGAGCAATGGGTCAACTTGTTGGATTGGTTCCACTTGTAGAATTGGTTGTTCTATCCTTAGAGGTTGTGGGACTGCTTCTTGTACTTGTACTTGTACTTGTGGAATGGTTTCTTGAAATTTCTTCCTCTTTGTCTCCAGATCAATAATTTCTTCCTGTGCCTCCACTTCAAATATGAGTTTTTGTAAGCTCTTCTTGATCTCTGTTGATCTGTGCAAAGCATGAAGTGTTTACGAAGGTTGATATCTCGTGTGATATTCAACAATAGATTTACCTTTATCCTTTGATTTTTCAATAGGGGTGGAAGAGGAGTTGGATAGCGACTATTTCACTTCTTTTTATGTTATTTTCTTTTGAACATTTTCTTCAACAATAAATTTGAGCTTCCTTTAATGTAAAACATTTGTATTAATCTCCTTTTGATATTTGAAGATAAAGATTTTCTCCTGAGGTGTAGGGATTCTGCTCACCACCTCTACAAATTCATTAGCACCTTTGTAAATTGAATCATCAGGATTTTCTTGATGGACATATGTGATATTCATATGCTCATGTACAAAGTAGTTGGCCAAAAATGCCTTAGGATCATGAATCCGTTTAGGTGCCTCCCCTAAGTTGATTGAAGTGATATCTTTTCCCAGAATGGCAGCATGTATAGAATTATTAAGTGTTAGGAATCCCAAATTGAGTGGAAACTTGGGCCAACACTTCCTCTTGGTTGTTGAGATCATTGGTAAGACCCCATCAATGACAGTTTGAAAGGATATATATTGAAGCACCATCCTGTCTAGCACTATCCTTGGAAGAAGATGCACCATGTAGCTACCCCAAATTCTAATGTAGGAGAAATATTCCCCCACATACCTCCCCCATGATGGAGATTAGTTCCTCGGCCCTTTTTGAGAAAGTTGGGGCATCCCTTTTAAAAATTTTATGATAAATTATCCCAATGAAGTGGTCACAAATGTCATAAATGTGAGGAACAAAATTTTCCTCCCATAAAGTTGAGTAGTATATGTGAACATGACGTGAAGTCCTGGTCCAGTTCGATCCCATTTCTAGGAATGGAGATGCTGCGTAAAATATGTCCATTACATACCCTGATAAATAGAATGAAGGCTTCCTGGATGTCAGGTTCTTCTAATATTTCTCAATATCCTCCTTCACAACCACTGAAAAAAATTGTGCCTAGTTAAAGGATTTCCTTGTAGTTAAGACATGATAAGCGATGGGAGCCCACTCATCTTTAAACATAGTCAAATTGGGTAACCCATACAACATGCAAAGAATTTCTGCTAACAGAAAGAATGGATCCCTAAACCAAGAATGGGATAGGATTTATCATCTTTAGGGATGAACTTTGCAGGGTTTTCCATCCAAGATTTTATCCTTTCTTCAAAATTAAACTGAGTCATTGCAGTGTCTAGAAATTGGGAGTTCACTAACTGTTGTGGTGGGTTAAGAGCATATCCTTTTGTAAAAACCTCAGGGAGGAAATAAGCTATTTGGGTCTATGTGCGGTCCTCAAAATATCGTTCTTTGGGGTTTGCATGATCAAGTTCCCACTTGACCGAGTCTTTGTAAGGAATGAATGGAGGTATGGCCATGATACAATAAAGCTGGGATTTACTGATATTGCTAAAAAATGACTCTTCATGAGTAATGGAGGAAAAAATCGTCATCATAAAAAATATAATAAATTTTGGACCAGTCCAAGTGGTAGGTTTCTGACACTCGTTTGCTGGTATCTAAGAAGATATCAGCGTTTGGGTCCTTACACTTCTGCTCATTCATCATGGTCTTAGATCTTGTAGTTCTGGATATGTTTGCAGACTAGGAGATAAATTATGATACAAATTTGGTGGCCATAATTAATATTTATTCAAGATAAAAGTAACAATATTTAGCTGGTGAAAATCTAGAAATTTGAGAAACTTACCCTATTCGTGGGCTCGGTAAGAAAATCACAGCAAAATATTAAGCGCAGTAAAAATTGTAGGTTAAAATGGTGAACAATTCATAAATTCAAATGATTTAAATAAGCCAATCCCAATGACAAATATATATGCGTCGTAGATATCAAAAGGATCAATGGTTGAGATTATAGAGAGAAACCAAAACGCAAAGATGAACCTTAACCAATTTATTGAACTTTTTATTTACGCAATCTGTAATCTGTAGTGCGGGTTGTAGAAAAGTGGGATGATATTTGGAATAAAAAATGGATTTCTTAACTTTTGCAATCCGTAATGTGAATTGCGGGTTGCGGAATTACGGGAAGGCAATTTTGCAATTTTATTATTTATTGAGTTTTTGATTTCCCCAATCTGCATTGTGGGTTGTAGAAATGTGGAATCGAGAAATGAGATTTTATTCACAAAAATATTTTTTGACATCCGCAAACTGCATTTACGGGTTGCAGGTTGTGGGTTGCGGAAAGGGAAAAACAATAAAAAAAAAATTTCAACATCGACAATCCACATTTGCGGGTTGTGGATTACGGGAAACCATTTTTCAAAACCTCCAAAAAAAGGACTTCCGCTATCCGAGTTGCGGATTGCGGAATGCAAGTTGCGGGAAAGAAAAAATAACAAGCAAAACGTTTCTCCTGCAATCCACAAAACCCCCAAAAAACAAGGCTTTGATTAAAATTTATTATAATCCAAAACATAATACTTACAGTAGGAATAAGTAAGACCCCATGGGAAAAAAACATAACCTTAAAGGTTACCTTAGTAAATGAATGGGGATCCCATTTTAGCAGCTGAAATGGGATATGTTAGTGCCGACAACAAATTGGGACTCATTGGGCGAAGCACTTATCTATGTACAAATCAACCTAATATTTTAAAATGAGATATGTTAGTTAGAAAAAATATTTAAGTTTATAATCAATATTTGGTTCTATAAGAGTACAATCAGATCTAGTTGAAGTAATACAATTGTCATCTCCCCAAAAAAAAATCTCTGGTAATGATACTCAATAGATGAAAGAGGTTCAGAAATGATAAGGTATCCCTGTAAGAAAGATGTAAGCAGAGGAGGGAATTTTGTGATAAACCTTTAGGAAAACCTTCATCTATTTCAAGAACATCAAACCAATAATCACCTTGAATGTAGATTTTTTATTAGTGAGTATATACACAAGAGTTATTGTACACAAAAGTACATATATTCTCATCTCTTTTCTTCTTTTTCTCTTTTTATTTTATATTTTTTTATTATTGTTTAAGAAAAACAACAACTTAGTTGAAACAACACCACTTCCCTGGTAAGGTGCAATTCCATACACAAATCCTACCTCGAAACTGAACAAGCTAGCTCTATCAGGAGAATCCTTGTCTTTTAGTTTTTACACCAAAAGAAACTACCATGGCTTGGTAACCACCTGTCAATATTTCCAGTACAAAATAGGACCCATGAACATGGTCATGTTGGCTTGTGATAAGATCCCCTTTCCTTGAATACGACAAGTTGCAGTTAAAACAAAAGAAAAACAAAATTATTTACAATACAAATTGAAAGTCATTACCCGGGCTTGGTAACCATCTGGTGGTAATGTCATTCACTGAACTTGTCTATGAATATGATAGGTTGGCTTGTGATAAGACCCCCTATCTTGAAATTTACAATTATTTAGGTGGTTTTATTCACTTTCAAGGTGACCAAGGTGAGATCATAAAAGAACAAAGGTTAAGGAGGCTGCAAAGATTTATTTCCAATCACCAATGAGGCATCTGACAGGAATACCGGACTACTCCAAAAAATTCAATCATCATTATGAGGGCTTGTACAAATATTGATTCCAAAAAGGAAAGAATCAATTTTAAAGAGTTGGCATAGATCTTAGATTGTATTCCCGTGAAGGAACAATTTCAGATATAAAGGTTTTCTGACATATCCAACTTGAAATCCCCCAGTTAGAAATATTGAAGATAAACTTACCAGCAATTGCAACCAATTGTTATGCCACCATGTTTTGTGAAAAAAATAAAACAAAAGAAAACTGAATAAAAAATAAACCAGAAAAAATCAACAAAGGACACACCCATGTACGGATAAGCAAAATATTACCTTAAATAAAGTACCTTTTTAGGAGTTGAATATTCATCGGATAGGTCTCAGGGAAACCTTCCACTGTCTATAACCAGACAGTACCAGGGCCAATATTTTCTGTAATAGTGAATGGCCCCAACCACAAACGTTGAAACTTAGTATAGTCATTCTTATATTTGTGGGCTTTGTCCCATTTCAGTACCAAATACCCAACCTGAAAATATCATCCGGTCTAATAATTCTCATCAAAACAACTCTTAAACAATTGTTGACGTTGATAACACTTGTTTCTATATTTATCTCTCTACTCTTCCATTTTAAGAAATGTGTCAATTCGATTTTGAAGAGGAGAGGATTCATCATCCCATGAGAGAGATTGTGCTATCTGTAATGATGGAAGGAGGAGGTTTGATGGTAGGAAATATTCCTTGCCATAAACAAGGAAATAAGGAAAGTTTTTTATGGAAACTTTAGGAGTGATTCAATTTTCCCATAGGGAATTGAAGAGCTTAGTGTGCCAATCCTTGTGGTGTGTAGCCATAGTTTTCTTTAAGATGTTGATGACATTTTTATTGGAAGATTCTGCTAATCCATTCTTTTGTGGGTAATAATTTGTAGAATACTTCACTTTTTTTGGAATATATTATATTCCTGGGAAGGTAATAATGTCTTTGTATTATGTCAGAAGTTGTCTACAATATTATGTAAAAGATTAATACATTTAACCCATAGTTATATGGTGGTGTATTTACTTGTGTAGAGTATTTGTCCATGTTATTGTATTAAGAGATGTTATTTTGGACAATTATATTATCCCACATGCAATATGGGAGAGTAATTCCTCCTCATCTCTGAGTATATAATAGGGTCAAGTGAGTCTCTACATATCATGTATTCTTGATGTAGTAGTGGTACTATTGTGACACTATTGTACATCATCTATATTATTTGGGGTATTTGTGCTTTGCTCTCTTGTAAGATTGGATAAGACATAATGGAGATAATAGAAGACTACCTTCCCATATATGTAACCCATTAGGATGAACCACGTATATCGGTGTCCTCTGTCCTTTTCTTTTCCTATTATTATCTTTTATGATATGTTATTGGTTGCTTAGACAGGTTAACTAGTTTAGCTTGAATATACTATTCTAACAATTTTGATCCCTTTTTCAAGGTCATATTGTGTAAGATTAATGGAATTAAAATATGATACATTATAAAATACCAAAGACTCAGGGACTTCGAACCTAGTGACAATATTATTCTCTAAAAAAGATACAACTGAGTTTGTATTAGCAACTTTGAGGGGAATTTATTCTACCCACCTACTAAAGTAATATGTCGTAGTTAATATATACTTATGTTGTAGTGAATATGGAGGAGTAATGGAGCCAACAAAATACAATCCCCATTGCTAAAATGGAAACTTGAGAGTAACAGGATGGAAGGGGGAGGATGGTTTTTTTTACGTTACTAGCACGCCTCTTGAAGGATTCACACTTTCGGACGAAGATATGTTCCTCTTTAAACAATGTAGGATAGAAGTAACCACCTCTCAAAACATTATATGCGGTTGTTTATTCTGAAAAATGTCCTCCTGCAGGTCTTGCATACATTTCAAACAAAAGATTGTCAGCTTCTGATTTTTCTAAACACTTGAGGAAGGCACCATCATAATTCCTTCAGAAAAGCACATTATTAATGAATTGGTAAGGCTCTTATTTTAACCTCAAATTTCTACGCTTCTTAAAATCTAAGGTTGGAGGAACATACCCATGAGTAAGATAAAACCTGATATCATCGTACCATTTGCAAGATGGAGCATAAATGACATAAACTATGTCTATAGATATATCTTCTTCTTGAATCCATTTTTATTCCTGCTTTGGGTCATTTGATTGGGATGATAGAAAGAAAAATCCTTTCCCGTTGACAATCTTGGCAGGCTTTATCTCCAAATCATATTCCTAAAGCACAGTCATCCAATGGGATCTCTTATCTCACAACTCCTTCCTAATCAAAACATTTCTTATAGCTTCATAGGTGAAAATCACCCTCGTTTTAGATTTCAACAAATAAGGCTAAAATGTTTAACAAATTTATAGACAGTGTAGTATTGTTTATCAATCCATGCATAGTTTAATTCAACCCCTTTGAATGTGGATCTCATAAACGAAATTGGGATGTTTGTGTCCTCTTCCTATTTCTGAGTCAAAACAACAGCATTATAAAAATCAATAGCAAATGTGTACAAAATGAAATCCTTGTCAAAATATGGGGACATTAATGTAGGAGCATCCATAATAGCTTTCCTAATCTTAATAAATGCATCCTTTTGAATGCTATACCATTTAAATAAAACAACTATTTTAATTATATTTTTCAGTGGCCCAACAATCTGTGCAAAGTTTGGTACAAATCTTCGAACAAAATGTATCTTGGCAAGAAAAGATTTCATGGATATTCGAACTCAGGAGTCCAATTTTTGCAATATCATATATCCTTTCGAGGCCAATTATCATTCCATATTTGGAAACAATAAATCCTAGAATATTACCTTCTATGACTGCAAAAATAGAATTCTTCGGATTTAGGGAAATCTCATACTTTCTACATCTTAAAATTTTTTGTTTCAATGCAAACAGATGATCATGTTGTTTCTTTGAATAAATTATTATGTCATCCAAATAAAAAACAACAAAATTTTGCATCAAAATTCTGAAGGTCGTGTNACCATTATGGTTGACTTATTTTATTGAAATTCTATTGGTTCTTGAATTCCAACTCACAAAAACTTATTTTGGCACGTTTTCTTATAAGGCCGATTTTAGACCTCAAATTTCCTCTAATGATAGATCTTTGGAATTTTGCACCAGCGTTGATCAGTCCAAAAGGAATTCTTCTATAGGAAAATGTTCCCCAAGGTGTTATCAAAGAATTCTTGAGTTGAATGGAGGATGTAACCAAAACCTTATTATAACCATAAAAACCATCTAGCAAGGAAAACATTTCCGCACTTGTAACTCTTTTCGGTATCTGCTACATTCAAGGAGCATGGTAATTGTATTTCTTGGATGCTCTATTTAAATTGCATAAATCCACACACAGTCATATTTCCCCATCCTTCTTACGGATGGGGACTAAGTTATAGATCCACTGTGTGTGTCTTACTCGAAAAATGATCATGGCTTTTAAGAGTTTCTCAAGTTCCTTTTTAATGGATGGTTCAAGACTGGGATGCATCTTTCTTAACTTTTGTTGATAGGTTTTTATGTCAGGACTTAAAGGTATGTTGTGTCATATGATAGAGGAGTCAAAGGTTTTCAAATCATCATAAGTCCATGGAAACAAATATTTGAATTCTTTACAAAGTTTAACTAAATCCCTTTCTTCCTCTGGGAAACAACTGAACCCTATGTTGATAAGTTGAGGGTTTTTATCATTTGCAAGATTGAGAGTTTTAAAATTTAGAGAAGAACTATGTGTCTTGCAGTTAGGTTTACCTTTGAATTTATCTTGCAAGTCATAGTACTTCTCCAGATTGATAACTGAATTGGTGATCAGGTTGGAAGGGAAATTATGATCAGATAAAGACTTGTCATGTTCAGCCTTATATACGTCTACATCCTTAAAGGTATAGTGGGTTGTTAAGAAGTCTAATATCTCAAGGTCATCATCAAAAAATTTCTAACTTGTCACATTATCATAAATAGAGGGTATGTACATAAGTTCAATGTAAAATATGTCAAGGGCCATGACATTAGATGTTGCTCCTGAATCAATCATACGATTATGGATGTTCCTATTGAAAATTTCAAAAGTGAGTAGGAAAGGGGGGACTCTTTTCATACTAGGATTTTGACTATCAAGATTTAGACAAGTTTCTAAATTATTGTTTTGAACTTCTCTTGATTTATTCAAAATAATACTTTTAGGTAATTTTTCCCTCATAGAGGGTATTTTCAAAAGTTCAAACAATGAAATATTAGCTTTAGCCTTTTTTGGATCATCAACGAAATTGTATTCTATTTAAGGAATTACCTTTTCTCTTGGGGGTGCCGCTTTACTTGAATTATGAGTGGATGCTGATGGTGGATTTTCATGTGACGTTTGACCTCTACTCCTGAAATTATAGGAGTATTGTAGATCGAATATGGCTTCTGATTCATCTTATTCTTTTGCCATTGGAAATTCTGAAAAACAATTGATAATGTTTAGGTGTTGATCTTGTTCTTCATTAAGAGGCATATAATATGTACCTTCTTGTGAACAGTATCTATTTTCATCATGGGTAGTTTGGGGTCTAGAAGTTAAGGCCTTAAAAATGGAGTAAATCTCATCAGAGGTCAATGTTTCTTCAGTATTAAGAGGAGGTTGATTTTGAGGAGGCTGGTAAGTTATGTTGAAAGTTGGATTTTCCAAACCTCTGTTATTTATCTAATTTTAATTATTAGTTCTCTTGAGATCTACCATGTCATTTGAAATATTTTGTAATAGATTCTTCATTTTTTCCATTCCATAAAGGTCTTTGGTTGTTGTGGGTTTGAGAAAATTATCTTTCCTCCTTCTATATGCAGAAGGTTGGTCTACTTGGACATCAGGATTGTGTTTTAGGTAGAACATGCCCTTTTCCACTAATATATCCTCTAAAAAATATTCTTGCAGAGTAGTTATGTGTTCCCTTTTAAGCCACATGGATATTGGAGTAGGCAGACCCTTAATGTAGTAAGCTACCAACAATTATTCTGTAGGAATAACATTGGTAGGAATCCTTTTTTTCAAAGAGGAAAACTTCTGGTTAAAGTTGTTTACTCTCTCTTTTCCCATTATTCCCAAAGAGGACAGATCCATGACAATATCTTCAGGGATACTTTCATCTCCAAAATTTTGGAGAAATAGCTTCTTGAACTCATCCCATGAGTTGATAGCCCCAGAATCTAAGGAAAATTACCAAGTGGAAGACTATCCTTCAAAGGATTACGGGAATAATCTGCACACCAAATCCTCATGTACTATGTTTCTTAATTGAAAGGCTTGCATAAAGGTCTTAATATGATCCTCATTAGAGGATCTCTCATATGGATTAAACTTTGGGATCCACCTCTCAGGATTCTTAGGCAATTTGTGTTGTTTCCCAGGGACAAAGACTGTATCCTAGTTTATCTAGGGTCTATTTAGTTTCTCATCCATTGGTGCTTCTTGATATGAATAAGAACTTGAAGATGTTTTATTATCTGAGGAGTCCTCAGATGGTGACGAAGATGAAGCAGGTGATGTTCAACCAGACTAGATGTTGGGATGTGTATTTTATTGAGGCCATTCTTCCTGCTCAAACAATTGATCTATTTGGATCTCAAGATTTTATCCCTGTTAAGTAGTGTTTTGAGTTCTTATGTTAATAGGCGAGTTATTGGTTGAACGAGGTAACAACAACACGTCTTTGTGTCTTTGAGTTGCTTCAGTCCTCTGTTCTACCCTAGAAGTTATATCTTGATTACTTTTTCTCAACTGTTCAAGCATGAGGGTTCCCCTAGTTGGTGATACAAAGAGGAATTCTGTTCTTCTGTTAACTTATTCTAGGACAGGGATTACAGGGGCTATTGTCTGACTTTCTACAAGTTGAGTTGTAGACATAGAAGCTTGGATATGGCTTCTAGTGATAATTGGTGATATGGGAGGAGGAGGTTTTACTTGTATTTTTTCTTGACATTTTTAACTATGTCTCTCCTTCTAGTGCCATTTGTTGATGGCTCGCAATTGCAGGTTACTAGATAAACTACAAGAAATCAACACAAGGAGATAATCCAACCAGAAAGGATTCAAATCAATCCCACGAAAACATGATTCTATACCCAAGTTTTTTGGGATGACTAACTCCTATGGATACAAGGATTCCACTGGCACATGGTTTCAGATCCTACTAAATCTATTCTTCCTCCAGGGAAGATAAACAAAGGTTTGAAGTAACTCAAGACTAGAGTAGACTGTCTAAGGAAACTAAGACAATAATTGTGAATGATTTTAAGTAGAATAATTATGATATATGATGAGGAAATAATTACCCAACATATAGAAAATTAGATCAGGTTTGTTCCCTTTAGTCACCCTCACATGAAACTAAACAATGAAAATTGTCATGCTTTATTCAAAGTATTATATGTGCAAAATTGTTCTATCAAATAATACCAATTCAAACATCAGTAATGGGCATAAGTGCTTGTTTAATAGTTGCAAGAAATGGCATATGGATTAAATAAAAAAAATTATTCAAGGCATATTCAACATGTTAATATTGTAGTGAAACATCAATACATATGTTATCATGTTTATAAATAAGCAACCTGTGATCAATCTATCAGAAAAATAGAAGAATGACCAAAATCCATGAAAGAAATTTAATTAATAACGAGAAAAATAACATAAGAAACAATGTAACTTTTATTAAAACTATAACAAATTACAATATTTCCAAAATTATATAGCATCCCCCGTATGTCCTTGGTAGTCCCCTCTCCTATTGTCCTCTTAAAATTACACCTGTGAGCCCCCTTTGTTGGGATAGATCCTTCCCTTTAAATAATTATTACAATATTTTTACAAAGAAAGAAATCTTCCCAAAATATGGGGTTACAAAATAGTATTTTCTAGATATTCCAAGGGTAAACTACCACTTGGAAAATACATCCAACTAATCCTATATGTCATGATAATGGGCATGTTCCAAGTGCATCTCATCTTTGCAAATAAGGGATTCAATCTCTCTTTTCTTAACCTTTCCCCATTCTCATAGGAAAAGGTCAATTCTCATCTGTGATGTAAGGGGAGACTTGATCCATTCCTTGATTTGAGCCAGATGAAGCTTACTGATGTCCTAGATTTGCTCCTTATCTTTAGAAAAGTCCCATTCAATCTGCTCTAGCTTCAGCTTCAAAGGCATGGCCTCATAAATCAGATCCAATAATGGAAGATCCATAAAACCAAGAAAAGTTTATGAAACAAACCACCTTTTCTTACAAGCTACTTGTCCATCTCTGATGATGGAATCTACTAGGTCACAAATAGTTTCCCATGTCTCAATTCAAACTTGGATCCTATTGAGTTTATCTTTTTCCAAAATTGTCAAATCGTCAGGTCTGTCCTTGATATACCATTTCCAGTCCACCAGGGTATCATAAGCCATGGTTTCTTCATTCCTTCTCCTATTGTTATAGTGAGGAATGTCAAAATGGTGCACAAATGTATTGTATATCTCTTGCATTTCATTCAGTCCTTCAAAGACGTTGACCATTCTTTGATACAAATCATCATGAATTCTATAGGCTAGTTGTTTGAATTATTCTGCTATAAATTTGGAGAATGAAGAAGTGGTAGACACAAGTTGGAAGTATTTAAGTTGTTTCTCAAGGGTGGCAATTTTATGAGCATGCTCATCATTCAACCCTTCTACTTTTTTAATTTGTCGCTTGAGATGATAATTTTGTTCTTGGAGTTTCCTTAGATTCTTGTCATATTCATCCTTTAGATGTTGTAGTTCATGTTGATGTAGTGCATTGGCCTATTCTTGGTCCTGTTTGGACCTTTACAACTCATGCTCCTTTTCCTGCACTTCTTTATTCAACAGGGAAACTGAATTAAAGTTTTCCCCAAAGAAAGCTCCCATGGAAGCTGCAATTTCTAGGGATTCCTGTTTGACAGCAGTGGAGGCCCTTTTCCAAATAATTTAGTTTGGGACTGAACCTTGCTTCAAGGTCCCTTATTTGGATCTCTTGGATCCTTTCTTTACCACAACATTTAATTTTACTCTCCAAAAATATTTCCCAAAGGAGACATTTTCATCTTCACCAAACTCACCCATCTCTTATGTTGTTGAAATGGTTCCTTCAAGGATTGTAACTATGGGTGCGGGCTAGAGAGTTTTATGGGTAGGGGTCTACAAAATAATGGAGGGATGGTAGTGGAAGGTGTGGAAATAATAGAGGAAGGGGGTGAAAATATGGAAGTAGGGATAAATGTGATAGGTTGGGAAGAAGTAGTGGGGATGAAAGAACTATCAGGTTGTGAAACTAAAGAATAGGTTCATGAGGATGCAGAAGTAGTGGGGAACTCAAATGGTGCTGAAAAAATAGCTAAGGTGGCGAAAGGGGTAGAAATGGGAATGTGTTCAAGTTATGAGGGTTTTCCATTAGTGGGAAAAATAATGTGGGATAAATTAATTTCAGAAAAATATGTTGAGGATACATAATCTCAAAAGTATTCCTAGTTGACTGGGTGGTTGTAACAGTTGATGATATGCTAGTGGGAATGGTGGCATGGAAGACATAGGTAAATGGAGAGATATCCTCCTCAAGGTCACGTTAAATATCCTGCACCTCGATATTTGTTGGGGGAAGTGGGTCAACTTATTGGATTGGTTCCACTTGTAGAATTGGTTGTTCTATCCTTTAGACTACTCGTGGTAGAGGCTATGGGAATGTTTCCTATACTTGTACCTATGGAATAGTCTCTTGAAATTTATTCCTCTTTGGTTGTGGCTATGCAATTACTACCCATGCCTCCAATTTTGAGATGAGTTTTTCTAAGATCTTCTTGATATTTTTTTTTATCTATGTAGGGCTTGAATTGTTAACAAAGTTTGAGATCTTGTGTGATATTAAACAATAGATTTACCTTTACCCTTTGACTATTCAAGAGGGGTGGAAGAGGAGATCATGGCTAGTGACTCTTTCTCTTCTTTTTATTCTCTTTTCTTTTCAATATTTTCTTCCACAGTCAATTTGAGCTTCTTGTAATGTAAAATTGTTGTATTAAGGTATTTTTGATACTGAAAGATAAAGGTTTTCTCCTGAGGTGTAGGGATTCTGCTCACCACCTCCAAAAAATCATTATCACCTCTGTAAATTGAATCATCAAGATTTTCCTGATGGACATACGTGATATTCATATGCTATGGTACCGAATGGTTGGCCAAAAATTCCTTAGGATCATGCATGCTATTAGGTTCCTCCACTAATTTCATTGAAGTGATAGCTTTTCCCACAATGGCAACTTGCGTGGAATTCTGCAGAGTCACAAATCCCAAATTGAATGAAAACTTGGGCCAACACTTCCTCTTGAATGCTGAGAGCTTTGAGAAGACCCCATGAATGACAATTTGAAAGGATATCTCTTGAAGCACCATCCTGTTTGACACTATCCTTGGAAACAGATGCACCATGTTTCTACTCGAAATTCGGATGTAGGAGAAATATTCCCCCACATACCAATCCCCCATGATGGATATTAGTGCCTTGTCCCTTTATGAGAAAGTGGGGGAATCCCCTTTGAAAATTCTCTAATAAATTAACCCAATGAAGTGGTCACAAATATCATAAATGTGAGGAACAAAATTGTCCTCCCATAAATCTGAGGAGTATATGTGAACAGGAGGTGAAGTCATAGTCCAGTTCCATCCCATTGTCAGGAATGCAGATGTTTCACAAAATATGTCCATTACATACCCTAATAAATAGAATGAAGGATTCCTAGATGTCGGGTTCTTCTGATATTTCTAAATAGCCTCCTTCAAAATCACTAACAGAATTTGCGCTGTAGTCAAGACATGGTGAGCAATGGGAGCCCACTCAGCTTTAAACAAAGTGAAATGGGTAACCCGTACAACATACCAAGCATTTCCACTAGCAGAGAGAATGGCTCCCTAAACTTTGCAGGGTTTTCCATCCAAGATTTTATCATTTCTTCAAAATAAAACTGATTCATTGCAGTGTCTATAAATTGGGCGTTCAACAACTGTTGTGGTGGGTTAAGAGCATATGATTTTGCAAAAAAATCAGGGATAAGATAATCTATCTGGGTCTGTGTGTGGTCCTCGAAATCTTGTTCTTTGGGGTTTGCATGGTCAAGCGCCCACTTGACCGAGTTTGAGTAAGGCATGAACAAAGGTCTAGTCGTGATTTAGTGGAGCTGGAATTTACTGATATTGCTAAAAAATGACTGGTAATGAGTAATGGTGGAAAAATGGTCATTGTAAAAAATATAATAAATTCTGGACTAGTCCAAGTGGTAGGTTTCTAACACCCGTCCGCTAGTGTTGGAGAAGATGCCAGCATTTTGGTCTTTGCTCTTCTGCTCATTCAGAACGGTCTTCGATCTTATAGTTTTGGACATGTTTGCAAACTGGGAGGTAAATTCTGATACAAATTTGGTGACAATAATTAATATTATTCGAGATCAAAGTTACAAGAATTAGCTGGTGAAAATATATAAATTTGAGAAACTTACCTGTGTATAGCTTTAAAACAAGAGGATTCGTGGGCCCAGTGAGAAAATAACAGTAAAATCTTAAGCGCAGTAAAAATTGCAAGTTAAAATGGTGAACAATTCATAAATTCAAATTATTTAAATAGGCCAAGCCCAACGGCGAAATATATCTACATCATGGATTTTGAAATGGGGAGATGAACCTTAGCCAATTTCTTCAACTTTTAATTTCCACAATCTATAATCTACATTGTGGGTTGCGGAAAAGCGGGATGATATTTGCAATAAAAAATGCATTTCTTAACTTCTACAATCTGCAATCTACATTGCATGTTGCGTAATTGTGGGAAGGAAATTTTACAATTTTATTATTTATTGAGTTTCTGATTTCCACAATACACATTGTGGGTTGTGAAAATGCAGAACCGAGAAATGATATTTTATTCACAAAAATATTTTCTGAAATCCATAATCTGCATTTACGGTTTG
Organism: Pseudotsuga menziesii; assembly: GCA_001517045.1. NCBI lineage: Eukaryota > Viridiplantae > Streptophyta > Pinopsida > Pinales > Pinaceae > Pseudotsuga > Pseudotsuga menziesii. The sequence goes on along the minus strand of LPNX010802323.1, from coordinate 166,724 downwards.
CGGGTTGCAGTTTGTGGAAAGCAAAAAACAATTAAACAAAGAAATTTCAACATCCACAATCCTCATTTGTGGGTTACGAATTGCGGGAAACCATTTTTCAAGACCTCCAAAAAAGGAATTCCCCTATATAGGTTGCGGATTGTAGAATGCGGGTTGCGGGAAATAAAAAATATCAAGCAAAAGGATGCTCCCACAATCCAAAAACCCCCCAAAAAAACCCCAAAAAACAAGGCTTTGATTAAACTTTATTAAAATCCAAAACATAATACTTCAATAGGAATAAGTAAGACCCTATGGGAAAAAACATAACCTTATAGGTTACCTTAGTAAATGAATCGGGCTCCCATTTTAGCAGTTTAAATGGGATCTTTTGGTGCCAAGAACACGGTAAACATCTTTTACTTTGTTGTATTGAATTAAATAAATGAACCTTAGGGTCTATGATCTATTGTATAGTAGGTAGAAAATTCTTTTTTTTAGTAAAGCTCGGCTGCCATCATTGATGGAATTCATGTCGATCCATGGGGAAAGAAAGCTTACTATTCCTAGTTATGCATAGATTTGATTCTAGATTTATTTCATGAATAATATAGCTCTAGTTAGGGATCTGTGATCTATATTTGTTCGTTTATACAATAATTGGAATTATCAAATTAACATAAATCTTGGATTTGATTTGGAATCGTCCACTATGGTCGTAGCGTTTTAGAATTTAGATTTTTTATCTTTCATGTTTTGTTATTGTATATCTACGATTTAGGTGGTATAAATCATAGATAATGTATCTTTCTAGATCCTTCTGTTTGTGTTGTTTATTTAGACTATAATCTATTGAATCCACGATTGATTGCGGTGTTGGCTTAGACTCCCACGGTTAGTTATGAAATTGTTATTCTGCTAGAAGATTTATATATATTTACTAGTTAAATAAGTAATTAATTGGAATCCTACAGTTTGTATAATGATGATATTATCAATGTAAGATCCTTCCATATGTGTTAAATGGTACAGATATATTCTATACATTAATAAAAAGGATTATATCCTAATATATTTCTATATGTGTAAAGAATTGGATGATACTCTGTCTATATATACGTATACATTTTTATGTAATTCTTATTGTAGTTTAAATCTAATAAATAGACTAATACTAGCATGATTAGAGATCCATTCTACATTTAGTTTCGGAATTACAGACTAAGGAATTTTTTTGGAAATAATTGATATAAATAGGAAATATATGATTCAAATTAGAAATACACGATACCAATTAGAGATAGACGATTCCTATCCATTTATGTGCAAAATCCAATTTTCAAATGAATCCAGAATTCTTAATCCAAGTATTCATGTTTAATCATAGAATTCCCTAACTACTACTAAACATTTAATCATGGCATCATTAGACTAACTGATACAGACTATGTCCTACATTAATATTCTTCAAATATAGATTTAAAAACATTCTACAATCATTTAAAAATACAAATTATGAACCTGGAACCAATGCTGGGAAAACAAAAGTGGAGAAGTTGTTCCTCCAAACAAACTCTCAGAGCAGCCATGTTACCTGCTCCAGAACCTCTGATTCTGATCGTTGAGCCACAAGAGAAAAATACTTAAATGCACCATATATTACATTTAGAGATTCAATACTCATCCAATCCTAGCCTCATGTTGCTCATGGACATACTAATATATAGTATTTTTCCTAGGACTTGGGAATTTATGAGCCTCCTGTTCTTTAGCACTCAACTAGGAGTTGTGATCAGCTTTTTGGGGATGATGCCTCCTACATCTTGAGTTCTCACTAAGTGGCTTCAACCACATGTGTTTTCCTCTTGTGGGAAAAAAAACACTCTTTAACAACTATATCGACTTTTGTACCCCCTTCAACATATTTTATTAAATAAATAAAATATGTTTTATTCTTGACTTTTCTGTAAAAAATAATAAAAATAGGTAAAGTATTTTTTAGCAGAATTAATAATAAATTATTAATTCATGGTGTATTACATAACACCATCCTCGGTATTATAAGTTTTTTTTGTATTCTTCCATTTCATCTTCTTGGAATAAGTATGGATATGCCTCCCACATATTACTTTACAGTTCCCAAGTAGCTTCTTCAGGAGTAAGGTGCTTCCATTGCACCTTGACTTGTCTGATGGTAGGGTTCTGCAGTAAAATTTCTCTCCTGTCGAGAATGCATTCTGGTCCCACCTAGAACTCTCCTTTGGGTTCCACCTGGATCGCATTCCAATCAATCATGTGAGAAACATCATGAACAAATATTTTTAAAATAGAATCATGAAACACATTATGCACTTTAATATGGGGTGGTAGAGCTAATTAGTACGCAACCGGTCCTACTTTAGCCAAAATTTCAAATGTCCCACGATACCTGGGTGCCAATTTTGAGAACTTTCCCAATATCAAGGAACTTTTCTTGGGATTTACCTTTATATACACATGTTCACCCACTTGGAACCCTCTAGGAGTTCTTGTTAAAGAAACATAACTTTTCTTCCTGTCTTGGGAAGCCTTCAATTTTTGTTGTAAATGTTTCATGGTTAGCTCCATATGTTTTAAGAAATCAAGTCCTAACATTAATATATCAACTAGAATGATGCATGAAATCAGAGTATTACGCTGGCATCCATATAATAGTTCAAAATTACTCATATCTGCAAAAGCTTGAAAACTACTATTATAAGAAAATTCTACTAAGTGTAGGTAGTCTTCCCACTTACCTGGTTTTTCCATGACATACATCCTTAGCATGTCCTCTAAAACTTGATTTATTCTTTTATTATTCCCATTTGTTTGCAGAGGATATGTAGTACTGAAATTCAACTGTGTTCCTAAACATTTAAACAAATATTTCCATAAGTTACCTAAAAATTTTGCGCTATCTGATACTATTACTTTTGGTACACCATGTAACCTAGATATTTCTTTCATGAGAATATCTGCAATGTTAACAACTTTATAGGTAGATTTAACAGGAATAAAATGAGCATCCTTACTTAATTTATCAACTACGACCATGATTGAATCATGTTGTCATAATTTCTTTGGTAGGCCTGTTATAAAATCCATACTAATTGTTTCCCACCTCCATTTCAGAATGGGTAGTGGCTGCAACAATCCTGCTAGATGTTGATGTTCTGCCTAAAATTTCCTACATTATAGACAACGAGCTAAGTATTTTTCCACTTCTTCCTTCATGTTTAGCCAATAAATTATATACACTTAAGAAGGACAACTATATTTCCTGTCTAACATTTAAATTTTGTCGATCAAATAAATATTTAAGGCTTATCTTATCTAAAAGAAGAAGGAATTTCCTTCCATTTAGGTAATGTTGCCACATTTTTAAGGCATGAATTATGGCATCAAGTTCTAAATCATGTGTAGAATAATTATTCTCATGCTCTTTTAATTTCCTATATTCATATGCCATGACATAGTTTTCTTGTATTAAAACTCCACCTAGCCCTTCCTTGCAAGCGTCAGTACATACGACGAAGTCCTTGAACGGATCAACAATTTTTAGGATCAGGGCGGTAGTTAGTAGATATGTTAGTTTATTAAATATTTCCATGCATTTTTTTATTCCATTCAAAATTTTTACCTTTCTTCTGTAATAAATTTATGGGGTAGGAAATCTTAGAAAATCCTTTGATGAACTTCCAATAGTATCCGGTAATCCCCATAAATGATCTGATACCAGTTACCTTTTTAGGAACCAACCATTCAATGATGGCCTTGATTTTTTTGGGATCTACATAGATTCCATCCTTGGACACTACGTGTCCGAGGTATTGAATCCTATCTTTAAAGAAATCACATTTACTGAACTTTGCATAAAGACGTTGTTGTGCTCTTAGTACTTGCATAATTATCTTTAAATGTTCCTTATGTTCTTGTTTGTTCTTAGATTAGATTAGTATGTCGTCTATAAAGACAACCACAATCTTGTCCATGTAGTTACTTAGGATGATGTTCATTAAACACATGAATGCAACGGGTGTGTTTGTCAAGCCAAAAGGAATTACGACAAACTCATAGTGACCATAGTGGGTCCTGAATTTCATCTTAAATATATCTTAATCTTTTATTTGTACTTGATGATAACCAGAAGTCTATCTTTCAAAAGATAGTTTCTCCATGGAATTGATTGAATAGATCATCTATATAAGGTAGCGCGTATCAGTTCTTAATGGTCATTTTATTTGAGTGTTTGTAGTCTATACATAACCTTAAGGTTTTGTCCTTTTTTTTTCGCAAATAAGACTGGTGCTCCCCAGGGAGAGACTCTAGGTCGAATATTCATTTTATTAATCAATTCTTGTAGTTGATATTTGAGCTCTGTAAGTTCTATTATATTCATTCGATAAGGAGCTTTCAATGCTGGTACCGCACTGGGTATTAGATCGATCGTGAAGTCAATGTCTCTTTTCAGAGGAAATCTGAGGACTTCCTCTGAAAATATTTCTTTGAACTCCTTCAAGGCTAGTATGTATTCAAGTTTAAGTTTATCGTCGTTTTCATTATCTTTCATTATATAGACAACCAACACTTTACATCCTTTTGTTACTAATATTTTCATTTGTAATGAAAAGATTTCTTTGATTGTAACCTTCCTAGGAATTCCTTTTACTTTTAGAGTGTTTCCATTATCGTTCGTACATGTAAAGGTTTTGTCGAAATAGTTTAACATTACTTTGTATTTTTCTAGCCAATCCATTCCTATTAATAGATCATAGAAACCTAAAGGAAGAATATTTAAATCAGCATGCGTAATGAAATCACTCATCATCAACGTACAATTCTTAACAAGACTAGTGACTTTGCGTTTTGTACCGGTGGCTAATTGTACCAGCCACAACTCATCAAACATTTTTGGTACTAATTTACATAATCCAACTAATCTAGGTGATATATAACTCTTGATTGCACCTGGATCAATTAAAATAGAAATACGCTGACTATTTATCATATCTTTGATTTCAACCATAGAAGTCTGATGATCTTCCTTCTGGTTTTCCAATGCAATGTAAATTTTGGGCATGCTCCTTGCCATGTCCCCAACTGTAACAGCTTCCTGGATGGAATGAACATTAAAATTCTTCTTTCTTACTGGGCAGTATTTAAAGCAATGTGGCCCTCCACACTCCCAACATTTTAAGGGTTCTTTTTGTGTTGGGTTCTTCTTAAGAACAATATGAGGTTCTTTTACTATAGAATTTTGCGGTTTGAAAATTTTGTAGCTATTACCCTGATTCCCCCTATAGTTATTCCCTATGTGTCTATGGAATTTATTATGTTTCTTTCTTGGATCAAAATTATTTTTCCTTTTACTCTTCCAGGTTGGTACATTTTCCCTTTTATTTTTGTTTTGGTCATAACATAAATTTTCCTTTGTCATCGCTTCCTCTAGCATATTTGGATAGTCATACTCAATACATTCTTTGAACATTGTAGGAAAACAAATGAGAAAACGTTGTATTTTAGGATTTTCATCAATTATTTAAGGAACATAACGAAGCGGGCTTAGAAACTTACTGCAAAGTTCTTTCATAGTCATGGCTCCTAACCTCAATTCATAAAATGCTTTGGCCTTTTCTTCATAGTATTGTTCCAATAATTAATTTATTTTAAAAATATTTTTAAATGTTTTCCAAGTTACATATATTTCTTTTATTCCCTTGCCCTTATTTATATCCTACCACCATATATCTGCCTTTCTAGTTAGATTATAGATGGCCATTTTAGCTTTTAAATCGTCAAAATAGTTGTATATTTGGAAATACTTTTTTATTCCTGACAACCAAGCTTCCTACTCCTCGCCTTTCTCAATCTCCCCATTAAACAATGGTGGTTTAATTTTCTTCAACTCCCCATAGATTTTCTCATAGGGTATCTATTTATTTTTTCTTTTGTTATCATCACTACTTTCACATGACTCTTGTTGTTTTCTTGAGTGATGTTTAACTAACTCTTCATTGGAAGTTTTAGATTTATGGATGGAAATTTCCATCTTGCTTCCCTTACATTTGTAAGGTGTATTTTTAGGTATTTCATGTTCAGATTCCTTATTCTTTTCCTTTTCATCATTATGTATCTTAGCTAATAGAATAACATTTAACTCTTCCTGAGATTTTAGAATGCGTTCGATATCTTCTTTAACTTTTCTTAAATTTGATCCAAGTTCTTTCACGGTTCTTCTTAGTTCATATTTATTATCTTGACTGTTGTTTAAGTCTGCCCAAATTTCCCTCTTCATGATTTAAAGGATTTTCTAGGTGACATTCTTCTTCTGCAGACATCTCTGCATCTGCTAGGTTTTCCTGCAAAATACAATTATCCTTCTCTTTCTATTTTGTAAGAGAATTTAAACCATGAAATAAAATAAACATTAGTTTTTTTGGTTTCCTCATCAGTGTAAATGTTGATCCCATTCAGGCCTAGTGTTGTAACCGTGCTCTGATACCATTATCTAACACACCTAAAAATCATAAATAATATTTTTTTACATCAATTACTTACATACTTAATTAGCATATTTTCCTATGATTTACTTCTGTAAGTTTTCATGTTTTTATCATGTTTGTTTACGATAGGTTCTACTTATCGTAACTATGTCTAGCTCCTTCTGGAACCTCCATCCATGTCTACGCAAGTGATGTATTTCGTTTATTTACCTATTCTTTATTGTTTACTTTTTATTATGAGGCTGAAACTAGCCTAAAGTGTGGGAAGACTATCCATAGTCTTGACCCCTGCCATAATGTATTACATTGGTTGAGATATAAAATTAAAGACCTTGGCCTTGCCATAGTCTACGCTATGGTGTGTGGTGACCTCCCCTTAAGCGTAAGTTTCATAGGGTTTGTAAAGCATATGGTTCCACCATATGGTGACCACTTGTTATATAAATAAAATTGTGAGGGTTTATGACATATTGCATGGAACAAGAACTAAAGGGTTTGACTTATGAAGCACTTCCTTATGATCCACAATGGTTATGCTTTGTTCCTTAGCATATGGTTATACCTTGATTTGCAAAGTGTTAAAGGTTCTCGACATAATATAACACGATGTTCGCAATGTAATTCGATGTTATTGGCATAATATAACACTATGGTTGCAATGTATTAAGGGTATAAGGTGCTTAGCATATTGCACGATGGCATTACATGCCACAGTCCTAACACCACGAAGTTTCTAGGAATTTGGTTATAATACAAATTTGATTGCAATGATTAAGGTTTAAAATGATTATGCCATCAATTGTTATTGCATTTGTCCTTGTTTGACTTTGGAATTAAGCTCATGACCTAGTTGTGAGTTGACAACACAACCATGTCCTTTACTTGGATACGTGGCGTTCCCTTCAGCGTCCATCTGTTTAGATGGGAGTTAGGGTTTCAAACCATGGTTTAATATGTTTATTTCTTTTCTAGAGCCTCATTTGCATGATGGTTTTGGTGGGAAAAAAAATTCGATCTCTTCTCATATTGTGGTTGAAATATACAGGTGGTTTCTTGATATTTTGTGTAGTAGGTATGAGCCGAAGGGATCTTCCTTGATTACTATGGAAGAAGGAGTTGTTTATACTTTCATGTGGTCAGCAAGAGTCATATAGCTTTGATTTTCTTACTGAGTGATGGTCTTGGTTTTGGAAAGTGTTAATAGTGTTATGTTTTATCCTTCTTGAGGTATTATTTTGGCTTCTTCAACTTCCAAGGTGGGCTGTAGAGAAAACTTTTTATTCTCCACACTTCTCCTTTCACACTGTCTATTACAGGTAAGAGTTTCATTTTAAAAATGTTTTACTACTGTAATTTCATAATGCAATGATTTAGAAAATTCTAACTGATTTTTTGTTTGTATTGTAAACAAAGGAGGGATAAGGGTGCTCAGGAGGAGCCGACCCCTGGCCCTCTCGATAATTTCTCCAAGGTAAGTTTTGTCCCATATTTTAAGTTCTCTATTTGATTTAATTTCACACAGTGTAATGTTTTTAACTGTAATGAACAATGTATAGGTCAAGGCACTATAGAGGGAGGAAATAGGTTCACCTCCTCCCAGGCCCGCGTTTTCAAACACCCGGGTAAAAATGTGGATCATCCTTAGTTCATCCTATGGTTTTCATTATTGATATTTTTGAACACCATGCTGATGCATCTATGTTGTGGTTGTAGGTCATATTGGGAAGGATCCATCAAGGTTTCGAATAGTAGCCACATCGTTTGTTAAGATAAGTGTTTAAGTTTTAAATGCATATGCATTTTTGTAAACCATTCTAGGTTTTGTTTTGAACCGACTCTTTAGCCATTATTACAACATTGTAATGTAATGGTTTTAAATGTAACCCTGGCAGGGGTTGGGTTCCATTGACTGGTCTTATTCCCATATTGCTTAAATGTTGGTATTAAAATTAGCATGGAATCCATCAACGAAGGTCTTACAGCCACTCTTTTATTATATGTTTTGTTTAATAATAAAAGGTGTCATCCTTCAGTTATGTGATTCCAATGATAGTTTTTTACTTATATAAATATACATATTTGTATGTTGTTTGTTTTAAACTATAAGGCTTCCATTGTTGATGGTCTTACGACCGAGAATATAGTACTTTTGTTTAAAGTTGTAATGTTGTGATTGTATGATGAATATGATGGATATGTGTGAATACTATAACAAGGCTTTGGCTATGTGTAGATTGTGGTAGCCATGATGTGGACTTATGACCCTATATTTAATTTTTTCTATTGAATTAAACAAACGAAACTTAGGGTTTGTGATCTACTATACAGTAGGTATAAATTTTTTTTGTTAGTAAAGTTTGGTTTCCATTGTTGATGGCATTCACACCGATCCTTGGGGAAAGAAAGATTACTATTCCCAGTTGTGCATAGATTTCGTTCTAGATTTATTTCATGAATAATATAGCTCTAGTTAGGGATCTTTGTTCCGTATGTGGTCATTTATGCAATAACTAGAATGGATGTCTTAACAAAAATCTTGGATTTGATTTGGATTCATCCACTATGGTTGTAGCCTATTAGACTTTAGAAATTTTACCTTTCATGTTTTATTATTATAGATCTACGATTTAGGTGGTCTAATCGTAGATGATATATATATCTAGATCCTTGATCCAGTTGCGTTGTTTATTTAGATTGTAAGCTTTTGAACCCATGATCTTATTGTGTTGTTGGATTAGAATCCCACAATTAGTTATGTAATCGTTATTCTGCTAGAATATTTATATATTTTACTAGTTAAATAAGTACTTAATTGGAATCCTACAATTTGTATAATGATGGTATTATCAATGTAAGATCCCTCCATATCTGTTAAATGGTACAAATTTATTCTATACATTAATAACAAGGATTATATCCTAATATACTTGTATATGTGTAAGTAATTAGATGATACTCTATCTGTATATATGTATATGTTTTTATGTAATTATTATAGTGGTTTAAATCTGATAAATAGACTAATACTAGCATGATTAGAGATCCATTCTACATTTAGTTTTGAAATTAAGGACTAAGAATTTTTTTTGGAAATAATTGATACAAACAAGAAATAGATGATTCAACTTAGAAATACATGATACCAATTAGAGATAGACGATTCCTATTTGTTAGTTTTTCAACATTCAAGATAGAATTATGTTAGGATCTTTACTCAGAGAACAACAAGTACAGGGATCAAACACAATAGACAATGAACACAATGTTTTTCATCGGGGAAACCATAAATGGAGAAAACCCCACAACTTCCTCAGAGATAGAATCAGCACAAAAGGTAAAACCCCAAAAAAGTAACATGCACTCTCGACAGCAGTAATCTTCTTCTTGTCTAGCCCCAGTGTCTTCTCCTTCCTCAACTATGTGCTACACTTGAGTGTGTGAGTGATGTGTTCTAAATAGAGAGTCTATCTCTCTATTTATACTAATCCTGACATAACTAAAACCCTACTAGGGCCGAACTCTACTTGGAGAGTCTAATAACCCTAGTGCCCCACAACTGCGAGGACTTTAACCCTTAGACAATCGGAGGGTTATCCACTATGACTTGACATGACTTGTTTACATTATTGATTCTCCCGATCGAAACATCAGGGTGTGACATAACATGATAACATCCTGAAATAAACATCGGGTTACAATAGATAATAAATACAAGTGAATACATTCTGAAGTTACAATTACATTAGCACTCCCTCTTAACTAGGAAGGTATTCTCTTGACACAATTTTCATCGCTGGTCTTCTTGTCTGGTTCTTCTTGTCATTTGCATCTTCAATTCATCTTCAAGTCATCTTTCATCTGTGTCTGGATCATCACTCGATCTGGATCATCGTCACTAGATCATACTCGATCTGGAACATCGTCACTGGATTATACTCGATCTGGAACATCGTCACTAGATCATCATCACTGGATTTGGATCATCACTCGATCTAGATCATCACTGCTGGATCTGGATCATCACTCGATCTGGATCTCTTAGAGTCATCATAATTGGATCTGGATCATAGCTCAATATGGATCTCATCTGGTCATCATCATGTGTGCTATCTCATCATAGGAAGTTCTACAGATCCAACCTTCTTTCATGCTGGTTGTAGGCCTAGCTATCATGTAGGTCTTCTCCCAACACTTGCATCTAACATATTCATCAGAAAGGCATGCCTAGCACTCACATCTGATCATGTAGAAACCTACAATCACATCAGAAAGGCCCAACACTCACATTCACCAGCATGACAAGACATCACTATCATCTATGAAAAGGCTTCAACACTTATATCTAACCTAGAAGGAAACAAGTCCTCCACCCTCGCTAGAAAGGCTTGCACTCACATCTGACTTGGAAGGAACAAAATCCTCCACCCTCGCCATAAAGGGCCCCAGTCCTAGACTGAGCTACCTAGTAATGGACCAGGTGCCTCCATTCTCCCAGAGAATGGCAGTTGCCCTTATATCTGACCTGGTAGGAACCAAATCCTACACCCTTGCTAGAATGGATTGCACTCACATCTGACCTGGAAGGAACCAAATCCTCCACCCTTGCCAGAAACACCCCCAGTCCCAGACTGAGATACCTGGTAACGGACCAGATGCCTCCACTCTCCCGAAGAGTGGCAGTTTCCCTTACATCTGTCCTACTCGATAGAATGTCCAACACTCATATCTGACATGGAAGGAACTGAATCCTATCACCATGACAGAATGGCTCAACCCTTACATCTGACCTGCTCATCAAAATGGCTATGAATCTCAGCACTCATATCTGACATGGAAGGAACTAAATCCTCTCACCATGACATAATGGTTTAGCCCTTACATCTGACCTGCTTGTCATAATGGCTTTGGATCTTAGCAATCATATCTAGCATGGAAGGAACAAAATCCTCTCACCATGATAGAATGGCTCAACCCTTACATCTGACTTGCTCGTCAGAATGTCTTTGGATCTTAGCACTCATATCTGACATGGAAGGAACCAAATCCTCTCACCATGATAGAATGGCTTAGCCCTTATATTTGACCTGCTCGTCATAATGGCTTTGGGACTCATCACTTTCCCTTGGAGGAAACCTCGATTTGGAGAACACAAAGCTTCTCCTTGAAGTACTCGAACTTCACTCTGGCCAATGGCTTCGTCAACACATCAGCTATCTGTTCCTCCATCGCAACATACTAGAGATTCACTGCTCCTCTCTACACCATATCCCTGATATAGTGATACTTGATATCGATGTGCTTTGACTTGTCATGGAACACTGGATTCTCTGACAACTTCACACAAATATGGTTGTCACAATGTATACAAGTAGCATCCATTTGGAGATCAAATAAATCAGACAGTAGATTCCGCAGCCATATTGCCTCACAACTAGCTGAATAAGCTGCGACATACTTTCCTTCAACTATACTCAATGCAACACAGGATTGCTTACTGCTAAACCAAGAGATCACACATAATCCCATATTGAATCAACACCCTGAAGTGCTCTTCCTATCGATGGCACTGCCTGCCCAATATGAATCAACATAACCCTCCAGGTTAATCCTTTGATTTGCATCATACTTGAGCCCATAATAAACTGTACCCTTCAGGTACCTCAGAATATGCTTTGCAACAATCAAGTGAACATTTCTTGGATCTGTCAAGAACTGGCTCAAGGTATTCACAACAAAGCAAATATCTGGTCTCGTGTTTGTCAGGTACATCAATGGCCCAATCATCTGACGATACATCATAGCATCAACTGACTCTGATGAAGCATCACTCAATAGCTTCAGGTTCAATGCCATAGGTGTGGCCATAGTCTTGCAGTCCATCATCCCAAGCCTCTTCAGGATCTCTACTGCATACTTCCCTTGTCCAAGGAAGATTCCATCCGCACTCTGCCACACCTCCATACCTAGAAAATAATGCATCATACCCAAGTCCTTCATCTCAAACTTAGCAACAAGCTTTCTCTTCGTATCAACAATCAACCCATCCATACCTATTACAAACAGATCATCTACATATAGTAGAAGCATCACTGGGTTGCCATATTCAACCTTGTAGTAAAGGTTGGAATCTTCTTTACTCTTGGTAAAGCCCAAACTAGATAGAAAGCTATCAATTCTATCGTACCAGGTCCTGGGTTCCTGTTTCAAACCATACAGGGCTTTCTTCAATATTTATACATGAGACTCCCTGTCATGTGTCTCAAAACTGAGTGGTTGTTCTACATACACTTCCTCTTCTACTACACCATTCAAGAAAGCAGTATTGACATCCATCTGGTGTATCTTCCATTTCATCACTACAGCTAGAGCAAGTACTAATCTGATGGAATTGTATCTGGCTATAGGTGCAAAGGTTTCTTCATAGTCTATTCCTTCCTTTTGAGAGAAACCCCGAGCCAGAAATCTTGCCTTGTATTTTTCAATGCTACCGTATGTAGCATGTTTGATCTTATAGATCCATTCGGAAGTTACAACTAACTTCCCGTCTAGTCTTGGGACAACATCCCAAACATCATTATTCATGATCAATTGGTATTCTTCGATCATAGCATCCTTCCATTCTTTTTGTTCTGCCGCTTCTTCATAACTGGAAGGTTATTTATCAATGAAATCACATAGTAAAGCTACATACTCAAAGCAGGATTTGGTCCTCTTTCTTTATCTGTGATTCTCTTCTAGAGCCCCATATCTTTCCGCACCTTGGATAAGTTCTCATACCTAAGCAGGTTTCCTCTTATGAGGATTCTTCTCTAGAGGTGGATCTACAGGCCTTTGTGGTTCTTCAAATTCTCTATCTTCGTCTTGAGTTTATTCATTCATGGTTGTATCATGAATTCTGGGTGCTTCTGCTTCTTCAAGTTCTTCAGTAGGTCTCTTTCTATATTTGTTGTAAGTTGTGTCTTCATCAAATGTCACATCCCTACTGATTTCAATCTTCTTATATCCTAGGAAATATATTCTGTAAGCCTTCGAGCTTTCAGAGTATCCCACAAATATACCATTCTTTCCTAAAGGATCTAATTTAGTCCTCTCCTTATTTGGAATGTGGATGTACACAAGACAGCCGAATATTTTGAGATGGCTGACTTCTGGTTTCTTGTCAGAGAAGACTTCATCAGGAGTCTTGTTCTTGGGTACTCTATGTGGAGTACGGTTCTGTACATACACCACTGTTCTGGCAGCTTCCGCCCAAAGATGCATAGGAATATCTTGATCATGAAGCATTGCTCTTGTAGCTTCCATGATAGTTTTATTCTTCTTCTTTGCAATCCCATTATGTTGTGGATTGTAAGGAGTGGACAACTCCCTCTTAATCCCTGATTCTTTACATAGCTCTTTGAATTCATTTGAAATGAATTCTCCACCATTATCTAATCGAAAGGTCTTGATCTTCCTTTCAGTATGGTTCTCAATCAAGGCTTTGAATTCCTTGAACTTATTGAATACTTCATCTTTGTTCTTCATGAAGTAAACCCATGTCTGCCTAGAAAAGTCATCAATAAAAGAAACATAATATGCATACCTGCTTAGAGATTTTGATGGCATAGGACCACATACATCCTAGTGGATGATTTCCAAGATTCCTTTTTCTTTGCTTTTGATGCTTGGAAATGTCTTCTTTGTATTCTTTCCTTTCGCACATCCTTTGCAGACCCCATCATGTTTTGCTTGGATTTCTGGAAGACCTTCAATAGCTTTTCTTGCAATAGGTAGTGCTCTGTAATGCACATGTGCAAGCCTTCTATGCCAAAGTTCACTTGGCTCTACTGTGTCATGGACCAAGGCTTGTTCTAGATGGCCCTTCAATTTGTACAAACCTCCTTCTTGTTCTCCAATCACTACTGCATCATTGATAGTATTTCCTTTTGGCCACATGATGACTTGACCATCTATGAATGCAACCCATATTCCTTTTGCATCTAATGCTGATATGGAGAGAAGGTTCTTCTTGAGTCTTAACAGAAAAAATACTTATTTCATTGTTAGAGACTTTCCACAGTCTAGCTTATAGGAAGATTCCCCACTACCTTTTATTGGATATTGGTAGTCATCTCCTAGCTTCACCTTGTGAGGTGATTCATGTTCTGACAGTCTCACAAAGGATTCCTTGAATCCAGTCATATGTTTGGAATACCCACTGTCTATAATCTAATCATCACTTCCATGAGTAATGTTACCTGTGAGAGCGGAGATCGGAACATATTCATCCTCACTTGAAGAATATTCACTTTCATATCTGGATCTCTTCTTGGATGGTTCATCATCCTCTGCAGCATGAGCATGATGTCTTCTTTTGTTGCTCCTCTTCAATAGTTTCTATTTATTAGGACAATTCCTTGCATAGTGTCCTGCTTCATCACATGTATAACATATGATCCTAGTAGTGTTATCTTTGTGAGAGTGCTTACCTCTGGAGCTATGAGATCTTCTTTTGGTTGACTTGGAATGTGATTTGGAGTGTACCGTGAGAGCTTGATCTTCACTTCCCATATTTTATTCTTGAGATACTATCCGAGCTTCTTCTTGAGAGCACTCTTCCTATAGTCTGCTGAATTTTACTAACTTCTTTCTAGCACAGATTCCTTGGATGAAAGAATCCCATGACCTAGGAAGGCCATTCAAGGTAGTCATCACAATCTCTGCATTTTCCACTTCATCAACAACTTCTAGTTGTTTCTTGATTTGAGAAACTCTTGTGAAGTAAGACTGGATTGTTTCTTCATTATAAATCTTCACATTATTCAGTTGGTTTCTTAGAGTCATCTTCCAGTTTATGTTCTTCCCTTCAAACAATTTGGTTATGGCATCAAACATAGCTTTAGGTGTCTTTAGGGAGGACACTTGTGGTATGAGATGGTCCTTGATAGAATCAGCAATGATTCTCTTTTCCATAACCAACTTTTTCTTATGCAAGGCCTTAGCCTCATCTCCCTCTAGAACTGGAACCTCCTCATGGATGTAGGAGTCCAACTCATTCTCTTCTAGGACTAGGGAGATCCTATACTTCAAAGCTCGGAAGTTATCAGCTCCCTCAAGATTTTCATCAAGCTTGGTATGATGAGACATATTAACTGGGAACCTCAAATGGAAATACAAAATATTTTAGATCTTACCAGGTCAAGATGTAGGATCTAAAACTTGAGTTGAAATCCTGTAGAGCTGGTTCAGGAGAAAATTAAGTTTTTGCTTTTCCGGAGTTCTGTCCACCCAAATTCCTTGAAATTTATCCCTAAATTTGATTTTGGGGAGGATATAAATCCAGGACTGGGCTCACTAAAAAATTCATCTTTTGTGAAAAGCCCTAATTTCCGACAGTAGTGACAGGTCCAAAACTGAAAAACCTCAAAATTGGATTCTGCTTCGACAGAAAGATGTGCCCTAAGGAGGAGAGTTATTCCACCTTACTTTTGCTGAAAATATATGGAGAGAGATCCGCAAAGTAGGAAGCCCTAGTCCCCACAGCTGCACAGTGTCTTCTTCTCAGGTTAGCTCTGATACCATGTTAGTTTTTCAACATTCAAGCTAGCATTATGTTAGGATCTTTATAGATAGAAAAACAATAGACAATGAACATAGTGTTTTTCATCGGGGAAACCATAAATGGAGAAAACCCCGCAACTTCCTCAAAGATAGAATCAGCACAAAAGGTAAAACCCTAAAACAGTAAGATGCACTCCCCACAGCAGTAATCTTCTTCTTTTCTAGCCCCAGTGTCTTCTCCTTGCTCAACTATGTGCTACACTTGAGTGTGTGGGTGATGTGTTCTAAATAGAGAGTCCAGCTCTCTATTTATAATAATCCCGACATGACTAAAACCCTACTAGGGCCGACCTCTACTTGGAGAGTCTAATAACCCTAGTGCCCTGAAACTGCATGGACTTTAACCCTTAGACAATCAGAGGGTTATCCACTATGACTTGACATGACTTGTTTACATTATTGATTCTCCCGATCGGAACATCAGGGTGTGACATAACATGATAACATCCCGAAATAAACATTGGGTTACAATAGATTAGAAATACAAGTGAATACATTCTAAAGTTACAATTACATCAACACTATTTATTTATGTGTACAATTCGATTTTCAAATGAAACCATAATTCTTAATCCTAGTATACACGTTTAATCCTAGAATTCCCTAACTGCTACTAAAACTTTAATCATTGCATCATTAGACTAATTGATACATACTAGGTCTGACATTAATATGCTTTAGATCTATAATGAAAAACATTCTACAATAATTTGAAAACATAAATTATGTCCCTGGTAGCAATGTTGTGAAAAAAGTGGAAAAGATGTTCCTCCCATCTAACTCCAAGAGAAACCAAGTTACTTGCTCCAGAACCCCTAAGCCTGTTCGTTGCACCACAAGAGAAAAATCCTTCAATGTGTCATCTCTTGCATTCATAGATTCAATCCTAGTCCAATGTTATCCTCCTACTTCTCATGGACATACTAATATATAATATTTTTCCTAAGACTTGGTCATTTATGAACCTCCTTCTCTTTAGCACTCAACTAGGAGTTGTGACCTAATTTTTGGAGATGATGCTTTCTGTATCTTGAGTTCTCACTTAGTGTATTTAGCCAAATGCCTGTTCCTCTTGTCAGTTAGAAAACACTCTTGAACAGCTATATCCACTCTTTTCCCCCCTTCAACATATTTTATTAAATAAATAGAAAATGCTTTATTACAAAATGTTTTATTCTTGACTTTTCTGTCAAAAATAATAAAATAATAAAAATAATAGTTGAAGTATTTTTCAGTAGAATTAATAATAAATTATTAATTCATGGTGTATTATCAAATATATCATTGATCACATCGATATATTTTCATGTATTTTGCAACTGAGGAACGGTTCTTGAAATATTTTCACATGAATTAGGTTGTGTATCATAAAATGTGTAAGTTTACATACTAAAGTTTTTGCTATGGACTTCATCTTCTTGTGTATTTATCTTTCACTAACTCTATTATTTCAATTAGGGATGTGGGTGAAAGGCTGTCATGATTTTCCCCATGCCAAACAAGAGATTAATATTTCTGTAGAGGCATACCATTGCTTCTTGAAGTCTAAATTTCTATTTGATTGATGGAAAAAATGCTCTCGTAGAATGGATTGGTTATTATATAATCTCTAGAAATATGTTGAGATGTATTATTGATTCAAGTATATTTTGAAAGAAGTGGATATTTGAATAACTACAAGAAGGAGAAGCAATTTGAATCCTCGGTCGAGAAATAATCCTTGACAATGAGAACATATCCAAGGCTTATTGGGTGAGAAGTCAAACCAATCGCGACAAGAAATACATTGTCACTTGGTATCGTATGAATTCTATAGGATGTGATTTCCCATGATATGTTTATGGAAACACTTGCAAGAATACCATAAAGGTGACTTGGATGTACTTCTCATCATGCATTCGAGAGTCGTCATTGGAGAAAATTGTAGAACCTAATATATTTGATGATGTATCACCTAACTAATTCAATGCTCCTAATGAGATAGATATAGGGACAAAAACTGTTGATGTGGATGTCAACATGGTTCCTATTCCCATTGGAGGTGTTGATGAATATGTCGAGGCACTTAAATTGGCTAGGGAGCATGTGATTCGCTACTTTGATTTGCTCACAAAATGTTCTCTTGCTATGTTAAAACACCCTAAAGATGGAGTCCCTAATTAAACACATGTTTGATGAAGTCAATAATAAAGGGATTACAAATTTTCAATTTACACTTGTATTGAGTGCTTTCAATACATCCCTAAAGCGAATGAATATTTTCCTCAACCATGCAAATAAAAGAAGAAAAAATAATAGTAACAAATTAGATACCACTTTAAATGTATGCCCATTTGAAGATGGATCGTTTCAATTCCCATGTTTGAAGAAGAGGGAGAGTTCTCGATCAAACGCCTCGCAATGTCTTGAGTAAGTTAGGTTGGTTGAGCATATTAATTAATAAATATTAAGTCGTGTATCCATCACCAATTTCTTACTTGTATTGATTGTGCACCCACGTATATTGTTCTTTCTATGTACGTTTGATGTAATCAATGTTTGGCTAAGTGTAACAACTTTATATGCCATTATATGATCCAACTAGAATTGTTATGTGATAGATTAATTAGCCTCTCATGTTCATCTTCCTGCCTCATAACACATTGGTAAGGCTGGAAACTGCCTATTTTTGATGTGGAAGGTTAGAATTATATTTGTAATACTATTTGTTGTAGCTTGGCTTTCAAATTTCATATTATTACTGTATTTGATCTTATTGGTCTATTTTGACGATGTTCACTATATATATGTTAGGTAACTGTAGAAGGTGAATACTCTTTTGAAATGGAGTATGATACAAAGGGAATGGTTTGTCTTTTTTTGTTAATTTCAAGGAAATGTTTGCAAACCCCTTTCAAATGGTCTTATTGTCTTTAATATTCGATGTTTTCTATAAATTATCGTCAATGGTTTTAGTCGTATTATTGCTGCTATAATAAGCTATTAATTTATTTCATGTGTGTTTCTTTATGAATATATTTGATGCATGTTTATGTCTTTATGTGAGTTAAATTTTGTTACACCTTTGATGTGCATCTAATACTTTTCTAGGTTGGAGTTTATAGAAACTCAACATATTTTGGAGTAAAGGGAATTTTTAGAGGAAAGCAGGTCTTGGAGAATATTTATTTAAAAACCCTTGTTTATTACCTCACCAAAAGAAAGAAGATGGATGGACATTAATATTATGACCAATTTCACGATGGGAAGAATTCCCATGTTTGCAGATATTGTTGTATAGACTTTAGCTTAGAGAGGGATCTGGGTGGCTATAAGAGGCTGATGGAAAAATCCAATCAATCTGTATAATCATGGACGATATGCAAAGAGTCGAAAAAAAATTACTTTGATTGAGGCTCGTGTAGTGTTTGTTACAGGGAATATATTTTCACTTTTGTATCGAAGCATATTAATTTAATTGATGTGTCATTACAATTTTTCTTTCACTTACATGATTAAATAATTCTGACTTCCCATTTTCTACAAGGAACATTATGCTCAGTAACATGTATCTAGATGTAAGATGTAATTTTCTGACTTATTCAACTTTTATTCAACTTTTTATGTAGGACACAATTTTCTAAATTACAGAATTGTCAGCCCAAGGAAACTTGATTACAACATGGCCTTATAGCACAGTATTGTTGTAGTTAATAACATTTTTCCTTTATATCTTATTGTAAACTTGGACTTTAACTAAATAAATTGTAAAGTCGACACTCTATGTCTAGCAAATCGAAAAGTTTTAAAAGCATATTGTAATAATAAAACAAGATAGAGTTGTCGTATTTTTGTCTTCAACGTAGTAAAATTAAACTCAACAAAAAATAAAATATTTGTACTTTAGATCATACCATGTAATCATACATATATAGCATCAATACAAAAGATTTACATTTCCATCCATGTGGTGAAAATGCAATATTTGACCAAAAAAACATGACATTGAAATGTGATTGGTATTTGGAGCTCAAGATTAACTAAAGTACAAATTTCTAAACCAACATTTCTCAGCAATGGAATTGTATGTCACATAAAACTTAATTCAAACCTGCCAATTTTGTACACGAAGCATTATCACGAGAGAGAAATATTCCACAAGGGAAAAGGGGTATAAAATTACATTTCATGGTCCCTAAGGGGGTTTTTCTAGGGTCTTAATGAATTTGTCCCAGGTGTCACACTCATAAATAATAATTTTTAATTGGTTTGCTTCAAGTAGTCGTAAATAAATTTCATGATTGACTACTTGTTTGGACAGTGCACGCAATCCCTTGGTTATTGTGTTGTGGCAGGTTGTCATGAGTTGGGAATTCTTGGTGGTTGTGTCAATATAATCACGTACTTTCTTCTTAATGACCTGGTTTACAGTAGTTGTTTCCTTAATGTCTTTGACCATGATGGTTCTTAACTCAACCAACCATTTCTCCTTGGGATTGGGCACCTCGAGTGTACCTAGAGGAGGCAATATGCATCTTTCAATTACCTTTGTTATCATAGCGTGGAAAGCCTGAAATTTCTTTAGTGAACTAGCGATGTATTTCTCAAAGGTTTCTCCCACATTCTTGCATATATATAAGGTTCGATACTCTACTTTTATATCTTCCTCACCTTTCCTAGACATATTAGGGGGATCCTTCTTGTTTCCTTGCTGCCATGCTATGATGTTTTCCATCCTAGCTCTAATATATGTAACCTCATGATTAATTTCTCAAATTTTGGCCCCCATAAACTGGAGTTTAATTATTTCCCTCCGAACCTCAAAAATAAGCTTTGTGACTCATTCATGTACACCAAAATATTGATATTGCATGCAAATGCATACTCATGAAACCAATGAAACCTTGATAAAATTGTATTTCCTTTCTTGTAAGCTTCCACCTCCATGGTCAATGCATCTTTCTCTCTCTACAAACTATTTATTTGAGTATAAGTGTTTGTTCTTACTTCCTCAAGCTCATTTACTTTAGCTTCCATATCAACTTTATACCTCTAGAATAATATCTCTAGTTTTCTCTTCTCCACTTGCAGTGCGTCATGGTCATTCCTCAATTATATGCCTGATGTTCTTGCCTCTAATAGGATATATTCTAGTGATCTGTTAAAGTATTGTAACTTCAAAAGATATTCCAGTTGTACTAATTGTATTCCTCCTTTAGGATATGTATTTGATGTGATTGGTCATGTAAGAGTCGTTGAAAGAATCAATGCAAACCTTTGGATGTAAGTCTGGTCAATAGTACCCATGTGTCATTATAATAAGTATTATTTTGGTTTCTTACTAGACAAATCAACCCTATCAGTTAGACAATTCAGCACTGCTAGGTTTTAGGTCAAGTCAAGAGTCAAATACAAATAGGGAGGTGCCCCCTTAATTTGTACAAACTTCACTCAAGCAAGTTTGCAAGAGAGAGAAAGAAAAGTGTGCCAGAAAGAAAGAGGAGAACCTAGCTTGGGGTTTTACACTGTTTTGGTTGAGTTCTATACTGAGTAAAATTTTACGTGGTTTTATCCCTTGTGGTTTCCCTAAGGAAAATATTTGTGTTCTTTGTGCTACTATTCGTGTTGCTCTTTTAGTGATTCTACTATTGTAAATTGTTTTAGAATATCATCTAAGAAATTAAGAAAACTTAATATGGTTTTTGAGCCACCCTGAAAGGAGACACTGCAAAACTAGGGTTTGTTATTCCGAACAAATACCTTGACAGATCAACCAAAAAATAGGGATCACTGAAATCACCGAAAGAGGGTGCATCTTTTCCATCACTTAGCCCTGCTAGTGATCTCAACTGGAAAAATAGCGTTTCTCCATCAAACCCTAGGTCCTCTTGAAGAAGGTCATCCATAAGCAGTATTAATTAAGTAAGTATTAATTTTTCTAATTCCGTTTGAAGTACTTATCATTCTGTTAAAAGATGACAAAAATTACCAAGCTAGATGAGAAGCTTGAGGGTTCTGAAAAATTTTAGAGCATGGAAGTATCAGATCATGCTCATACTAGAAGAAAATAATCTAGAAGGATTTATAAAGGAGGAAGTTGCAGAACGAGAAGGACATGATCCAAGCTAAGAGGATCATATTTGAATCCATCAAAGATAACTTGATTCCTCAAGTATATTTAAGGAGGACACCAAAGGAAATGTTTCATTCTCTATCTAGCTTATTTGAAGGAAGACATATTAACAGAAAGATGACCTTAAGGAATCACCTCAAAAGTGTAAAGGCTCAAAAGTTAGAAAGCATGCAATCATACTTCACAAGAGTATCTCAAATCAAGGAGTTGTTGGAAGCTATTGGTGATATGGTTGAAGAAGCTGAAATTGTAATGAACACCTTGAATGATATTCCTAGAGATTGGGAATCATTTATTCGAGGAATCTGTTCAAGAAGAAAGTTGACTAAGTTTCGACAATTATGTGAAGAATGTGTTCAAGAAGAAGAAATAATAGCAGCCAGAGAAGAGAATCTCAATTAAAATGAGTATCAAGATTTGGTAGTACATACCAAAGTCAAGAACAAGAGGAAGGGCTATGACCATCCTACTAGAAAATATCAAGGGTTTAAGAAGTTTAAGAAAGACTCACAGGTTCAGTTCCTGATAGATAGTGGTGCATCCAAGCACATGATAGGTTACAAGGACTCACTCTCATGTCTTGTACAAAAGAATTCCCCATACAAGGTAATGCTTGGAAATGATTATAAATATCCCATCAAATGAATGGGATAAGCCTCTATAAGTTGGACTCTAGAAAGTCCATGAAGATGAAGGATGTCATGTATGTCCCAAGACTAAAGAAGAATCTTCTTTTGTATATCAGCCTTAGATAAGACAGGTTTCAAATTTTCTTTTGTAGATGGTGACGTCCTCATGCAGACAAAAGGAAAAACTATATATGATGTAGTAGTGATTGGATTTGAATAAGGATGACTCTACAAGTTAAAGGGGCATGCAAATTCAGCATTGATCACTAGTACCATAAGCCCTTGTGATCTATGGAACATAATACTTTCTCATGTACATGACAAAGAATTTACAATTGTGAGCAAGGTTGTGACAGGTTTACTAGAGATTCAGATAAATAATGAAGGGGTGTGAAAAGGGTGTGCACAAGGAAAGAATACTAAGAACCCTTATCCAAATATTAACAACAAAGCAAAAGGGATCTTAGAAATTATTCATTCAGATGTATGTGGGCCAATGCAAACTACTTCATTAATCAGAGGATATGTTTACTATGCTTCCTTTATTGATGTCTACTCCCGCAAAACTTGGATCTATTTCTTGAAAAAAGAAGGATGAAGTGTTTGAAAAGTTCAAAGAGTTTAAGACTCTTGTAGAAAAAATATCTAAAAAGAGGATCAAGATCTTAATATCATATAATGGAGGAGAATTCATAGCAAGTAAATTCAACGAGTACTACAAAGAAGTTGGGATTAACATGGATCTCACCATTCTCTATAATCTACAACAAAACGGTCTGGCAGAAAGAAAGAATAGATCTATCATGGAATTTGTAAAATCCATGATCCATGATCAAGATCTTCCTATGTGCCTATTGGCATAAGAAACCAAAAGAACAGTATATGTACAAAATAAAATCTCCCATAGTATGTTTGAGAATAAGACTCCAGAAGATATGTTACCAGAGAAAATCCTGAAGTCAGTTACCTAAAAATATTTCGTTGTTCGGTATACATACACATTCCCAAGGAGAAAATATCAAATCTAGACACTTTAAGAAAGAAGGGATTGTTTGTAGGATATAATGAGCAATCAAAAGCTTATAGAATCTATATCCCATGATACCTTAAAATTAAACTAAGCATAGTTTCTACTTTTGACCAAGATACAACTTTCATAAAATCAATAAAAGAGAAGGAATACAAAGAGGAGCATGCAACTCCCAGAGCTGCAGAATGTTCTAAACCAGTCGAAAATGAAGAGGAAGAATAGATTCATGAGGAATATGACATAACAGAACCTCAAAGACCTGAATAATTTCCCAATGAAGTGATCTCATGCAAAAGAAGGCCTTATAGGGAACAAGAAGTAATTGAAGAAGAAAAAAGACATGGTGTCCTAGAAGGAACCATCAGAGAAAGAAAGAATCCAAATCCATGCCCTAATTATGTGGATTTAATGAGCGATCTCACTGACAAATACCCTACATGCTTTAAACAAGCAATAAAGCATAAGGAATGGGTAGATTCCATGGTTGAGGAATACCAATCCATTATAAAGAACGATGTATGGAAAATAGTACCAAGACCAAAGAACAAGTCAGTGGTATCCTTAAAATGGATCTACAAGACAAAGCATTCAATCGACGATAGTATAGAGAAGTACAAGGAAATATTCATAGCTCATGGAGTCTCCTAGAAGGAAGGAATCGAGTATGAGGACACCTTTACACCAGTATCTAGGTACACCTCAATTAGGACCATCCTTGCCTTGGCATCCAAAATGAAGTGGAGGTTACACCAGATAGATGTAAAGACAACCTTCCCAAATGGTTTGATAGAAGAAGAAGTATATATCAAACAACCACGAGGATTTGAGATAGATAATAAGAAAACTCATGTATGTATACTCAAGAAGGAATTGTATAGGTTAAAGTAAGAACCTAGAGCATGGTATGGAATAATTGATGGATTCCTGATGAGTTAGGGATTTACCAAGAGTAAAGCATATCCCAACCTCTAGTACAAAGTTGAGCATGATGGATTTATGATATTACAACTATATGTAGATGATCTATTCTGAAATGTGAAGATAATCCCATCAACGAATAAAAGAATAATCTCGCTTCAAAATTTGAGATGAAATACCTTGGAATGATGCACTACTTTCTAGGTCTTATAGTATGGAAGTATCTAGATGAGAATTTCCTAAACCAGGGGAAATATGCGGTAGAGATCCTAAAGAGATTTGGGATGATGGATTGTAAAGCTATGACTACTCCAATGACAACAAATTTGAAGCTATTGAATGATGAATATTTAGAAACAATATATGCTGTTGGGTATGGAATTCACCCCTTTTTCCCTACTATGTTCCATCCTTTTTCCCTATTTTTATCCCTATGTTGAAGCTAGATCCTTATTCTTTTCATACAAACAAGCATAAATATCCTAGGTATAAATAATTATCTATCATTTCGTTTTATGCTTGGTTTTACTTATAATTATGGATTTTACCTTTCATTGTGTTGATCTTTCCATGATTTGAAACAAATATTCATAATTACAGGTGGAACAACTACAACATATTGTTATAGCCAGGTGCCACAACTGCAACAACTTGTTATATATAGGTGGTGCAACTGCAACAACTTGTCATATCTAGAAGTTAGTCCTGATTTCCATCAACTACCTACTCAACTGACATAGTCAACCTTAATGTAGAAGGAATCTCGGATATGCCTTCACGGTTGCAACTGAAACTCCCTAAGAATATTTTGTAGTCTGCTCGGAATGTTAGCTCGCGGAACAACTCAAATTAAAATCCTATTTATCCTGGGCTGATTTTATACAAGGATTGTTAGTTGTAACTATCTTGATAATTCAGAATCCTAAAGATCAAAGATCTTCATGGCTTCTCGAAACTGATGTAACATAATATCTTTTTTCTTGTATAAGTATACGCAAGCAGGGAGAGCCAACGGTTGGGGGTTCATTCACAAATTGTAAGCGACATATAAGAGTGCACGTAACTATAACTACAATTTTTATCAAATTAATAAAAGAGTGACAATTCTCAGTATTCCTCTGTTGTAGCTTTTGTGACCTTTCGACAACATCTATGTTTGAAGGCCAAGGCCCGCCTTCTAACAGAGTTGTTAGTAGTTTAGATGCTTTAGTATTTTATTTTTGTTTAAGTGTGGAATTTCAGTTTGATATATCTTCATGGTTAGCTGCAACTTCATTTGTTTAGTGATTGCATCATTTGGCTTTCCTTTGGTTTGTTGTAGGTGATTTGGTGTGACAGTCGATTTTGTAGTTAATCTTTCCTTTTATGTAGAAGTGTGTAGTACCTGTTACATACTTTCTCAGCCCCTATGTGTGTGTGTGTGCTATTTATCTTTCTAGGGTTTTCTTGATTAGATAATTCCTTTTCTTTGATGAAATTGTTGTCTGGTTAGTGAGTAGAGATCTTTATGATTTGGTAAATTAGACTTTCATTTCCTGCAAAAGTAATTCTAGGTGGATTTCTCTTTAGATCATAAACCTTCGGAATAGTATGATAGGAAATAGAAGTTCTTTTCAATTCCTAGATGGGTATTTTTACTTTTATGTCTTACAGGGAGCTGAGTTGGCTAGCAGTAATTAGAACTGAGTGACTTTCATTTTACTTATCAACTACCGAACATGTCTATGCATATACCTTTCTAATTTCCTTTGAAATAATAGACTTCCCTAGGTTGACAATTAAATATTGAACACTCTTCTTGTTAAGTAATTAATGATTATATAGAGTGCCCAACATTTTGGTGTCGTTGTCGGGGAAGGTAATTGGTAGGCATAATTAGTAGTCGAATTGATTCATTTTCTTTAGGATTTATGATTTTAATCTTGCATGATTTATAGGTTTGCATGAATACGAGAAGAACTCAACGAGACATTCCCATAACTCCCCAAAATACTAACTTGGAAGGTGGTAGAGGTCATGGTTGTAGCCCAGGATTAAGGAGAAATATATTCGTTGATGAATTATTTTGCAGGGATAAGTATTCTACTGGAGCTTGAAATCAAGGACCATCATTTGTTAGAAGAAGCCCTATTTCTCCTAGGCTGGAAGCATCAGTGTCAACAGTGGAGAGAACAATAGGAGTTGCGAAACCATCTAGTGTCCCTATGGAAGAAACTTCAGGAGATAGGGGTAGTTCTATGGGAATAGGTGGACCAAAGGAGGTTTACCAAATCAACAGAAAGGAAGTTAAAAAATAGGAGTGGTTACAATTTCAGCAAAAGTTTGAATATTATAAGAATCAAAAAACAGGAAGAGGAGGAGTTAAAAGGAATAACGAACTTCACCACGACGATCGTGAGGAAGAAGTAGGGAAAAATCATAATAATGAAAGTGACCTCTAGCATGAGGAGGCAGTCACACTCCATTTCCCCTTTCGATATCCAACTGGACAGGCCCCCATGAAGAATATTTCACCCTCAATGTTACCTCACTTTCATGGGAAGGCCACAGAAGATCCAGATGAGTTCCTCTTTGAGTTCAAAATTCTTTGTTGAAGTTATGACTACACCTCTAGTGAGCACAAGTTGAAACTCTTTCATGCTACCTTAAAATATAATTCCCTACGATGGTTTGTGAGCTTAGGTGGTGAAACTGTCGCAACTTGGGAGAAGATGAAATAGGTGTTTCTCAAAAAATACCAAGAATACTATAGGACGAAGAATAAGAGGGAAGAGTTATTTAAGATGGTGCAAAAATATGAAGACAATTTAGGGGATTTCGTTGAAAGGCTTCTGTATAATGTGTAGAGGGTAGGACAAACCACTATTGGAAGGGATGTCCTCAAGATCATTATGCTATGGGGAATAAGAGATGGTTGTCTGGACATGCTTAAATTTTTGGGGAAGGGTGTTAGAATAATAAACCCATAGTTAGCTACCTTAGATATTAATTATCTCCATTTTTGTCTTATTTTCCTAGTTTCCATATTCCACTCTATGCAAGTTGTCCTCCACATGTCCTAGATGGTAAAACTTGCTAAAACTGAGTCATGGATCACTTGGGAAACCTCTTGGAATCATTTCTACTTTATTCCTAGCCTTCCTAGCGCATATCTGCTTTTTCTGCTTTATTGCCGCTTTTACTGAGTTTTAAGGCAATTGGGAAAGTTTGACTAGGTGAAGTTAACTTGTTTTTTGTCCCCATCATCCTCCACTCTTTTCTCCTAATAAAAGCATGTATGAGTTTTCCTTCCATCACCTATTAGCCTCCCTAATTTATTTTTCCAATTCATGAGCTCCTAGAAAGATTTGGAAGTTGCTTTATGCACCTATGGGGGATTTGCTTAGTTTTAGTAATCCTGTTTTTGACCAATTCGAATGGTATCCCAATGCATTTGAATATCCAATGTAATTATTTATTGTGGCATCCTATGACTTCACAAGGTTGGATATTGTACACTTATTCAATACAGATTAGTGTTCTGCTCCATATTCAGTCACCTTTGTGTGTAATGTGCATGTGTAATTGGTAATTTTTGTGAGTGTAATTGTTCTAACACCTGGGTTCAATTTACACATGGTATCAAAGCCTTTGTAGATCGATTTTTCTCCTTCCATATTTTTATTGCAGGTTTGACATCATTGACTAGGAGCATTCTGCTGACTGAAGGGACAATTTCTGACCTATGGATCAATCTCAGAAGATCATCTTGACTCCATTTAATTTCTTTGAATGGAAAGCAGATATGGAGATAATGTTGAGAGATAAATGCCTCTACAGAGTGACTATGGCAATAGAAACAGATCCCAATGCAGCTACAGAGAAAATTAAATGGCACAACAGGAGGGATGAGACCTATGGTCTCCTGTGTCTAAGCATATCCAAAAACCTCCTTTTCCATCTTGATGGATTGACATCACCAAATGAAGTATGGGAGAATATTGTTGAGATTTTTGGTAAAACAAATGAGATGAGAGGACATCAAAATGATAATCAATTGATCTCCTTGAGTCCCAACATCTTCGAATCCTTGCAACTCTACTTTTCCAAGTTTAAAGCCCTTATTTTGTAGCTAAAACAGTGTGGAATCGAAAAGAAGGAGGAGAAACTAGTTTTGGCCATACTCTCAATGCTTGGACCTGACTATTTAGTGTTTGTTTTGACCTTCCATGCCACCAAGTTGACAGCTCTAGCTTGGAAGATTCCTAAACTTGCAGTGTTCATGGAATCTCTCACACAAGAACAAGATAAATTGGTGATGATGGGCACCATCAAACCTTCCCAATACCAAGATCTAGTTGCTGGAGATTTGAGGGTAGATTCAAAAGGCAAGAAGAAAGCTAAGAATCCACCTGAGTAAAACAGAAACAAGAACAAGTCTCTAGAAGAGCCCCATGGTTCCAACAAGAACCCCCAGAAGAAGAAGAACAAAGGAGAAATGAGAAAGTGTGCATACTGTAGTAAGGGAAATCATCCTAAAAGATCCTACATGAAGAAGCAAATAGACATGCTGACCCAACTCCTAGAGAAGAATGGAATATCCCTTCCTGATAGCTCAAAGAAGAGGGAAGGAGGATTAAATTCAGAAGACAGAGAGAGAGTTCATGCATTGGTTGCTGGCACATCAAGCTCACCTAGTTTCATGATTGATTCTGGAGCTTCAAGACATATGGTTTCAACCAAGGAGGCATTCACCTCACTTGACATGTCCAAAGGTCGACCAATAGTACTGGGAGATGACCTTCTCACTGAAAGTTTTGGCAAAGGGAGGATTGATCTTGACAATGGTAAGTTCAGAAATGTATTGTATGTTCCAGGTCTTGCCTCTAACCTCTTATTAGTGTATCAAATGACCCACACAGGGTCTCCAAAGAAGGTCATATTCTCTTCTGATGAACTTGATATCATAGAGATATCAAGTGGTAAAGTCATTGCAAAAGGAGTTGCAAATCACACTTTGAAGGTATACATGTTTTCACATTTTCTACCCTACTCAAACCCCTTTGCTCTTCTGATTCATGCTAATGAGGAAAGCATGATTTGGCTTGAAATATTTGGCCATATTAACTATAAGTATCTTTATAATCTTAGTGAAAAATAAATGGTCATAGGGTTACCAAAGATTAAGTTTTCCAAAGGAGTCTGTCAAGGTTGCATCTTAGGAAAACACCCAGAGCATAAATTTGAGAAAGCTAGTCATGAGAGAACCTCTGCACCTCTTGAGTTGATCCACAGTGATGTTGCTGGCCCATTTCCTCATATGTCAATGAGTTGGGCCAAATATGCATTGACATTCATAGATTACTTTTCTAGGTTCTGCTGGGTTTACTTCCTGAAACACAAGTCTGAAGTTTTTGGCCTCTTCAAAGTCTTTAAGGCTTTGCTTGAAAACCAGTATGGGAGGAAACTCAAGGTCCTCATTTTTGAAAATGGTGGTGAGTATGTAAATTCTGAGTTCATTCAATATTGTGCATATGTAGCATTCTATCCCTTACACACCACAGCAAAATGGTGTTGCTAAGAGGAAAAACAGATCACTGAAAGAGATGGAAACCTGCATGATGGAGGCTAAGACTTTTCCACCAAAGTTTTGGGCAGAATATATAAACTATGTAGCCTATATTCAGAATAGGGTGCCTCATAAACATCTTGATGGTATGAATTATTTCGAAGCATGGAGTGGGCACAAGCCAGATATGACCCATTTTAGGATTTTTGGCTCAAGGGCTTGGGCTAGAATTCCAACATAAAAGAGGAAGGCTTTGCAGCCTCAAAGCCAAGAGTGTCTATTTGTTGGGTACTCTAAAGATTCAAAAGGGTACAAGCTTATCAATTTGAGCACAAACAAATCCTTCATTGAAAGGAGTGTTCAATTCCAAGAAGAGCCTTTAGCAGCAGTTGAAGTTGGAGAGTCTTCTTCACCACCATAATCACTAAATGTAAGTGAAGAGATATGTGAGTTTGATGATTCTGATATGTCTGATAATGATGATTTAATTTCAGATCCTAACATTCCTACAAGACCAAAATGGGCAGCAAATACCATTCATGCAGCTAGGGAACTAGCTGGAAATCCTAGTGATTCTAGGAGGACTAGATCTCAGTTTGAGAGTGCCCTGTGTATGAAAGACCCCTTGTTTGCAGAGAAATTCTATCTGATGGTTGAATCAGACCCATAGACATATGAATATGAAGCACATTATTCAAGATGGAAAACATCCATGAAAGAAGAATTTAGCTCACTCCAGAAGAACAACACTTGGGAGCTGGTTGATCTTCCCCCAGGGAGGAAGCTAGTTCAATGTAAGTGGGTTTTCAAAACGAAGTTTGATACTGATGGTTCACCTTTGAAATATAAGGAAATATTGGTAGCCAAGGGATACTCACAGGTACATGGAATAGACTACAATGAGACCTTTGCACCAGTGGCAAAGATGGACTCCATTAGGCTAGCCTTAGCCATTACAGCTTCGAAGCAGTGGGAGGTACATCACATGGATATGAAGTGTGCTTTCTTGAATGGAGATATTACTAGATATATTTACATTCAGCAGCCTCAAGGATTTGTTACTAATCCATCTCTTGTGTGCAGGCTAAAGAAATCATTGTATGGGCTTAAGCAAGCCCCCGGGGCTTGGTATGCCAAGATTGATGGCTTTCTGCTATCATTGAATTTTGTTCGATGCAAGTTTGATCCTAATGTTTATTTGAAGCTGATTCATGGTTCTTTCATGATTATTTTCTTGTATGTAGATGACCTTCTCATTATAGGAAGCTCAAAGGATGTAATGAACCATGCATTTTCTATGACTGATTTGGGGTTATTGAGCCAATTCTTGGGTCTCGAGATTGCTAAAAAAAACATGGAATAAAATTAAATCAGTCCAAGTATGCTTTGGATTTTCTGAACAAGTTCAACATGAAATATTGCAAGCCAAGCAAGACTCCCTTCCTTTCAGGAGTTAAGATTGAAGAAGCAGATTCTTCACCTATGGTAAATAATACACTGTATAGGCAACTGATTGGGTGTTTGTTGTACCTTACACATAATCGACCTGATATTTATTATGCAGTAAGTGTGGCTTAAATATACATGGATCAGCCTCATGAGATCCATTGGAGAGCAGCCAAAAGGATCCTTAACTTTGTTCAGGGAACAAGGACTCATGGGATCTTCTACAAACCTAAATATGATCTTGATTTGATTGGGTTTACTAACAGTGATTGCATAGGTGACAACACATATCAAAAGTCAACATTAGGATATGTTTTCATGCTTGTTGAAGGACCAATCATCTGGTCAAGCAAGAAATAGAGTGCCTTTGCACTCTCATCTATAGAAGTAGAGTACAAAGGAGTTGTAAATGCATCAACTCAATGTTTATGGTTGCAGGGGTTACTTGGTGAGTGTGGCTTCGAATAAAAATACTCAACTACTATCTATTATGATAATCAGAGTACAATTTGATTATGCAATGATCCAGTTCAGAGACAGAGAACCAAACACATTGAGATCCATATGCACTACATCAAACAGCTTGTGCATGATGGCACCATTCACCTACTCTTCTGTTCATCTTTAGAACAAGTAGCAGACATCTTCACCAAAGTTTTTTGTGAGAATAATTTCAGGAATCTCAAATCACTACTGGGGATTGCTGATCATGCTGTGAAGCATGATTGATGACAAGATTTTCAAATTTTCTTTTATTGTCCATGTTTAAGGGAGGATTTTTCCCATTGGGTTTTTGCCTCTTTCCTTGGTTAAATGGACATGTAGTATGTAAAGGGTAACTAAGCCTTATTGCTAGGCCCTATTATTTTCTGATATTTTACTCATAATTCAGACTTAAGGGGGGGTCTTAGAATAATCAACCCATAGTTAGCTACCTTAGAGTTTAATTATCTCCATTTTTGTCTTATTTGCCTAGTTTCCATATTCCACTCTATGAAAGTTGTCATCCACATGTCCTAGATGGTCAAACCTGCTAGAACTGAGTCATGGATCACTTGGGAAACCTCTTGGAATCATTTATGCTTTATTCCTATCCTTCCTAGCGCATATCTGCGTTTTCTACTTTATTGCTACTTTTACTGAATTTTAAGGCAATTGGGAAAGTTTGACTAGGTGAAGTTAACTTGTTTTTTGTCCCCATCATCCTCCACTCTTTTCTCCTAATAAAAGAATGTATGAGTTTTCCTTCCATAACCTATTAGCCTCCCTAATTGATTTTTCCAATTCGTGAGCTCCTAGACAGATTTGGAAGTTGATTTATGCACCTATGGGGGATTTGCTTAGTTTTAGTAAGCTTGCTTTTGACCAATTCGAATGGAATCCCAATGCATTCGAATATATCATGTAATTATTTATTGTGGCAGCCTATTACTTCACAAGGTTGGATATTGTACACTTATTCAATACAGATTAGTGTTCGGCTCCATATTCAGTCTCCTTTGTGTGTAATTTGCATGTGTAATTGGCAATTTTTGTGAGTGTAATTGTTCTAACACCTGGGTTCAATTTCCACAAAGGGATATATATTCAAGGGATCCTTTCATAACATTGTGGACTTATGTCGATGATATTTGAGGGGATCTACCCGATCTAGTACAAAGGATCGAGACTTTTTATCGTAGGAACAGAAGTCATCTGGTGGAGGAGCTACTCGGGAAGAGATTGGAAATCTCCTCAAGAATTTCAAAATTGACATGATGAGTTCCATCTCTTCACAACTGGATGTTATGAGAGAAAAACAAAAATGAGTGGCTGAAAGAATGTCCACTTGATAAGGCATACGTGTGTGGATTGTGCGAATTGGAGAATAATACCAAAGATTGTCCCTCACTTTCGAAAGCCAAAGAATTCTTTCAAGCATACACCGTATACATGGAACATGCATGTTTCATTCGCAAAATAAGTTGTGGCAACTACGGGTTCTAGGTATGCATTATGAACCTACTCCTTTCAATTCTTGGATAATTCTAATAATCAATTTCCTCTACCATACTCATATCCTAACACAGAGTGGCACCAAAATTCGCAACCTACATCACCATATCCAAACCCTTGTCCTTCATGGGCACCACATCCAAACCAACAAGCTCCTTGGTCTCAGGGATGGATGAATCTATATCCAGGAAACTAGTTTCCACATAACCAACCATCCTATCCGCATTATCAGCAGCCTCAGTTACAACTCCCAAATAACACTGCACAAATTGGCACATCGCATCATCCTTAATTTCCTGCTCAACCTGACCCCAATACCAACAATTAGGCAGTGCAACAATTTGAAATTTCTACCATGCCATCTTTTTCCATTTCCCCTCTCCCTTGCAATAATTTACACCTACGATCAGGAAGGGTAGTGGAACCAATAGTCATTGAGGATGTTCCATCCTCCATGACTAATGAAGGAATGAATCCACCATTTGGAAATTCATTCAGTTCAACGATCCCATCATTAAGGACGCTGAAACACCAGCTAAAATGTCGATTTAAATACATGATTAAAGAATAGTTGAAACACTTATAGAGAAACACACGAAAACGTAACTTTCAAAGTCTTCGAAAGAACCACCGTATCCTAAATGATTAACCTTGAAAAGGGACATGGAACGACCTAGTTTCAACCTCCTAAGAGAGTTGAAAAATATTTATGCAAGAATTCCACTATTACAATCCCTACACGACGTACCTATTTATGCCAAAACCATTAGAGACCTGGTTGTAAAAAAATCAGGAAGGAAACCGAGACATCACCCTATAGTGCATGTGGTAGAAAAGTTATATGAACTAATAATGGGAAAAGTCCCATTGTCCAAATACGTTGATCCAAGTAACCACACTATCACAGTATGGATTGGGTAGATTCAAATATGTAATGTTTTGGTCGACTTAGGCATGTCAATAAATGTTATGACTATTGAGACCTTAAAACAACTAGGACTCGCTAATATCAGGCCTACCCCAACTATCCTAGAGATGGCTGACATATCTACCATTAAACAAGAAGAAGTTGTGGACGAAGTTGTAGTCTCCGTTGATTCATGGGAGTACCTTGCAAACTTTGTTGTTTTACAGCCTAATTCATAGTTGGGGGGACACCCATTGATCTTGGGAAGACCATGGATGGCTACAACATATGCATACATCAACTGTAGATTAGGACCCATGACAATTTTTGATGGAAGTGCCATTAAAAATATGACTTTATATCCTCCAGCTAAGCCGAGAATAGATGTTGAAACTCCAATGTAGATGGATTTAGAGGAAGAAGAGTATATTCATCATTTATTAACATTTGGGAGAGCCTTGACCTTTAAGACATAAACTAAAGATGATACCATCTGTAATTTCATTAGCGAGCCTATGTCTGTAACTAAAAGACCATATCAGATCTTGGAGAGCACACTCAAAGAATGAGAAGAGGAATAACTCATAGAATAATTATTAGTGAGTAATACCGAATTGATTCCAGTAATTGATAATTCCAAGAGTGTTCCAATAGAAGTTGACTCAGGGAAAACATTGAACATCAACCCTAATATCAAAGTTGACGAACTGGAATGCCTTGTTACACTACTGAAATAACATAAGTGGTATTTTGCATGGGAGTACATAGATATGAGGGGAATTCCCTCTGGACTGTGCACCCATCATATTTACATTAAAAATGATTCAAAGCCCAAATGACAACCTGAGTGTAGAATGAACCCTAACATGAGAGATATTGTGAAGGAGGAAATCCAAAAATTACTAGAGGCGGGATTTATTTGCCCGATTTTAGACAGCAAGTGGGTTCCTCACTTGTGATCGTACCTAAAAAGAATGAGAAGTGGCAGGTATGTGTGGATTATAGATAACTTAACAAAGCAACACAGAAGGACCATTTCCCTTTTCCTTTCATTGATCAGGTTCTAGACACCCTGTTTGGAAAATAATTCTTTTCATTCTTGGATGGTTTCAATGGGTACAACCAAATCCATATTTCCCCTGAAGACCAGTATAAAACCACCTTAACCTATCCTTCAGGCACCTTCTCATACATGGTGCTTCCCTTTGGATTGTGCAATGTGTCAGTAATGTTTCAGCGGGTTGTAATTGGAATATTTATGAAATGGTTAATGATTGTATGGAAGTCTTCATGGATGACTTCACTCCTTATGGAGACTGTTTTCATGAAGCACCAAAGAAGTTGGAAAAAGTTATGAAACATTGTGAACAGACACAACTATCTTTGATCACCGAAAAATTCCACATGATGATGAGTGAAGTTGTGGTTATATGACATTTTATCTCTGTTGCAGGTATCCAGGTAGATCCAACCAAGATAAAGGTAATTTCAAATATTCATATGCCTGGGTCGCAAAAAGAGGTAAGAAGTTTTCTTGGTCATGCTGGTTATTATAGGAGATTCATAGAAACTTTTTCCAAGTTGGAATCTCCCTTATTTACTTTATTAATGAAATATATTCAATTTGTTTGGAGAGATGCATGCTAGGCATCATTTTCAGAACTAGATAAGAGGCTATCGACAATACCCATCTTGGGGGGCCTAACTGGGACCTTCCTTTTCATATATCTTCTAATTCTTTAGACAAATCCATTGGAGTAGTTCTAGGACAGCAAGAAGGTCACAGCCTGTACTCTATCTATTACATTAGTAAGAATCTGTCTCCTGTTGAACTGAACTACACGATAATAGGGAAGGAATTCCTTGATGTCATTTATTCCATCAATAAATTTAGATATTACATTGCTAGATACTCTACATTGTACATACTGGCCACTCGGCCATTAGATATTTCATGAATAAACCCAATACTAATGCTAGAGTGACTAGGTGGTTGTTACTCAAGGAATTTGACATCACTATTGTTGACAGACAAGGGAAGGAGAACATAGTTGCATATTTTCTATCTCGATTAACTAATAACGATGATGATACACTAGTCAAATATTCTTTACCTGATGAACATTTATGTGCAGTCTCAACCTTTTCCCCATGGTACGCTGACATTGCCAATTACTTGGTTGCAGGTATACTTCCATCGCACTTATCCAAATGAGAAAATAGGATAATTATACAACAAAGTGCGAGGTACTGTTGGATTGAAGGCCACCTCTTTTACACAGGATTTGATTTGGAAATCAGGCGGCGTGTGAGAGAGGATAAAATCCATAGTATTTTGAAATCCTTCCATGATGAGCCCTGTGGAGGGGCATTTTTTCGATAAAAGGACAGGCCATAAAGCATTGAGGATGGGCTATTTCTGGACAACTATATTTTAGGATGCAAGAAAATATGCTCAATCCTATGACAACTGCCAGAGAATGGGCCAACCAAACAGATTAGATGAGATGCCACTTTAGCAACAGTTGGTGGTTGAACCCTTTGAAAGATGGGCCCTATATTTTGTAGGTCATATCAACCCTCCATCAAGACAAAAAATTTACATTTTGGTTTGCACTGACTATATGAACATGTGGGTAGAAGTTGTGGCCTTGGTAAAGGCCAATGATCATGTTGTAACAAACTTTTTATATGAAAAGATCTTCACCCGCTTTGGAGTACCAAGGGAAATTGTGATAGACGGAGGACCACCATTTTTGTTTTGAAAGATGGAGGTCATGTTTCAGGAGTATCACATTCAGAATAGATTCACCTCTCCATATCATCCATAGGCTAATGGGAAGGTGGAAAGCACGAACAAGGTGATCGAGTCAATCCTCACAAAAATAATGAAGACTCATCGCAAGGATTGGGCTAATAGGCTTCCAAAAGCATTATGGGCCTACCATACAACATGGTGCAACAGTACATGATTATCCCCATAGGAATTGGTGTACAATAGGAGTGTTGTTTTTCCTATCGAATTTGAAATTAAAAATCTAAGAAAAACCATGGAGGAAAACCTGGATTTAATGGAGGCTCAGAAAAACCGGTTGAATCAACTAAATGAACTAGATGAAAATAACACCGGTGTTGTACATCATACAACTTTAATTCAATAACAATGCTCCAAATGGAACAATAGATTTATCAAGAAGAAGATGTTTTGTGAAGGAGATTGGGATTTACTGTATGATTCATGGTTTAAAAGGGACTTTAAAGGCAAGCTATGTACAAGATGGCTGGGACCTTAAAGAATAGATCAGGTATTTGACAATAGAACCTTTCGGTTGACCACCATTGATGAAAACCAGACACCTTTATTTTCCAATGGTCATTGATTACAGCTTTATCATAAACCGATCCTAAAGGATGCATTTATTTCATAGACCATAGCTGATCTAAACTGTCAACTAGTACAGGAGCATGGTTCTTCCCCTATTTCTTAAAATTTTTTAAGTCTGCTGCAAATTCCACAAAATCCTTATATAAATAAAATGGTTTAATTTTCGCTGTTTACTTTTCTTTTCGCTATGATCGGGTGTGTTTTTCTGAGAATTGTGAACATGTATTCGTGAGGAGGTTTGGGAAAGAAAAGAAGTTGCGACGAGCCAAGCAATTGAATAACCATGGATGATCCACATTCATTGATATGAATCCTTGAAAGAATGTATGGATAAGATTGCAGATATTTTGATAGAAAATTTACTCTTACTAAGCCCTATCAAAAAAAAAATTAAGCGAAAATCTTGATAAAAATTCTTAACCTTTATCCATTGAAACTTTGTTATTTTTTTCCAATTCCCGTAGCAACTCGTCTATTTTTGGCTAAATCCCGCAGCAACTCCTCTATTTTTTTCCAAATTCTACTGCAACACTGCTAATTTTTTTGTCATTTTTGGCCAAATTCTGCCGCAACACCGCTAATTTTTCCATCATATTTGGCCAAATAATGCTGCAACATTACTAATTTTTTCATCATTTTTGGCCAAACTCTACTGCAACACCACTAATTTTTTCATTGTTTTCTGCTGAACTCCACTACAACACCGTTATTTTTTCGTTGTTTTTTACCATTCTTTGTTGCAACTCTGCTACTTTTTCACCAACTTTTCCACAGGTATTAGTGTTGAAAATATCGCAGAAAAATTGCTGCATTTGGGGCAGATTTTTTACTGATTCTCAATGTTTCATAATGATATATTTTACACTCTTCCTACATGTTTGGGAAATCAATGCCGATACGAATGTGCTTCGCCTGATTAATGATAGACAATAGATTTATTCTTAATTGCGCGTGTGAAATCATCTCCCTCGTGATTATTTGGCATCAAAAGTTTGAATCACACCGAGGAATTGACAGATTGAGTAATAATGATCAAGTATGGATTTTTATTGTAATTATAATCAATTATTTAAGGATGTAATAATAATTATTATACCTTTTCGACTGCTGAAAGTACTCCATAATGAGTTAACATTTCCTTTAAAATCATCTCACCTGTACTTTCAAACAATTTTTTCCCTATCTCCAATAATCTACAACACATCATGTTTCTAATTTTTTCCCTATCCAACTACTGCAACTTGAACGACTATTTATATAAGTTACTATACCTTTCTATGAAATCCAGTAAAGAGAATGTTGGGTCCTCCAATCAGGTATGAACCTAGAAATATAGACACTCTGTCTGCAAACAGAGAGGTCTACGACATTTTTTGGGAAGCTGGATGGATTGGTTATTTCCAGATATTCAATGGATTTCATGAGGAAACAACACTCCAGTTTTCTATGAACCTCAATGGAGAATACTCAAAAATAAGAGGATTAAGGATAGATGCATCGGAACCAGCCATAGTAGAGGTCACATGAATGCCTCAGACTGGAGAACGTTGGTTTTTCAGGAGGAGGCATAATTTGAGAGCAACTGAAGAATTTTTAGCACCAGGGGAGAAAGTGCGGAGAAGGGCTAGAGGAGTGGCACTGGAGACATTGCCCAGATCATGGGACCAAGTCGTGATCTTCTTGAAAAGTTGCATTACATGTGAGGGGAGATATAGGGTTTTTTAAATTTATTACTTTGTCGTATTGTCTCACTTACAACATCACAGAATTATCAATATGTTATTTTATCTATCACAAACCTTGCAAAACATGGCACGTTATGCTAAGAACTCTAGAAACCCACTCTCGTCTCTCACAAATCACAGGTTGATTAAGTTACTGGTGTAAAGACATTTGGCATAAAATATTTTAGCATGGGAATAGTTTGTTGGAGCTACTGTGCATCAGGAACCTATAACAACATAAATTGGAGAGAGAGAAATCAAACAGAGCTCCTTAGATTCAGTTGGGGGGAGGGATGAAGAATTGGAAGAAGATGAAGATGAACAACAGGAAAATTCATAGGGAGTCACAGCAGCAGATAGCCTTATGGAGGAAATGATTGGAGTAATAGAATAAAATCAAGGAGAAGAAGAAAAAGAAATAGAAAGGGGAACAACTACAGAAGCAATGATGGCGGAAGCTGGTGCTATGAATGCGGCAGGAGAAGGAGTGGCTATAGAAACTGAGGAAATAAGGCCTTAGGTGGTCAAGATAAAAACCTCCTTGAAAATAAATGGAACTGTAATTGAGCATGAGGTTCCTTTAGCAGGAATTGGAGAAGTCTCCACCCTTCTCATACCAAACAAGAAGAGGAAAAGATCAAGTGTTAAGGGAGAATCATCTAGGATGAGGAGAACTAGGGATTCCTAGACAACATAAGTGGTAAGCAATGAAATTCCCATTCTTCCCTCTAAAACACAAGAACCAGTGGGAATTTTATCAATGGTTGCTACTACCACACAAGAACATGATGAAACACAGGGAGAATCATCCAGAAAAGGAATATTTAGGGCTTCTCGGATAGCAGAAGTGGTAAGTACTGAAATTTCCATGCTACCCACTTATTAAAGCCCCAACTGTGTATGTGGCTGATTAGGGTGTCTAAGGCTTACAACACGTGGAGAAAACCCAACCAAAGGCTTCAAACAATCTCACGCAGGTATTGTTCAATCCTTGATATGTTTAAAGTAGTGATCTCCCACAGATATTACAGTAGCCTCCGCTGGCCTTCAAGGGTTAGATCCATAGAGGATTTGTTTCCCAAATTGGAAAACAACATAGGTGTCAAAAAGAAAAGAAAAATCAAATCTAGCTAAGAGAATTATCCTGATTTAAACCTAAGCTACCTAAAGAATATTTTGGGTTGATTTGCAGGTGAACCAGAGATGTAAGCACACAAATACTTTTCATCCAATCGACAAAAATGTAAATTATATTAGAAATTCATCACTTAATTCACATCTAATTAATGAAAATAAATTAGTTAGTGACATAAGATTCTATCATTTTGAATTAACCTGCATAGCACATGTAAGTTGAAAAAAAAACATATTATGCTACTAAATATTACTGTTCAATTATTCACAGAAATAGATAAAGACAGTTCATAAAATAAATTTCATGAAGCCTTATCAATGCATTAATAAATAAAAGAGATAAATCTGAGTTAAATAAACACATTTAATAATTGTAAATAAATAAACACATTTTCTGTCCATTTGAAACAAAGAATATCGAGATGCGTTTGAAGAAATTCATTCAGACAAAGACAAGAGATAAGAAATAACAATATTGTATTGATTTGAAGTTCAGTAAAAAATTACATAAACCATATGAACAAATAGAGGTGTTTTCAATATCCTGTATCAATCATCCTTCTTCCAAAATTCCCAAAAAAAGTCCTTAATACATTCGAGATCATCCTCTTAAATAATATTACAAAAAAAATATTTCCCCCTAAAGGGGATCAAAACCTAAACAAAGCTAATATCCCAAGAAATCTCTCCACATCTTCCAGATACGGAGCAATTCCTCAATATAAGGGCAACTGGGAGATTCAATGCCAAGTTGGGCATTTCACTTATGATCTTCAATCTCATTCTTATCCAATTTATGCCAAAATCGGATATAGATGTGGATCTTTCTCTCCACCGCAAATGGTTGTCTGATCAACTGATCTACATCATGGATGCTGACGTGGTCAAGCTTCTTGATCTTCTCCTCTCCTACATTCCTTTGCTGCTCCACTTGCTCAATCATCAATCCACGTGGACATGCTTTTTCAATAAGCACCATTGTAGGAAAGGACAATTCATCCATAATGTTGTCAACTGCATACCATCTTTTGCAGCAAATGGCCTGTGCTTTATTTATGGCTTCAGCTACTGTCTCATCTAGATATTCCTAGGCTCTCAAGATAATCCTGATCCTCTTAAGCTGGAAGTTAGTGAGAAAAGTGACATTATCTGGCTTATCTTTCATGCACCTTTGCCAGTCTATTACTTCATCATAAGCCTTTGAATCTTGTTGTCTCTTCTCAACTAGGTCTTCCAAAACAACAAACATCTTGTCAAAAACCATGTGAGTTTCAAATATACTATCTAGAGTTTTAAAT
The DNA here is from genome assembly GCA_001517045.1 of Pseudotsuga menziesii. Lineage (NCBI taxonomy): Eukaryota > Viridiplantae > Streptophyta > Pinopsida > Pinales > Pinaceae > Pseudotsuga > Pseudotsuga menziesii. The sequence goes on along the minus strand of LPNX010802323.1, from coordinate 124,495 downwards.
AAATCACAAACCAAATCATGATGTTCCTTGTTGGTTTAAATGGCAAGCTCTTTAAATTCTTCCCGGGAAAACTTGGAAAACAAAGATGAAGCTGCACTTGCAGTTGCATCTTCATGCTGTCTTTCTAACAATGAACAAGTTGCATCTTGAATATTGATGGATTTAATGAACAAGTTCAACATGAAATATTGCAAGCCAAGAAATACTCCCTTCCTTTCAGGAGTTAATCTTGAAGAAGCAGGTTCTTCTCCTATGGTAAATAATACACTGTATAGGCAGTTGATTGGGTGTTTGGTTTATCTTACACACACTCAACCTGATATATCTTATGCAGTTAGTGTGGCTTTGAGATGCATCGATCAACCTCATGAGATACACTAGAGAACAGCCAAAAGGATTCTAAACTTTGTTCAAGGAACAAGAACTCATGGGATCTTCTACAAAGTAAAATCTAATCTTGATTTGATTGGGTTTACTAACAGTGATTGGGCAGATGACAACACAGATCCAAAGTCTACATCAGGATATGTGTTCATGCTTGCAAAGAGACCAATCAGCTTGTCAAGCAAGAAGCAGAGTGCCATAGCACTCTAATCTACAGAAGCATAGTATAGAGGAGTTGTAAATGCAGCAACTCAATGTTTGTGGTTGTAGGGGATACTTGGAGAATGTGGTTTCGGATCAGAGTTTTAAACTATTATCTATTGTGATAATCAAAGCACCATTCGAATCTACAATGATCCAGTTCAGAGATAGTGAACCAATCACATTGAGATCCATATGAATTACATCAGATAGCTTGTGCATGATGACACCATTGATCTACTCTTATGTGCATCTTCAGAACAAGTAGCAGACATCTTCACCAAAAAAAAATTGTGAGAAGACCTTCAGCAATCTCAAATCACTACTAGAGATTGCTGATCATGCTAAGAAGCATGATTGATGACAAGATTTCCAAAATTTTGTTTTCCCTGTCCATGTTTAAGGGAGGATTTTCCCACTGGGTTTTTTCCTCTTTCCTTGGTTGTATGGACAAGTAGTATGTAAAGGGTGACTACACCTTATTGCTATGACCTATAGTTTTCTGATATTTACTCATAAAGTTAGGATTAAGGGGGTGGTGTTAGAATAATCAACCCATAGTTACCTACCTTAGACATTAATTTTAGTTATTTTTGTCTTATTACCTAGTTTCCTAGATTCCATTCTATGCTAGTTGCCTTCTACAAGTCCTAGAAGTCAACACATGATAAAAATGAGTCATGGAGAACTTGGGAAACATCCTGAAAACCCAATTTAGCATGTCTGCTTTATTCTAGATCCTCCAAAGTGCATATCTACTTTTTCTGAAAAGCTTCCTTGTTATATTCTGATTTAAGGCAAAAGGAAAAGCTAGACTAGGTGTAGTTGACTTGTTTTTTCCCACATCATCCTCATTCCTTTTCTCCAAATAAAATAATGTATGATTTGTCTTTCCATCCCTATTTATATTTCCCACTTGACTTAGAAAATTCGTGAGCATCTTCATAGATTTGGAAACTGCTTTATGCACCTATGGGGGATTTGAATAGATTTAGTAAGCCTACTTTTTGACTATTTCGAATGCCATATTTATGCATTTTATTATCTCATGTAATGATATATTGAAACAGCCTATTACTTCACAAGGTTTGCTATTGTACACTTATTGAATACAGATCAGTGTTATGCTCCAATTTCAGTCTCCTTTGATGTGAATTTTGCATGATTGATTAGCAATTTTGTGAGTGTAATTGTTCTATCTCTTGGGTGCAATTTCCACAGTAATTCAAGGTGTTTTGGATGTCACCATATCCTATTTGAATGTTGGTACCAGTAATTAAATTGAATTATAAAGGAAGCACAGTAAGCAATTCAAATTGTGAGAAAGTGACTTGATAACCAACCCGAAACCGTAGTGAACACTATCGAAATTGCTTGGTAAAATATGGATGTAAATTAACATAGGAGAGAAAATTGCAAGGGTAAACACAATGAAAAAATCATAAATAAGACCACCATATTTATAATTCATGGGTAATAATACAGACCGTAAGATTAGGGTGAAAAGAATGGTCAGGATCAGGTTTTACGGGATGCGGGGGCTAAACATGAGATTCAAATTTTTTATTAATAATTATGTAACCTACATTCCGCATGTTGTGGGATACGGGATGTGGAATCATAAAACAATGAAAGCTTATTCAATCAGCTCCGCACCCTGCATTCTACATTTTGCAAGATGCATTTTGCAGACACACACAAACCAAATGATTAATAAATGACAACCCCGCAACCCACATTTCTGCAAAATGTGGGACGCAGATTGTGGATGGATGAAAGCATATCTAAAAAACCTCATGCATCCCACATTCTGTATTTGTGGGATGTGGGTTGCAGGAAGAGAAAAATTGAAATATCCAACTAAAACATCCTGCACTCCACAACTTGCGAGTTGCGGGATAAAAATGTAATAGAAGCCTACAAGGTCACGAAGGATCCTACCAAGTTACCTTCGTATGTGTGATTGGGATCCTGTGTCAAAATAACATGGGATCTGTTGTACCTACACCAAATGGTGACTTCCTAGAAGAACCAGTTATCTCTACAAAACAATAACCTTTTCCAATCAAACTTGTCAATAGACAAATGATTAACTCTCAAGAAATGTTAATATATGAATGTAACGAACCAAGTATTATCAAAATTATTAATTCACTTCCATCCATGGTAATTTTTAAAAGTTGCAACTCTGATTTAGATGTCATTGGAGGATTGGGATCATTTGAACTTAGGCTGACATAGACATGCAGTTTAAAGTTGAACATGGGGTCAGACCTATACATCTTTTGGGTTTTTACACATAGGCCACTGAAACCACCATTTATTCCTTCCCCTCTTCTTTTTTTCAAGAAATAGAAAGATTGTAATGACATAGGACCACTGCCCCATGTTTTGGTGATCAGAGCCATTCACAAACCTGACCTAGAAACTAAACAAGTCGGATTGGTAAGGAGACCTCTTGTCTTCCAGCTATATGGCTGAAAGAAACTACCATGGCTTGGATACCATCTGGTGATAGTTTCAGTCCAAAATCAAGCCTATGATCATAGTGAAGATGGCCTTAGATAGGACCCCCTCATCTTGATCCACAGTACTCTCTTGTTTGAGAATGACTGGGGTTCTATTCTGCACATGGATTACAAGACACTACCGTGGCTTGGTGTCCACATGATGGCATCATTACTCATTGAGGCTCTGTAGGTCATGAATGAGTCGACCTGTGATAGGATCTCCCATCTTCCAGAAAACTAGAAGCCAACTCCCCATACTATATGGCAAACATGTCATTCCACTGAGCACTTATGAACATAATGAGCTGGCTCATGATGAGACCCCTCATCTTGCAATCCATATGATAAAATATATGGCCATAATTGAATTCCAAAGGGTAATACTGAACGGGCTATAAAAATATGCCGCGGTGCTCTAATGAGACCTTAGACAAGATGAACCTTTTCTTCCATAAATATCACCATCAGAGTAAGGCATGAAGAATATATTAACCTAGACGAGAGAGCATTAATACAAAATTCTACAAATTTGGTTATAATTCAGATATAACAAATCTTGATACGAGTTAGAAAAGATAGAAACTGACAAGCCTGTTTCGGTTGAGAGTATTGAGTACTGAGGAAAACTAATTGCTCATTATTTCCAAGTGTGCAGAGATTACCAAAAATATACCAATATCAAGGAAACATTTAGAAAATAAAAGGAAAATAACACACCAAACCTATATACAGGGTTGAACCAACCTTTTCAAACAAAATACTTCTTGAGCAAAAAAACATTCACTGGATAGGTGTCAACGACCCCTTCCAGTGTTTGTAGTCAAACTGTACTAGGACCAATCTTTTCTGTAACAATGAATGGTCCTAGCCAAAGTTGTTGAAACTTGGTGTACTCTTTGTTGTCCTTGTGTTGTTTGTCCCATCTCAACACTAAATCTCCCACTAAGAAGTCTTTGTCTGATGAATACCTCTCATCAAACCATTTCTTAACCAACAGTGTTGGTAGAATTTATTCTTGGCTTTGTATCTATCCTCTTCTAACTTGAGCAGAGAATCAATCCTCCGCTGTAATAGGGAAGAGTCACTCTATCGGATGGATTGGTCCAATTGTAACGAAGGAATGGTGATATTAGCTGGCAGGACAGCTTCCTTGCCATAAACAAGGTAATAAGGGGAGTTACCAAGGGCTGCCTTTGGGGTGATTCGATCTGCCCAAAGAGCATAGTAAATTTGGGTGTTCTAGTCTTTATGGTGTGAAGCCATTGTATTTTTAAGGATGCTTATCAAGTTTTTGTTTAAGGATTCCCCAAGCCCATTGCCCCGAGGATAGTAATTAGCAGAAAAATTATGCTTGATCCCCTTTTCAAGGCTGTAGCTGGTCAAGTCAATGGATTGGAAATACAAGGCATTGTCAAAAACAAGATACTTGGGGGTGCCAAACCTGGTGATTATAGGATTTTGAAGGAAGGAAATTACCTGGTTCGTGTTACACATCCTTAAAGGGATGGCTTCCACCCACCTCATAAAATAGTCAGTGGATGTCAAGATATATTTATGTTGTAATGAGGATATGGGGTTGATGGGTCCAACGAAATCCAATCCCCACTGCTGAAATGGGAATTGAACTACTACGAGTTGCAAAAGAAAGGCAGGTTTCTTGATTTTTTAGTGCTCTTCTGGCAAGGCTCACATTTTGTGACAAATGAATGGGCATCTCTTAATAGGGTAGGCCAAAAGTATCCTGCCCTGATGATTTTATGAGCCGTTGTATCACCTGAGAAATTTCCACCTACAAGCCTTTCATGAAATTGAAATAGGAATTCATAAGTATGATCCTTTTCTAGGCATCTAAGAAACACTCCATCATAATTCTTCCTAAACATAACATTATCTATAAGTTGATAAGGGGTTGATTTCAGTCTTAGTGCTCTATGTTTTTGGGATCTAGGGTTTCAGGATCAAACCCATTATGAAGAGATAATTTGATGTGATCATACCATTCAGATGCCACAGTTTCAAGTGCATTAACAAAAATGTAGGAGTAACCCCTTCCTATTCCCAATCACTTTGCTAATTTTCAGGGTCGTTTGACTGGGGAGTGAGCTGACACAAACCTTGTCCTCTAAAAATATTCGCAGGCTTAATTTCCAGATCATATTCTTGAAGGTCAGTCATCCAGTGAGTTCTCTTTTCTCCCAACTCCTTTTGGACAAGGACATTGTGAATGGCCGCATAAGGGACAATCATCTTAGTCCTTGATTTCAATAGATAAGGCCTGTAATGTTTTACTAATTTATATGTTGTATAGGCATGTTTTTCAACCTAGGAGTAATTGATTTCATCCCCTTTGAATGTCGAACTCATGAAAGAAATGGGGATATTGGCCTCATGATTTTTCTGCGTCAGGACAGCTACATAAGAAAAGTCAGTAGCAAATGTATAAAATATAAAAGCTTTACTAAAATCTGGGGACATAAGAGTAGGTGCTTCTGCTATGGCTTTCCAAATTTCAGTAAATGCATTCTTTTGTTCATCATACCACTTAAATGGTACATCCGTCTTGACTAGGAATTGTAGGGGTTTCACAACTTGAGCAAAATTTGGAACAAATCTACGAACAAAATTGATCTTACCCAAGATTGACTGCATTTCCTTACAAGAGTTAGGGAGGCCAATCTTGGAGATTGCTTTAGTGCATTTTGGATCGATGATCATACCTTCCTTAGAGAATACGAAACCCAACAAATTACTTTCCGTTACCACAAATATGGACTTCTTTGGGTTGAGGGAAATGCCGAATTTTCTGCACCTTTCAAATACCTGTTTTAAAGCAGACAAATGATCTTGCCATTATTTAGAGTAAATGATAACAACATCTAAGTATACAATGACAGAATTATGGATCAAGCCCCTAAAAGCTATGTCCATAGCTCTCTGGAATGTGGCTCCTGCATTTATTAGTCCAAATGGAATCCGTGTACATGCTAGTGTCCCCCAAGGGGTCCAGAAGGTGGTTTTAAGTTGATCATTGGGTGCAACCAGGACTTGGTTGTAGCCAGAAAAACCATCTAATAGCGAAAACATGTCTAATCCGGATACTTTCTGTAGGATTTTCTCCATTGGAGGAACGGGATAATTATCTTTCTTAGAGCCCTGGTTGACATTCCTAAATTCTACGCAAAGTCTAATTTCCCCATTCTTCTTATGAATAAGAACCAAATTATCTATCCACTACGTGTGCCTGATGGGAAATGTGATCCTAGCTGAGAGAATCTTGTTGAGTTCTTTCTTAATAGAAGGCTCTAGACTGGGGTGCATTTTCCTTAATTTCTACTGATAGGGCTTTACCTCAGGTTTCATGGGGATGTTATGATGCATGATGGTAGTATCGAATGTCCTGAGTTCATCATATGTCCAGGAAAAAATGTCTTTAAATTCCTAGCATAGTTTGATAAAACCTCTTCTTTCATCACGGGAACAATGTACTCCAATATTGATAAATCAAGGCTCATGCTCTGTTCCCAAGTTGACAGGGGTGTGATTCAAGGTTGAGCTTTGAGTCTTGCAGTTGATGGTTTGTCTGAATTTATCTTGTAAATCATAGAACTTCTACAGATTGATGATAGACTTGGGGATGATGTTGGAAGGATCAGATAGAGACTTCTCATGACCAGCTTCGTCGATAGCCATACCCTCGAAGGTATTTTGGGCTGACAGGAAGTCAATTATTTGATGGTCATCATCAAACACTTTCCAACTTGTGACATTGTCGGGTATAGAGGGTCTATGCATCAATTCGTCGATAGAGAAAGTTTGTGGAGACAAACCTTCAGGCGAGATCAGTCTAGATGCAGTATTGGCTAACAGATCTGCGTCAAATTTTTGTAATCTAGGAATAGATTTAATATTAAACATTGAGAAGGAATGAGTCATATCTCTAATTAATCTTTGGTAATTAACTAGATGTGGAGATAGACAATGTATCTAATTCCGTACTTGTTTCACAATGATTTCAAAGTCTCCTATGCATTGAATTGCTTTCACTCCCATATCAATAGCTTTCCTGAGTCCTTGGACTAATGCCTCGTACTCAGCCACGTTATTGGTACATTCAAATCCCAACCTACATGCGATCATTGTTTTGATCCCTTTAGGATCAATAAGTACACATCCTATGCCTGCTCCCTCCTTTGACCTGGAGCCATAAAAAAACAAAGTCCAAACTATAGGATCAATTCTAAAATTGGTATTTACATTATATACATTATGAACAACACTGCTAGAGAATGGGACAGATGTAAGATGAGTTATCTAAGAGTGTTTTTGCTCATTCTCTGTTGGTGAGACATCAGCAGGAAAGTCTCCAAAGAAAGTGTCAAACGTGAAATGTTCAATTTGATTGTTAAATAAGGAGAGAAACTCATTGGACCCGTCGATATTAGTTACAGTTTGTTTCATGTATGGTTCCCTATCGAATTTGAGCTTTTTAGGCTTCCCGTTAAGAGGAAACCACAGCTGAGACCAATCAGTAGCAAATTAACCTTTAAGTTTCTCTGACCAATACCAACTTAGCCACATATCGTAAGTCTCTGGAATATCTGCAATCACAATGTTGATAGTTTGATGAACCCAAGGATCTGCAAATAATAAGAGAAGAACATTCCTTGATCTCCCCACAACTTTAACCTTGGATCTATCTAATTGCACAATTTGAATAGGATAGGTTTCCCAGGTGGCATTGAGTTTCTTACACACAGAAAGGGGCATAACATTGGATGAAGCACCTGAGTCTACCATACCGTTATACATGTTCCTGTTAAATATTTCAAAGGTAAGTAAGAAGGGAGGAGTGCCCTTACTTCCAGGTTTTGGATGGTTTGGTCGGGGAGCAGAATAAAAATTATTATTTTGAGCTTCTCGGGGTTGCTTTATGTTTATTCATTTGGGTAAGGAATCCCTTATGGAATGGATTTTAAGAAGATAAAATAAAGATATGTTTTCTTTGACTTTTAAAGGTCCTCGACCAAGTTGTATTTTGGCTCAGGAATGAGGGTGTCCTTCATAGTTTGAGTCTTACCTTTGCTAGGGGTCTGTATCAGAGGCGGTGATTCCTAGGGAGGTGGCCCTTTAAACCTAGTACAGTGTGTGTGTGATATAGGTTAAAAACTGTGTCAGGTTCTTCTTCTTCTTCTTCTTCCGAAAAGAAGCTCACAGAGCTGACCTGTTGGTCATCTTCCTCTTCCTCTTGGGTAGGTTGTGAATCTTGAGTGGACTGATCTTCGGAGGCTTCTGGAATGTTTGGTGTTCTTGCAGCTAAGGCTTTCAAGACAGAAAAGATCTCTTTTGAGGGGAATCCCTCGCTAGGATTTGGAGGTGGTGGATTCTGAGGAGGTTGATTTGGCCTCCTAAAAGGTGGTCTATTGAATGCCCTATTGTTTGATTGATTTTCATTGCTTGTCTTCTTGAGATCTACCATCTTGTTAGACATTGTTTGAAGGAGATTCTTCACTTCACTCATATTGAATGGATCTTGACTAGTAGCAGCAGCTTTAGGGGAACTATCACTTTTCCTGTGCGAGGTAGATTCTTATTGAGATGTGGTGTCAGGTTTTTCTTTGAAACATAACATGTCCCTTTCGACTTGTATGGCTTTGGAGAAGGCGTCTTGCAAGGACTCTTTGCGATCCCTTTTGACCCACATGGCTATTTGGGTCAAGAGACCCTTAATATAGTATGCTACCAATAATTCCTCAATAGTAAGTACCGTATTTGGTATCCTTTTCTTTAAATATGAAAACCGATGATTGTAATCTTTGACTCTTTCTTTACCCTTAGTCTTCATGGAAGAGAGCTCTATGATTAACTCCTCTGGGGTCTTGTCATCCCCAAAATTTTGAGTGAAGAGTTAAAAAAACACATCCCATGATGCGATGGAGCTAGCTTCTAAGGAGAAATACCAGGTAGAAGCCTTTCCCTCAAATGTATAAGGGAATAGTCTACAAAACACGTATTCATGTATGAAGTTCCTAAGTCTAATGGCTTGCATGAAGGATTTGTTTTGATCTTCCGTGGGGATTTTTTCATCTGGATTAAATTTTGGAAGCCACTTCTCCAGGTTTTTAGGAAACCTATGTTGATAATCTAAAACAGACACGACATCCCCATCTAAACATGGCCTATTGTGATGTTCGTCAACCATAGGGACAGATTCCGCTGAGGAGTCTGAAGACTCAGAACTTGACTATTCGTCTGAGGAAGATGAATAAGAGGGAGGATATGGGGGTAGTCCTCCTACTCGAATGCTATGTTAAGGAGTCGCTGAATCCCAAAAAAGAGAACTTAGATCAAACCCAGGAGTGGATGGCTCGCTCAAAAGGTCGCGATGTCTCTAAGTGTTTTGGTCACCTAGACTTATACTATCTTGATTATCATTTTGGGGAGGATCCTGAGTAGGATGTTCTTCGGTGAATTGTCTTCGAATCTTGACAATGTTGTGGGAATTACCCTTCAACAGTTGTTCAACTATGATGGGTCCTATGATGGGGGGATATGAGAATGTATCTGTCTGATTGAGTATTTTGTTCTTGTCCAGGGGTAACAGGGACAATGTATGAACCTTGTGTTATTTGTTCCCCTGATGTAGACGCATGGGCGTGACTACAGGTAATGATTGGATCTCTTGTTCCAGGAGGTGTATGAGTATTTCGTTTAGTCATGATGTGTTGGCCCTCCTTCTAGCACCATTTCTTGAAGCCCCAACTGTGTATGCGGCTGATTAGGGTGTCTAAGGCTTACAACACATGGAGAAAACCCAACCAAAGGATTCAAACAATCCCACATAGGTATTGTTCTATCCTCTAGTTGTTTAAAGTAGTGATCTCCCATGGATATTACAATACCCTCCGTTGGCCTTCAAGGTTTAGATCCACAGAGGATCTGTTTCCCAAATTGGAAAACGATATAGGTGGCGAAAAGAAAAGAAAAATAAAATCTAGCTAAGAGAATTATCCTGCTCTAAGCCTAAGCTACCTAAATAATATTTTGGGTTGATTTGCAGGTGAAACAGAGATGTAAGAAGACAAATACTTTTCATCCAATCAACAAAAATGTAAATTAGATTAGAAATTCATCACTTAATTCATAGCTAATTAATGAAAATCAATTAGTTAGTGACTTAAGATTCTATCATTTTTAATTCACCTACATAGCACATGTAAGTTGAAAAGCAAACATATTATGCTACTAAATATTACTATTCAACTATTCACAGAAATAGATAAAGACAGTTCATAAAATAAATTTCATGAAGCCTTATTAATGCATTAATAAATAACAGAGATAAATATGAGTTAAATAAACACATTTAATAATTGTAAATAAATAAACGCATTTTCTATCCATTTGAAACAAAGAAGATCGAGATCTGTTTGAAGAAATCCATTCAGACAAAGACAAGAGATAAGAAATAACAATACTGTATTGATTAGAAGTTCAGTAAAAAATTACATAAACCATATGAACAACTAGAGGTGTTTTCAATATCCTATATCAGTCTTCCTTCTTCCAAAAGTCCAAAAAAATTCCTTAATACATATGATATCATCCTCTTAAATAATCATTACAAATAATAGATTTCGCCCTAAAGGGGATCAAAACATAAACAAAGATAATATCCCAAGAAATCTCTCCACATCTTCCATATACGGAGCAATTCCTCAATATCAGGGTAACTGGAAAATTCAATGCCAAGCTAGGCATTTCACTTATGATCTCCAATCTCATTCTTATCCAGTTTATGCCAAAATCAGATATAGACATGGATATTTCTCTCCACTGCAAATGGATGTCTGATCAACTGGTCTACATTGTGGATGCTGATGTGGTCAAGCTTCTTGATCTTCTCCTCTCCTCCATTCCTTCGTTGCTCCACTTGCGCAATCATCAATCTAGGTGGACATGCTTTTTCAATAAGCACCATTGCAGGAAAGGACAATTCATCCACAATGTTGTCAATTGCATACCATCTTTTGCAGCAAATGGCATGTGCTTTCTTTATGGCTTCAGCTACTGTCTCATCTAGATACTCCTAGCCTCTGAAGATAATCCTGATCCTCTTAAGCTGGAACTTAGTGAGAAAAGTGACATTATCTAGCTTATCTTTCATGTACCTTTTCCAGTCTATCACTTCATCATAAGCCTTCGAAGCTTGTTGTCAGTTCTCTACCAGGTCTTCTAGAACAACAGACATCTTGTCAAAACCCTTGTGAGTTTCAAATATATTATCTAGAGTTTTAAATAAATCATAGACCAAATCATGATGTTCCTTGTTGGTTTAAATGGAAATCTCTTTAAATTCTTCTCGAGAAAACTTGGAAAACGAAGATGAAGCTGCACTTGCAGTTGCATATTCACACTGTCTTTCTAACAATGCAACCTTTTGAACCAAAGTGGCATTAACAGTCTTTTCTCTTTCCAGTTCTTCACTGAGAGAAACATTATTTTCTTGAAGTTCATCATACATGTTCTCATGTTGCATGTTAATTTGTTTCAGTTCCTCCTTTAGACTGACAATTTATGCTTTCTGCTTGCCAAATTCTTGGTTCAAAGTGTTAACATCATCAAAATTGGCACATGTAAAAGCCCCTAAAAGAGATGCAGGATCTATAGCATACAACTGTGGCTCACTTGATCATTGGGTCCGCACAACCTCATTTGTAATAGATATGTCCATATCACTCTGATCCCTATTCCTCTTCTTACCCTTCTTCACGACTGATCTATCAGCTTTACTATACCGATATTCTCCCAGGGATATCACAAAATATTCATTGAATTCATCCCTCATCTCATCAATGGGGAGTATACTAATTCCTGTGGATATCAGAGAAGAGGTTTTAGTTGTGGTGTGAGAGGGTATGGTCATAGTAATGTGAGAGGTGGATGTAGAGAAAATAACATTCTGAGCAAGAGTTACTTCAGGGGCTGAAGAAAGATCAAGAATAGAAGCTTCAGTTTATAAAACTTGCAAATTAGTGGTATTGAGAGACGATGGTGAAACTAATGAAGTTTTCTCAGTCACAGGGGATGATACTGAGCCAAATGAAGGGATATACAATGGAATTTTGAGAACTGGAGGCACAATAGATGAAGGAATGGGCATATCTATAGAAATAGGTGTAATAGATTCAGGAAGACAAGTGGCATATTGGTAAAGCTGGGACATAAAAGGTGTCATAGTAGAACCGATAGATAATGAAGATAAAGCTATAATTGATGAGAGAAGTAACATAGAAGATGATGGGCCAAACTGGGAAGAAGGTTGTGGTTGTGGAGGAGGTGATGAATATTTGTCATTGCTACCATTATATAAATTAGTAAAATTCTATAAATCATTACCATTTCCAGTTTCAACGGTAACAGGCACAGGGGAAATCCTTTCATCCTCTTCCTCTGAATGAGTCAAGTCTATAGTAGAGGTGGGGATAGATGATATTTTCAATTTTTTGGAAGGATTTTCCTCAACCTGGATTTGTTCAGATTGATTCTTTTCATCTACAGTGGTCACCTGAGCAGCTTTAATTGGCTAAGAGATTGTAACTTCCTGAGTGTCTAGTGTTGAAGTCATTCTGCTTGATCTTTGTTTGATCTGCTCAGAAGTATGCAAATAGGCCTTAACCTACTACTCCATATATGTCTGGGGAACTTCTTCCATAGGAGCTTTCCCTTTAACCATGTCTGAACTTGGTTCTGTGGATGCGTTTGTGGATTCCAGATCCTCCTTTGCCCTAACTTTAGCTTCCCTTCCTTCCTTGTCTCTTATTACCTTTTCCTGAATGTCTAACTCCATAGACCTGTAATGTCGAACTCCATCCATGATTTCCTTTTGGTATTTCAATATATGACTTTGTTCTTCCTTGCTTTTATCCCTTGCCAGGACTTCAGAGAAAGCATCAACTCCCTGATAGATGAAGTCATATGGAGTTTCTTCATGAGCATATCCTGTTTTAAAATGGTTTTGCTTGAGGTGGAAATCAACAATCCCTTTGGGATCATGCTTCCTTTTAATAGAAAAACCAAGCTTGAGTGACACTATGTGGTCACTAAGCTCTGATTCCCAAGTAGAAGTAGGTATGCTTAAGGATCCATTGGTTATAGGAAACTTGGGCCAAACCTTCCTCTTAGGTGCAACACACTTTTTGTAAATCCCTTTCATGAATATTTGAAATGAAATATCCTCAAGGACCAACCTGTCTGGCACGACCTTAGGCAACATATGGGCAGCATTTCTACCAAAAACCCTGATATAGGTGAATGATTCACCGACATACCAATATCCGATATTGGCTATGAGGGATTTAGCTTCAGGTGAGAATGCAGGAGCTTCCTTGTTGAAAATCAAGAAATAGACTCGACCGAGGAAACTCTCACATATATCATAAAACCTGGTTACATAGTTGGTGTCCCATAGCTCAGAATCATAAATATGCAGAGGTGGGGCTGGTAATACCCAACTCCATCCCATATTGGGGAAGCAGAACTCGGAAAAAAAGATATCCACAATGAAGGCAGAAAGATAAAAGTTGGGCTTCTTCCTAGTAGTATATTTCTAGAACTCTTGTATGGCATTTTTGAGTTCAAGTGATAGGATTGAATCCCAAGGGAAGGATTCATCCATAGTTATGACATGGTGAGAAATGGGGGCCCATTCTTTCTTGAAGTAAGAACAGTTGGGGAGACCAGAAAGCCTGCATAACATTGCTGCAAGCAGGGAATAAGGTTCCTTGAACCATTCGATGGGGTAAACTTCGTATTTCCTCTAGGAGAACTTGTGCGGTTTAGACATCCAGGATTTCAGCATTTGGTCGAAATCGAACCTAGACTTAGCATCTTTAATACAATATGCATCGAGGAGTTGTGTAAAAGGTTTAAGGGTGTAAATTCTCACAAAGGTTTCAGAGTGGAAATTGGCCAATTTCATTCCAATATTGGTGTTAAAGGAATGGTATTTCAGGTTAGCATGGTCTATAATCCATCTAACTGCATCATTGTAAGGGAGGATGGTCGGTCTTGCAACAATCATGTGAAGGCCAGAATCCATAATTCTTTCATAAATGAGTTGATTACCCTGGAAATATGAAATTTCATTGTTGTCAAATATGGAACAAACTCGGGACCAATCCAACTGGTAAGTTTCAGACACTCATCCACTGGTATCGGAGAAGACACCAAAATTCGGGTCTTTGGTAAACATGTCTTTCTGGAGTTTTTTCTCCTGGTAATTCGTGGTGTTTTGGATGTCGCCATATCCTGTTCGAATTCTTGTACTAGTAATTAAATTGAATTATAAAGGAAGCACAGTAAGAAATTCAAATTGTGAGAAAGCGACTTGATAACCAACCTGAAACCGTAGTGAACACTATCAAAATTGCTTGGTAAAATCTGGATGTAAATTCAAGCAGGAGAGAAAGTTGCAATGGTAAAAATAGTGAAAACATCGTAAATAATACCACCATATTTATAATTCATGGGTAATAATACAGACCGTAGTATTATGGTGAAAAGAATGGTCAAGATCAGGTTTTGCGAGATGCGGGGGCAAAACATGAGATTCAAAAATTTTATTAATCATTCTGTAACCTGCATTCCACATTTTGTGGGATGAGGGATCCATGATCATAAAACAATGAAAGCTTATTCAATCAACTCCACACCCCACATTTCGCATTTTGTGGGATGTGGGTTGCAGACACACGCAAACCAAACGATTAATAAATGACAACTCCACAACCCGCATTCCACAAAATGTGAGACACGGATTGCGGATCGATGAAAGAATATCTAAAAAACCTCCTGCACCCCACATTCCTCATTTGCGAGACGCGGGTTGCGGGAAGATAAAAATTTAAATATCCAACTAAAACATCTTGTACTCTGCAACTTGCGGGTTGTAGGATGCAGGCTGCTGAATAGCCAAACACTTTTAAAAAAACAGTCTTTCCGCATCTTAAAACAAACAAAACAAGCATTACTTTTCTTTGAAATTTTGTTAAGTTAGGGAATCCCATGAGTCGATAAAAATGTAATAGAAGCCTACAAGGTCATGAAGGATCCTACCAAGTTACCTTGGTATTTGTGATTGGGATGGCATGTCAAAATAACATGGGATCTTATGTACCTACAACACCACTGAAACACAAGAACCAGTGGGTAATTCACCAATGGATGCCACTAATATACAAGAACCTGCTAAACCTAGAAGAAGAAGAACTAGGGCATCTTGGGAAGCATAAGGGGAAATGATTGAAATTCCCATTTTAACACCTAGGGTACCCACTGAAACACAAGAACCAATAGGAAATTCACCTATGGTTTCCAATGCTCCCCAAGAACCTGTTCATCACCAGTTAGAAATGTTGCAATATGAAAATGACCTCTTGAAGGAAAATGTTCACAGTGTTATCAACCCAAATGGCACTTCTCCATCTGAGTGTCGACATTCTTTATGTTGGTATAGAAAAGGAAATATTAGGATTGAAGTTTTCCAAAACACTATATATGGGCATGAATTGGGATGCATTTACCCTTAAACCAGCTTGCTATATAAATTTTCTAAGTTTTTAGTTGCGTACACGACTATCTCCATTGCAACTTGCGTACTATACGCGACTATCGGCACTTCAACCCGCGTACATTTGCATACGTGGGTTTTCTATATCAATAGTCGTGTACACCTTATTTTGACCTTAAAAAATATAAAACGTGATTAATTGAGATTAGTTGGGCCCTAATAATCAATTGTCCCAGCTGTTTCAACCACCCCAACCTTCGAAATCACTCTATTTCCCAAAGTATAAATAGAGGCCTTGGGGAGTGTATTAATCAATCAAGATTGGAGAGAAAAGTTATGCTAGTGGTATATCTTCAGAAGTCTTGGAGCAGTAGAACTCAGATTCCTTTGGTTGCAAAGAAGTCCTTGTCTCAGAAGCTGGGTTGTACTCTTATCTCATTCACTGATTGTTAATAAAGTTAATTCCTTCTTTTGGCATTGTGTTGAGTCTATTTCATGTATCATGGTTAATGAATATATTTGATTATGTATTTAATATATTGTTTATCTCAGCCTATTATATATACATGCATGAGATATTGCTTGGAGAATTTGCTCTTTACAGGTGAAAGAGGTGCATCCCTGGAAGCTTTGGAGAGAAGAGGAGTGGGAGAAGATTAAGCTTGGATTAACGATCGATAATTGGGTAAGTCAAGACTTTCTTCCTATTCCCTTTATATTCTCTAGTAAAGCTGATTATCTACAAGGTTAGTAGTAAGTTGGTAACCCAAAACCCTAGGTTACAAGGGTGCTTAATCCTGAACAACAAAAATGGAAACTCCATTGGGGAGTCCATCCTATTGTGGGTTAGTCCTATAGATACTTGCCCGGTCTTTGCTCTGATTCAGTGTATGGTTTTATATCTTGGCTTTGATTTGCAGTAGTGTTTTAGAGAACTTTATTATTTTTTCTTTTTGAAAATTTTTTGTTGTGTGCACGGGTTGCTGTGCTACATAGTCGCGTACAAAAACTTGTATACGCGGGTTGTTATACTGGACAGTCATTTATAGTACGCGGGTTGTCCTATTAGATAGTCACATACATCTTTTAGCAGCATATTTTTAGCTAGGGTTTGTTGTCCCTGTCTTATTTGGATTTTGCTCTACTTTGGGGTCTTCCAATGTTGGCATTTTGCTATAGGTCTGAAAGTCATGTGCACCATACTTTGTGCTTTTCAGTAAGCCCTTGATTTTTTTTTTGAGTCTTATTTATTTTATCAATTTGAAGTGGATTATCTTGTTTGGGTGATAGTTTCAGTGCTGTGTATTTGAATCAGTGATCAGGATTTTAGATACCTTGTACTTTGTACTACTTTTAAGTAGTTTTAGTTTGTCACTTACCCTTTAGTGATTTTAGTAGATTTTATTCATTGTTTCTTCCCAAGATAGGTGTTTGCCAAGTCTCCTCCTTAGGTGGTTGATTTTGGTTCTTACAAGTCTGCTATACTTCATATTGCTTGCTTTATGGTCTTATTATTCAAGCATACTCAAGATATTTTTTTTTTGTATTTAGGTGCATAGTAATTTTTGAAGAGTTTGAAAAGTAAAGGAAAAACATTGGAAACATTTGCATTTTAATTGCATATCATGGTTTTATTTTCAGTATTTTCGAATAAAAACTCAAAAATTACAAAAAATAAGTCTTAGTCTTATCTTGTTTAGTTGTAATTTCATTAGTTCATAACTACAAAAAGAAAAAGAAGCTTGATTTAAGTAGTTATAGTTTGTTTTGGAATTCATTTTATACACCTTTTTGCTTTTCTTATTGAGTCTATAATATCATAGTCATTCACGCCACTTACCCTCTGACTAAGAACAACCCTTAAAATGAACGCTATATTTTAAAATTTATTAGTAAGTTTTGTTTTATAGGGTCATACACCTACTAGATTAGGCTAGACTTGTGGGATAGGAAGTGTAAACTCCCCAAAAGTACTTAAATTCAGACATAGTTCGACAATAGATAGGTAAATCCTTCTTTGTGTTGATAGTATCTGGGAAGCTCCTCTCAAACGAGAGTTAAGCACGAGGCTATGTGGAGGCTTAGACTGAGGAGATAACCCTTTGATTCCTTATCAAAATGTAGACCAAGGTTTTTGCGCATCTTGAGATTTTGTCCTAGAGAGAGTTTCAGGATTTGCTACCCTATCCATGCATACGAATCAGGCTTGTGACTGTCCCCCCAGACTATTGATATAGCTAAGTTAGCCTTTAGTCTCTTTGACATCTAGGGTTTATACACAAGTAAACCGAAATGCTATTTCTGGTTCACCTTGGATGGGCTTGGAAGGTAACCCTTGTTGAAAGTGTAGGAGGGCGGTGGGTGATTCCTCCACTTGTGACTAAGAACCTCTTCAAGGACGCCAAGAAACTGTCTCTTAGCTTTCTTCAGGAAAGCATATCTTATATCCCTTGTGATTGTTGAGACTTTAGGAAATTTTGTAGTGATTCCTCTGTGGTTTGTTTGTGTTTTATTCGACCTTAGGGTGTGAAGAGTCAAATTTACAATCGTGGAGGACCAATCTGTTAGAAGGTCACGAAGGTTGCAAAACCATCCTCCACTTATCACATTGGAACCTACATCTCCCCCTCAAAGGCAGAGATTAGACACAGATGGTTCTTTCGAACTGATAGGAGTTAGTGAAGTTCCGGGTGAACCAGAACTTAGGGAAAACCATTTTAATTTAACTACAGTTGAGATAGAAGACTTGCAGGATGACGAGTTTGCAAGGAACTTTAATTCACCTCTAACTGACTTAAACGATCCTCTGATCGTTCAGGTTCATCCTTTCAATTCACCCATGATTGGTGTCCCTTTGGGTAGGCTAATGTCTACTGCAAGAGAAATTTCTTCTACTTCCACCTCAACTGCTTCGGCTGAAGGGGTGCCACCTCCCACGGAAGGTGCCCCTATAACAAGTATACCTACTACACTGTTAACTCCAGCTAGCTGGGTGGTTTAACCACTGGTTCCCATAAGTTTAGCAGGTACTTCTAGTGGTATGGTCACTGGGATTCCTAGTGTACCTTTACTTCCTACTTCCTTCGCACACACTACTTAGAGTGGTCCTGTAGAATCCTCGGCATTTGTCCAGGGTTTTCCTTGGAATGGGGGGCACATTCCCCCATCCACTCGATACGTAGGTCCAACACACTCATATGTAGGGGTGCAGTTTGGAAACACTAATACTTATGGTCAAGGTTTTCAAACTCCAGTTTCAGCTCCTTTCACGAGCTCTCCTTTTTCGCTTTTCAGTGAAGGGATACCTACTCTTGTGTTCCAAACCCCAGCTTCGACTGGGGAAGCTAGAACCTCATACACTACACCGCACATAAAAAAATCCACTGGATTATGGATGGAATCCTTTCCAAAGCATCCCAACCACTTCACAATCGGCAGCAGGGGGCAACCCCAGCTTCACATATTGTAACATTGGGGTAAGTCCCTCTAATCCCCAAGCTGGTACTTTCAATGCTCCGGTTAGACCCAAGTTCTCTTTCCTGGAAACATTGAATTTGCTAGATTTGTCGAAAATAATGAATGATCCAGTGAGACATAACTCCTCCTAGCCACCTGCTCCTACCAAGCTGCCCTCAGATATTCCAAAATTCGAAGGAAAATTTGGTGATGATCCAGGTGCTCATGCGACCACTTTCCATTTGACATGCTCTTCCAACTCAATGAATGATGATATAGTTTGGTTGATTCTATTCCAAAGAAATCTAACCAGTATTGCAGTAAAATGGTATATTGAACTTCCTTCTACTGCGTTTGATAGTTTTTGGGACTTGGCTAATGTATTCCTTAGTCACTTCCCAACTTCCTGTCCGATATGATTTCAGGAAAGACTTGTTGTCTACCTTTTAGCACGACAAGGACACTAATATTTCAGATCACATCTAAGAGTGGAGAAGACGAAATAGCCTTATCAAAGCCACTATTCCTCCCGAGTTTTTATTAGAATGGTTCCTTAAATCCCTATTTCCATATATATCTAAGGATGTATCTACTTCAGGAGTGACCAATGAGGAAGAGGCTATCCTCAGGGCCCAGCAGCTAGATTTGATATATTCTTAGTCTGGTATTTTATATGAAATCATCCCTAATGCATCATGTCCAACGCACAATGTAGAGAAACCTAAGCCTGGACCCCATGCCGATGGTGTGGTTGGTTCTGTGAAATCTCCCACCATAGAGTCTTTGGCTAAACAGCTCAATGAGTTGTCTGTCAAACATTCTAAGGTGGAGGAAGCAAAGGATGCCCCCTCACCCCAAAATACAAATGTTTTTGCATAATCCTCTCATAAGGGAAATCAGCATCCCAGTGGGAAAAATAAGAAAGGGAAAAAAGGTGAGGGTAACCAAAACAAACAAAAACCCACAAACAATGTTGATGGGGACAAAAAAGAAAAGAAGAAGGTGAAATTCCCATGTAATTTGTGCCATGAATATTACCTGACCCATCAATTTCCCCTTATGGAACAATCTCAAAAGCTATTAAAAGGCCAACAACCGGCTATCCTGAAGGATCCTTTTCCCCAAGGATAGAATTCTACTTCAGCTTCAAATGCAGCAGGGGGCACCCCAAATGCTCCTGACCCTAATTTTATCAACACAGTTTGATCTCAGACTTTACTCTATACTAGGAACAAAAAATATGAAACAGAGCCTTTGGAGAAGGTTAAGTCGATAGGTGAAACTTCCAAACCTCTCATGATTGAGAAACCTATCGAACCTATGCCCAAGAAACCGAAAGGTGTCTTCAAGAAAACCTTACACAATCCCAATTCTAGGGCTGCAGCAAAATACTCTGTAGTTGAATATTTATCCTTGAATCCTTGTGCGATGTCAAATTTACAGATGTTACAGAGTTATCCTGCCCAGTGAGATGCACTCTTAGTAGACTTAGGAAGTATGGACTCATCAAGCCTCATGGCGAAGTTTAATTTGTCTAATGTCAAAAATTGCCTGCCATATCATGTATCCTTATTGATAGATGTCATCCATGGTGGAAAAACCATTAGAAGTGTAGTCATGTCCCTGTCTTGTTGGAAAGCTCTTGGATCTCCAGAGCGGATTCCATCAAACACCCTACTTACTGCTTTCTATGAAAGGTATTTTCATCCACATGGTATCCTACCGGATTTCAAAATTAATTTGGCAGGGAAAGTAGTGTCTGTTGAGGTAGAGGTGATTGATGCACCTTTGGATTATAACTTTCTCTTGGGGAGAAGTTGGACTTATGCCATGTCAGTTATTTCATCGGCCGTATTTCAGGTAGTAATGTTTCCACACAAAGGGAAGTTGGTTACTGTAGACCAACTCAGTTTTACTCAAAAAGGCCCCATGGAAACTAATGAGTCCACTATACCATTGGTTAATCAAGTTAAACTTTCTTTAGAGAGCTTAGGGGCTGGAATGTACACATCATTGATGGGCACATTTGATATTCCATCTCCGATTAATTATCTAGGTTCTACTAGTGTAGGGAATTATATAGCAACGGTTGTTGATAGAACAAATCCTTGGGTTCTTCCTTCCCACCATGAACCTGAAGTGCCCTTATCGGTAGCGAAAGTAGCTTATTAAGATATCATTCATACCATTGGTGATCCTATTTTAGTCCCTCTCATAGTCTTAGAGGAACTGGAAGAATCCTATCTGCCCACTTGGGTAGTGAATTATTTGCATTCTAGAGACTGCTTAGATATGGTTTTGCCTTCAGATGAATCCATTCTAGAAGCCATGTGCGGGTGAGATAATATCTGTGAGGATATTCACCATTGATCCTATTTGCTTCCAGAGTTAAGAAGAATCGAGAACCAGGAGTTCCATATGAGACTAGCAGGTGATGTTGATACACCTATTAATCCCTTACCAAGGGAAGGAATATTTGCAGAGGGGAATATGGAAAAAAATTCTGCTATGATTCCTATCAACATCTTTGCAAAACCAAACGTTGTGGAAAATGTACACATCGGCACGAACTACTCTCCGGAGGATATTGCAATCTATATAGCCTTATTTAAGGAATTCTGTGATTTATTTTCTTGGTCATATGAGGAGATGCTAGGCATAGATCCATCAATAGTCGAGCATGAAATCTGAACTTACCCTGATGCTAGACTTGTTTGACAAAATTTGAGACCTGTCAATCCACGAAAAGCGACAGCGGTTAAGGCTGAAGTTGAGAAACTACAAAAAGTTGATTTCATTTACCCGATAGCTTTGACAAAATGGGTATCCAAACCTGTTCCTGTTGACAAAAAGCAAGGGACTATATGTGTTTGTACTGACTTTTGGGATTTTAAACAAATCCTGTCCCAAGGATAACTACCCCACACCATTCATAGATCAAATTATTGATTCCTGTGTGGGAAGTGAAGTCTTTTCATTTATGGATGGTTTCTCTGGGTATAATCAAATCCAAATTAAACCGAAAGACAAACATAAAATAGCTTTTATTTGTCCTTGGGGTACCTTTGCGTACAATAAAATGCCCTTTGGATTGAAAAATGCAGGGGAAACCTTTCAACAAGCAATGAATTTTTCCTTTCACGACATTAAAGCCATTGTTGAACCCTACCTTGATGATTTTCCTACACATTCTCGTAAGATGATTGATCACCCATATCACTTGCGTTTGATTTTTGAACGATGCAGATACTACAAAATTCACTTGAATCCCCACAAGTGCGTTTTTTGTGTCGAGTCAGGGAGACTGCTCGGATTCATTGTTTCCAATAAAGGCATTCAGATGGATCCTTTGAAAGTTGAGGCCATCGTAAATATGCCTCCTCCTTGTTCTATCAAGTAGCTTCAAATCCTGCAAGGGAAGTCCAACTTCCTTCAACATTTTATTGTAAATTATGCCAATATTACTAAAGTTTTCATGTTCATGTTGAAAGAGGACACCCCATTTGTATGGGATGAAATCACACAACTTGCATTTGAGGTATTAAATAAAGCTTTGTTGTCATCACCATTATTGCGCCTGCCAAATTACTCTCATGATTTTATATTGTATCTAGCCGCATTGGAGTCCACCATAGGGGTAGTACTAGTCTAGGAGGATGATAAGCTCCAAGAGCATATCATCTACTATGCCAGTCGTGCTTTAGCTATCCCTGAACTTAGGTATTCCCATGTTAAGAAGTTGGCCTTGGCAACTGTGTATGCTATTCATAGGTTTCATCACTACATCTTACTAAGGACAATGATGGTAGTGGCGGATGTTAATCCTTTCCAATATGTTTTTTCTTGACAGATATTTGGATTCAAATTCAATAAATGGATAGTCATTCTTCAATATTTTGACTTAGATTTCCAATCTGCCAAATCCACCAAATCCTTATTTTTTGTTGAGCTCACTGCAGAATTTCCGGTAGAGGAAGAAGTAACCATTGAAGAAGACTCATTCCCAGATGAGCATATTGTTGGGCCCAAAAATGGCCCCTTTTTTACCACCCTTATCCAACTCTTTTTTCCTCATTCTACCCTATTGTGCATGCTAAACAGATTTTTTTCCCTAACTTGGCCCCTCAAGTCACAAAGGTATGGTTAATCATTGTCTTATTCTATTAATGCTTAAGATTGTGGTAATCAAGGCTCTACATCTTAAAATATGCTAACATATGATGATTTATAAAGGTATTTTGAGATATAGAGAATGCAGGTGTAGCAGGATAAATATACCAAGGGAAGGATGGACATTCATTGTTAAAGTTGATTGCCATCCATCCCATCATTTCCCAAAGAATGCGGTCCCAGTGTATTATTCCATGTAATCTATACAAGGGTAGTTGCAACAGATTGCGACAGATTTGGAGGCAACAATGTGTCACTGCAAAAAAGTAGCTATGATCTGTGGGATATCTTTTCAATCAATCAGGATCATTATTTCTGGGTCAAATAACAACTTCCCTATATCTTCTACTCTCATCCTACCATGACTGTAATAGTTATTGTAATTGAGGCAGCCTGAAGATCAGAGATCTTCATGGCTTCCCAATAATAGGGATAGGATGTTATGATTGAAATTGTATAAATATGGGGAGATATTCTGAGCCAGGGGTTGAAATTTTAACCAAATTATTGTATCATCTATGATTTGTATTGCATGATTCATCTTCCATCTCTAATACAAGGAGTTTGATTCAGATCTCATTGTTTTAACGTGCGTTACTTCCATCATCTCTGTGTGAAGGCTAGACCTACCTTCCCACAGGGATTGCTAAGTTAATTAGGAATTATATTTATTCTGTTGTGTGATGTTGTGATAATTTCCTTTCCTTATAGTAAGCTTCAACAATTATTTATTTACAGTGTGTTATTAATTGCATCTCTTGGAAAGCTGCAGTGGTATGGTGTGTCAGTCGACTGTATAGGTTAATTGTCCTTTATGCAACTGTGTGATAGCTATGATAGCTCTGTTCATCCCTGGTTATTTTAATTGTTGTTCTGTAGATCTTTGCAGTTCATTCCTTCGATTTTGTAGTTGCAAAACCATTCATTCCTGTACTTTGAATTTCTAGAATAGATGAATTCAATTCATACCCGTTGGATTTCTAGAATAATTAGATCAAGATAATTGGGTGAATCATTAGATGGTTTGGAAATTAGGATTTCATTTTCTGCAAGAGTAATCTAGATGTGATTTCCTAAATCTTTCAACTCTAGATTAAGAATAGTAAAAGGTAATTGTGGCTGTATCCTTTATAAAGTAAACTAGATTAAGTGGATTTTTGGGATGAGCATAGCTTAGCAGAGAGTAGGATTATTTACTTACAGAAAATCAGTGTTTAAATCATATATAGTGCATATTATCCTTGAAATAAAAGACTTCCCTGGGTTGACAATAAATATTGAACACTCTGTATGTTAGCTTTAATTAACTTGCATATCGGGTGCCCAACATTTTGGCGTCGTTGCTGGGGAGGATAAGTATTAGACACTATTGTAGTTGCATCCAATATTGTCTCTATTCAGTCTGCTTAAATTATTTTTCCGTTTTGCATGTTTTGGGTTGCATGAATACAAGAAGGGTACAGCGTGATCATCTTATAAATCCCAGAACCACACAAAACACTAACGTTGCAGGTGGCTGAGGCCGCGGGAGAGGTCCATAATTGGGGAGAAGAACATTCATTGATGATCTAGTTGTTAGAACCAATTCTTATACCACAGATTGCTATTAGGAAACACCCATCAGAAAAATACCTGCCAACCCTGGAGTGGCAGCGTCAGGTTCTCCAGTGGAGAACACACAAGGAGCTGCAACACCCTCAAATATCCCTGCAGAGGAGGACAGAGTTAGTACTACAGGATCAGCTGATCATGATCTGATCTATCACATTAATGGGAAGGTTGTGACTGAAGAGAAGTGGACACAGTTCCATCAGAAATTCGTCGATCAGTAAAAGAACGAAGAGGAGTGGACACAGCTCCATCAGAAATTCGTTGATCAGTGGAAGAACGAAGAGGATAAAATAGAAGAAAATATGGGTAACAGACACAAGTCTGAAGAGGAAGAGGCAATGGGAGAGAATCATCATCATGAAGGTAATTCCCTACCTGAAGGGACAGTGGCTACACTTCAGTTCCCAATTCAACAACCAGAAGGGATAGACCCCATGAAAAATATATCGCATCGATGTTGCCCCACTTTTATGGAAAAGCAGCAGAGGATCCAGATGAATTTCTTTTTGAAATTGATATCCTCTATCATAGCTATGACTACACCACCAACTCCTAGAAGCTAAAACTCTTCCCTGCCACTATGAAGGACAATGCATTACATTGGTTTATGAACCTGGGAGGAGGAACTATCACTAATTGGGACAGGATGAAACAGGTGTTCCTGGAGAAATATCAGGAGTATTGCAATACCAAGGAAAAGAGAGAAGAACTGTTTAAAATGGTACAGAAGGATGATGAAAGTCTGGAATATTTTGTCGAGAGGCTTTTATATAATTGCAGAAAGCTGGACAGACTAATATGGGGTTAGATGTGCTAAAAATAATCCTACTTTTTGGGATTAGGGATGATTCCTTATATATGTTAAACCTATTAGGAAAGGGGGATATCTCCAAGGAGTCTTTTGAGAAAATTGTGGAACTGTGCAAAAGATACTCCAGGGGATCTTCTAGGAACAACAGGTGGGACAAATGAGACAAATTAGAGCATGATGTCTTTGATAGAACTCAGAAGTAATCTAATGGAAGAGACACCCATGCAGAGATAGGAAATCTCCTTGAAAATTTCAAAACATAAATGATGAGCTCCATCTCCTCAAAAATAGATGTCCTGAGGGCAAAGCAAAAACAAGCAGTAGAGGATCTCACACCAGGTGTATTCTTCCCTACATGTAGAAAGAACCACCCTCTGAAGGAGTGCCTTCTCGACAAGATAGAAGTATGTTAGTTGTACGAGCTGAACCATGACACAAAATACTGCTCGTCACTACTTCAAGTGAAGGTCGTTCTACAGGCATCAACTTCAGAGGTGCAACCAGCCTAGTTTATTGCACAAAAGAGGCCCTGGCAGCCTCTAAATCAAGGTATGACTCCAGAATCATTTCCATTTTTGAATAACATGAATAATTGGAATAATATGCAGCATATGAATACACAATTCCCTTCATCTTATTCTAATCCTCAATGGTACCCCTCTCAACCTTCAATGCAAAATTTTAACTCTTGGAACCCCTGGGCTCAGCCACCACAACCAGCGAACCAACCAAACTCTTGGTCTCCTGTATGGAGGAATTTCCATCCAGGGAACCAGTTCCTCTTAATCAACCCTCTCAACAGCTTCCCCGTCAACTATTTTCTCAACAGTCATATCCTCCTCAATATCCTTAGCCTTAGCAGCAGTCACAACTACAACTCCAGAACAATGTTGTCCCCAATATGCCGATACGACCTCAATTGCCTCCTCAACCTAATCCTAACCCAAATAATAAAACAGTCCATCAGTTTGATACTGTCAACATGCCTGCTTACTCCCTTACCCCTATACCCTGTAATGATATCCGCTTACGATCAAGAAACGTAGTGGAGCCTTTGATGATTGAGGATGTTCCATCCTCTGTTCATGAAGAAGGGAGGAATCCACAGTATTTGTCCAAGGAAGTGACCCCCATTATTGAAGGTTCTAAACATCCTACTAATATTCCATCTAAAACACAGAAAAACACATCTATCGACACACAGCCTACCCAACTGATTAGGGAACCACCATATCTCAAAATATTAATGCTACCAAAGGTAGTGGGACAACCTCAGTTTAACCTCTTAGGAGAGTTAAAAAAATCTTTATGTCAAAATTCCCCTCCTTCAATCCCTTCAAGATGTACCTATCTATGCTAGAACTGTTCGGGATCTGTGTACAAGGAAACCAGGAAGGAAACCCAGGGATCCTCCCACTATTCATGTCATAGGAAAATTATCTGCATTGATAATGGGAAAAACCCTCTTGGCCAAATATGACAATCCTGGGAATCCCACTATCACTGTGCATATTGGGCATACACAGATACCCAACGTACTGGTAGACTTAGGAGAAACAATTAATGTTATGAATATTGAAACTATAAGAAAACTTGGGCTCACTAATCTCAGGCCAACCCCCACCGTTTTAGAACAGGCAGATAAATTCACTATTAAAAATGAGGGAATTTAGGATGATCTCGTCATCTCAGTTGATTCTTGGGAGTACCCTACTAGCTTCTTGGTTTTACAACCTAAGTCACAGTTAGGAGGACACCCACTGATCCTGGGAAGGCCCTGGTTAGCTACAGTTGATGCTTGCATCAGCTGTCGATCTGGATCTATGACCATATCAGATGGCACCGAGATAAAGAACCTCACTCTCTATCCTCCATCTCGACCGAGCTTAGAAGATGAAACTCCATTATGGATGGATCCATAGGAAGAAGAGGGCATTCAGACATTATTAACAATAGGGAAGGCCTTAACCTTTAAGGATTAATTTGAAGACGATGCCATTAATAATTTCATCAGTGAACCCACTTCTATCAGTAAGGAAATTTATCAAATCCCGAATATTACTCTAGGTGAGGAGGAACAAGAAAATCTCATAGAAGAGGAATTAGTCAGTGACACCCATATAGTTCCAGTATTGAAAAATTCAAAAAGTGTTCCTATCAAGGTAGAGTCTAGAATAACCCTGAATATTAACCCCAACCTTTCCCTAGATGAATAGAAGCACCTGATCAGTCTCTTAAAAGAACACAAGAGGGCATTTACCTAGGAGTACACATACATGAAGGGTATTCCCTCTAATTTTTGCACCCATCATATTTATATCAAAAGTGACTCCCAGACTGTGTGCCAGCCTCAACGATGAATGAACCCAATCTTAGGGACATAGTGAAGGAATAAATTCAGAAACTCTTGGAAGTAGGATTTATATATCCCATTTCAGACAGCAAGTGGGTGTCCGCACTCATAATAGTACCCAAGAAGAATGGTAAATGGAGAGTCTGCATGGACTATAGTGAGTTGAACAAGGCAACATAGAAATATCATTTTCCCTTGCCTTTCATCGATCAAGTACTTGACACCTTATCCGGGAAGAAGTTCTTCTCCTTCCTGGATGAGTTTAGTGGGTACAATCAGATCCAGATTCCTCTTGAAGACTAGGATAAAACAACCTTCACCTGTCCTTGGGGAACTTTTGATACAGAGTGCTTCCCTTTGGTTTATGCAATGCACCAGCAACATTTCAAAGAGCCGTGATTGGAATATTTTCAGAATTAGTTAATTATAGTATGGAAATTTTTATGGATGATTTTACTCCTTATGGCAAAGATTTTGGAGAAGCATTGAAAAATTTGGAAATTTTTTTAACTCGTTGTGAACAGACCCAACTCTCTTTAAGCACTAAAAAGTGTCATATGATGATGAATGAAGGAGTGGTGTTGGGGCATTTCATCTCTGCTGATGACATCCAGGTGGAGCCCTCAAAAATCAAGGTAATAAAAAATATACCTACTCCTGTAACTCAAAAAGAATTGTGAAGTTTCCTGGGGCATGCTAGACATTACGGAAGATTTATAGGAAACTTTTCCAAACTTGCCTCTCCTTTGTTTTCACTGTTAATGAAGGATGTGCAATTTGTTTGGAATGAGGCATGCCAAATAGCATTTGTTAAACTTAAGGAGAAGCTATCCACAACTCCCATCCTAAGAGGACCCAATTGGACCCTGCCTTTTCACATTTCTTCAGATGCTTCTGATACTGCCATTGGAGCAGTTTTAGGACAGTAGGATGGTCAAGTACCTTATGCATTTTATTATATTAGTAAAAACTTATCCTCTGCTGGACTTAATTATACTATTACTGAGAAGGAGTTCTTAGCCATTGTTTATTCCATTAACAAATTTCGACATTATATTACTGGATATCCTACATTTGTGCACACTGACCACTCGCCCGTCAAATATCTAATGAATAAACCTGTTACTAATGCCAGGGTAACTAGGTGGCTTTTATTATTACAGGAATTTGATATTACCATTATAGACAGACCTGGAAGAGAAAATGTTGTCGCTGATTTCTTGTCTCGTTTTGCTAACGGTGATGATGATTTGCCTGTTGAGGACTCTTTTCTAGATGAACACTTATTTGTAGTTTCAGCTCACTCCTTTTGGTATGCATATTTTGCTAACTACATGGCTACAGGAAAGCTTCCAGCACATTTGTCCAAAAGAGAAAAGAGGAAAATTATTCAGCAAAGTGCCAGGTATTGTTGGGTAGACGGTCATATCTTCTACATAGGCCCTGATCTTGAGATCAAAAGGTGTGTAAGAGAAGATGAAATATTCCATATTTTGAAAGCCTACCATTATGAGCCTTGT
Source organism: Pseudotsuga menziesii (assembly GCA_001517045.1). Classification (NCBI taxonomy): domain Eukaryota; kingdom Viridiplantae; phylum Streptophyta; class Pinopsida; order Pinales; family Pinaceae; genus Pseudotsuga; species Pseudotsuga menziesii. The sequence continues at coordinate 94,911 of LPNX010802323.1, read as the reverse complement.
GGGGGGCATTTTGCAGACAGAAGGACAGGACACAAAGTACTGAGAATGGGCTACTATTGGTCGACCCTTTTCAGGGATGAAAAACGATATGTCCAGTCTTGTGATAGCTTCCAGAGGATGGGCCAGCCCAATAGATTAGATCAAATGCCTCTTCAACCATAATTGGTGGTTGAACCCTTTGATATATAGGCCTTATATTTTTTTGGTCCTATCAGCCCTCATTCCAAGCAGAAAGCCTACATCTTGGTCTGTACTGACTGTTATATTTTTAACATTAAGCTAGCATTATTAGGATCTTTAACTAAGAGAATAACAAGCACAAGAAACAATGAACACAGTGTTTTTCTTCGGGGAAACCATAAATGGAGAAAACCCCGCAAATTCCTCAAATATAGAATCAACACCAAGAGTAAAAACCCCAAAATAGTTAGATGATCTCTCGACAGTAGTAACCTCTTTCTTCTAGCCCCAATGTCTTCTTCTTCCTCAGCTATGCGCTACAACTGAGTGTGAGTGAGTGTGTGATAAATAGAGAGGCTCACTCTCTATTTATACTAATTTTTGACTTGACTAAACCTGACTAGGGTCGACTTCACTAGGTGAGTCTAATCACCCTAGTGCCCCAGAATTGCGGGGACTTTAACCCTTAGACAATAGGAGGGTTACCCACAATGACTTGACATGACTTGTTTACATTATAGATCCTCCTGATCAAAACATCGGGGCATGACATGACTCAATTACATTACAGACACATCCTGGAATAAACATCGGGGTACAAGACATAAGATACATAGGTGAATACATTTTGAAGTTACAATTACATCAACACTCCCTCTTAACTGTGAAGGTATTCTTTTGACGCAATTTTCAGCACTAGTCTTCTTCTCTGTATTGACTGGATCATCTCGGCATCGTCATCTTCAAGTTGTCTTTATCTTCAATTCTTCTTCATCTTCAAGTCATCATCCTCTTCAGGTCTTCTTCGTCTTCAATTCTTCTTCATCTTCAAGTCATCTTCTTCTTCAAGTATTCTTCATCATGGGATTTGCAACATCATGACCACTGGATCATCATTGTTGGATCATCACTGTATCATCATCAAATCTAGATCATCACTTGATCTAGATCATCATCAATTCTGGATCATCATCACATCTGGATCATCACTTGATCTGGATCATCATCAAGTCTAGATCATCATCATCATCGGTGTTATCTCTCAATTCTTCTCGTCATAGGAAGTTCTACAGAGTCAGTCCTGTAGGCCTGCCCTTCACGTAGGTCTTCATCAGCACTTATATCTGACACTTAAGTCAAAATGGCCCACCCAAATCTTACATCTAGCCTCATCTTGTCAGAAATACAGGCCCAGCACTCACATATGACCTCATCTTGTCAGAAAGGCCCAGCACTCACATCTGACCATGTGTAAACACATAACGCTAGAATGGATCAGTACTTATATCTGACCATGTGCAAGAACACCGCATTGAAAGGGCTCTACACTTACATCTGACCATGTTCGAAGACACCACATCGAAAATGCTCATCACTTAGTCGACCATGCTTGAAAGCACTGCATCAAAAAGGCTTAGCACTTACATTCAACCATGCTCAAAAGCACCGCATCGAAAGGGATTTGCACTTACATCTGACCATTCTTGAAAGCACTGCATTGGAAGGGATCTTAGTCCCACACTGAGGATTCCTAGTAACTAACCAGGTGTCTCCATTCTCCTAGAGAATGGCATCAACCCTTATATCTGCTCAAGTGGGAAACATCCCTCAATCACATCAGAATGGCCATGCACTCACATCTTATCATGTAAGACTACATCTTACAATCGTTTCAGAATGGCCCTTAGTCCTAGACTAAGTTTTACTGGTAACTGAATGGGTGCCTCCATTCTGTTTAAGACTACATCTTACAATTGTTTCATAATGGCCCTTAGTCCTAGACTAAGTTTTACTGGTAACTGACTGGGTGCCTCCATTCCAAGAATGGCATTTAGCCCTTACATCTGATCATGTCAAGACCAATCCTACAGTCACATCAGAATGGCTTAGCACTTATATCTAACATGTAAGGAACAAAATTCTCTCACCATGACAGAATGGCTTAGCCCTTACATCTGACCATGGAAGGAATTTAATCCTCTCAATATGTCAGAATGGCTCTCAGTCTTCATCATCTTTCCTTGGAGGAAACCTCGACCTGGAGAACACCAAGCTTCTCCCTGAAGTACTCAAACTTCACTCTAGCCAATGGATTCATCAATACATTATCTATCTGTTCCTTCATCGCAACATACTGGAGCTTCAATACTCCTTTCTACACCATATCCCTGATATAGTGATACCTGATCTTGATATGCTTCGACTTGTCATGAAACACTGGATTCTCTAACAACTTTGCGCAACTCTAGTTGTCACAATGTATACAAGTAGCATCCAAATAGAGATCAAATAAATCAGATAGTAGCTTCCTAGGCCATACTTCCTCACAACTAGATGAACAAGTTGCAACATACTCTGCTTCAGCTGTACTCAGCGCCATAGAGGATTGCTTCCTGCTAAACCAAGAGATCACACCTGATCCCAAACTGAAGCAACATCCTAAAGTTCTCTTCCTATCGATGGCACTTCCTGCCCAGTCTGCATCAACATAATCCTCTAGGTTGATCTTCTGAATTGCCTCGTACTTGAGCCCATAATCAACTGTACCCTTCAGGTACCTTAGAATATTCTTTGCAACAATCAAGTGAACATGTGTCGTATCTGTCAGGAATTGGCTCAAGGTGTTCACAGCAAAGCAAATATCTAGTCTCGTGTTCATCAGGTACATCAAGGACCCAATCATCTGACGATACAATGTAACATCAATCGCTTCTGATGAAGCATCACTCAATAGCTTCAGGTTCGATGCCATAGGTGTGGTTATGGCCTTAAAGTCCATCATCCCAAATCTATTCAAGATCTCTACTGGATACTTCCCTTGTCCAAGGAAGATTCCATCTGCATTTTGCCACACCTCCATGCCTAAGAAATAGTGCATCATACCCAAGTCCTTCATTTGAAACTCGGTAGCAAGTTTCCTTTTTGTATCAGCAATCAACCCATCCATACCTATTACAAACAGATCATCCACATACAGTAGGAGTATCACTGGGTTGTCATCTTCAACCTTGTAGTAAAGGTTGTAATTTGCTTTACTCTTGGTAAAGCCCAAATTTGATAGGAAACCATCAATTCTACCGTACCATGTCATGGGTTCCTGTTTCAAACCGTACAGGGCTTTCTTCAATCTACATACATGAGACTCTTTATCGTGTGTCTCAAAACCAAGTGGTTTTTCTACATACACTTCCTCTTCCACTACACCATTCAAGAAAGTAGTCTTGACATCGATCTGGTGTATCTTCCATTTCATCACTACAGCCATAGCAAGTACTGATCTGATGGAAGTGTATCTGGCTACAGGTGCAAAGGTTTCTTCATAATCTATTCCTTCTTTCTGGGAGAAACCTTGAGCCACAAATCTTGCTTTATGTTTCTCAATGCTGCCATCTGTAGCATGCTTGATCTTGTAGATCCATTTGGAAGTTACAATGGACTTCCCTTTTGGTCTTGGTGTTGATGTATTTGTAACTTCAGAATGTATTCATCTATGTATCTTATGTATTGTAACCCAATGTTTATTCCGAGATGTATCTATTATGTATTTGATTCATGTTGTCATGCGCTGATGTTCCGATCGGGAGGATCAATAATGTAAACAAGTCATGTCAAGTCATGGTGGGTAACCCTCTGATTGTCTAAGTGTTAACGTCCCCGCAGTTCCAAGGCACTAGGGTTATTAGACTCTCTTAGTAGAGGTCGGCCCTAGTAGGGTTTAAGTCATGTTGGGATTAGTATAAATAGAGAACTAGAGTCTCTATTTATCACAAAAGTCATACACACTCAAGTGTAGCACATAGTTGAGGAAGGAGAAGACACTAGGGCTAGTCAAGAAGAAGATTACTGCTATTGGGAGATCACTTACTATTTTGGGGCTTTTATTGTTTTGGTGTTGATTCTATCTCTGAGGAAGTTGTGGGGTTTTATCCTTTATGGTTTCCCTAAGGAAAAACACTGTGTTCATTGTCTCTTGTGTTTGATTGTTGTACTTGTTATTCTCTCAGTTAAAGATCCTAATAATGCTAGCTTAATGTTGAAAAACTAACATGGTATCAGAGCTAACCTGAGAAGAAGAAACTGTGCAGATGCAGGAACTAGGGCTTCCTAGTTTATTGATCTTCCTCCACATATTTTCAGCAAAAGTAATGTGGAACAACTCTCCTCCTTAGGGTGCATCTTTCTGTCGAAGCAGAATCCAATTCTAAGGTTTTTCAGTTTTGGACCTGTCATTGCTGTTGGAAATTAGGGATTTTTACAGAAGTGGAATTTTTTAGTGAGCCCAGACCTGGATTGATCTCCTCCACAAGATCGAAGTTAGGGACAAATTTCAAGGCATTTGGGTGGACAGAACTCTAAAAAAGAAAAACCCTAATTTGCTCCTAAACCAGTTCTGGAGGATTTCAGCTCAAGTCTCAGATCCTACATTTTGACCTGGTAAGATCTAAGATCTCTTCTATTTCCATTTGAGATTCTCATTTTAAAGATGTCTCATCATACCAAGCTTGATGAAAATCTTGAGGGAGCTGATAACTTCCAAGCCTGGAAGTATAGGATCTCCCTGGTCCTGGAAGAGAATGAATTAGACTCCTACATTCATGAGGAGGTTCCAGTTCTAGAGGGAGATGAGGCAAAGGCCTTACATAAGAAGAAGATGGTTATGGCAAAGAGGATCATTTCTGATTCTATAAAGGCTCACCTTATCCCACAGGTGTCCTCTCTTAAGACGCCTAAAGCTATGTTTGATGCCCTAACCAAGTTGTTTGAAGGAAAGAACATAAATCAAAAGATGACTCTGAGGAATCAACTGAAGAATGTGAAGATTTAGAATGTAGAAACTATCCAGTCTTACTTCACAAGGGTTTCTCAAATCAAGGAACAATTAGAATCTATTGATGAAGAAGTGGAAAATGCAGAGATTGTGATGACTACTTTGAATGGCCTTCCTAGGTCATGGGATGCTTTCATTCAAGGAATCTGTGCTAGAAAGAAGTTAGTCAAATTCAGCAGACTGTGGGAAGAATGTTCTCAAGAAGAAGCACAGATAGCAGCTTGAGAAGAGAAGATGGGAAGTGAAGAAAAATCTCTCATAGTTCACTCCAAAAGAAGCAGAAGAAGACATCATCACTTCAAAGGTAAGAATCCTCATCATAGAGATAACAATAGAAAGGATCTATCTAGAATAAGATGTTATACATGTGATGAGATAGGGAACTTTGCAAAATACTTTCATAAGAGCAAGAACTTCTCTCATAAGAAGAAGGGGAAAAAACGAAGACATCATGCTAATGCTGCAGAGGATGATGAACCATCCAAGAAGAGATCCAGATATGAAAGTGAATATTCTTCAAGAGAGGATGAATATGTTTTGATATCTGCTCTCACAGGTAACATTACTCATGGAAATGATGATTGGCTTATAGACAGTGGGTCTTCCAAACATATGACGGGATTCAAGGAATCCTTTGTAAGACTGTCAGAACATGAATCACCTCACAAGGTGAAGCTAGGAGATGACTACCAATATCCAATAAAAGGTACTGGGGAATCTTCATACAAACTAGACTCTGGTAAGTCTCTAACAATGAAAGAAGTATTGTTTGTGCCAGGACTCAAGAAGAACCTTCTCTCCATATCAGCATTGGATGCAAAAGGAATGCAGGTTGCATTCATAGATGGTCAAGTCATTATGTGTCCAAAAGGAAAGACTATCGATGATGTAGTGGTGATTGGAGAACAAGAAGGAGGCTTGCACAAATTGAAGGGCCATCCAGAACAAGCCCTGGTCCATGACACAGTAGAGCCAAGTGAACTTTGGCATAGAAGACTGGCACATGTGCATTACAGAGCACTGCATATTGCAAGCAAATCTGTTGAAGGTCTTCCATAATTTCAAGCAAAACATGATGGTGTTTGCAAAGGATGTGCGAAAGGAAAGAATACAAAGAATACATTTCCCAGCAGCAAAATCAAATCCAAAGAGATACTAACAATCATCCACTCTAATGTATGCGGTCCTATGTCATCAAACTCACTAAGCAGGTATGCATACTATGTTTCTTTTATTGATGATTTTTCTATACATACATGGGTTTACTTCATGAAGAACAAAGACAAAGTATTCAGTAAGTTCAAGGAATTCAAATCCTTGATCGAGAACCATACTGAAAAGAAGATTAAGACTTTTCGATCAGATAATGGCGAAGAATTCACTTCGAATGAATTCAAAGAGCTATGTAAAGAATCAGGGATTAAGAGGGAGTTGTCCACTCCTTATAATCCACAACAGAATGGGATTGTGGAATGAAAGAATAGAACTATCATGGAAGCTGCAAGAGCTATTCTTCATGATCAAGATCTTCCTATGCATCTTTGGGTTGAAGCTACTAGAACATCAGTGTATGTACAGAATCGTACTCCACATAGAGTACTCGAGAACAAGACTCCTGAAGAAGTCTTCTCTGGCAAGAAACTAGAAGTCAGCCATCTCAGAATATTCGGTTGTCTTGTGTACATACACATTCCAAAAGAGAAGAGAAAAAAATTAGATCCTTTAGGAAAGAAAGGCATATTTGTGGGATACTCTGAAAGCTCGAAGGCTTACAGAATATATGTCCCAGGATACAAGAAGATTGACATCAGCAGGGATGTGACATTTGATGAAGACACAACCTACAACAAATATGGAAAGAGACATGCCGAAGAACCTGAAGAAATAGAAGCAGAAGTACTCAGAATTCATGTTACAACCATGAATGAAGAAGCTCAAGAAGAAGATCAAGATTTTGAGGAACCACAAAGACCTGTAGATCCACCTCTGGAAAAGAAACCTCATAAGAGGAAACCTGCTTGGGTACGAGAACTCATCCAAGGTGCGGAAAGATATGGGGTTCCAGAATAAAATCATAGAGAAAGAAAGAGGACCAAATCCTGCTCTGGGTATGTAGCCTTACTATGTGATTTCATTGATAAAGAACCTTCCAGTTATGAAGAAGCGGCAGAACAGAAAGAATGGAAGGATGCTATGATCAAATAATATCAATTGATCATGAAGAATGATGTCTGGGATGTTGTCCCAAGACCAGAAGGGAAGTCAGTTGTAACTTCCAAATGGATCTACAAGATCAAGCATGCTGCAGACGGTAGCATTAAAAAGTATAAGGCAAGATTTGTAGCTCAGGGTTTCTCTCAGAGAGAAGGAATAGACTATGAAGAAACCTTTGCACCTGTAGCCAGATACACTTCCATCAAATCAGTACTTGCTCTGGCTACAGTGAAGAAATGGAAGATACACCAGATGGATGTCAAGACTACCTTCTTGAATGGTGTAGTAGAAGAGGAAGTGTATGTAGAACAGCCACTCGGTTTTGAGACACATGAAAAAGAGTCTGATGTATGCAGATTGAAGAAATCCCTGTACGGTTTGAAACAGGAACCCAGGACCTAGTACATCAAAATTGACGGTTTTCTATCCAGTTTGGGCTTTACCAAGAGTAAAGCAGATTCCAACCTTTACTACAAGGTTGAAGATGGCAACCCAGTGATGCTTCTACTGTATGTAGATGATCTATTTGTGACAGGTACAGATGGGTTGATTGCTGATACGAAGAGAAATCTTGATGCTGAGTTCGAAATGAATGACTTGGGGATGATGCATTACTTTCTAGGTATGGAGGTGTGGTAGAGTGCAGATGGAATCTTTCTTGGACAAGGGAAGTATGTGGTAGAGATCCTGAAGAGGTTTGGGATGATGGAATGCAAGGCTATGACCACACCTATGGCATCGAACCTGAAGCTATTGAGTGATGCTTCATTAGATTCGGTTGATGCTATGATGTATCGTTAGATGATTGGGTCATTGATGTACCTGACGAACACAAGACCAGATATTGCTTTGCGGTGAACAACTTGAGCCAGTTTCTGACAGATCTGAGACATGTTCACTTGACTGCTACAAAGCATATTCTGAGGTACCTAAAGGGTACAATTGATTATAGGCTCAAGTATGATGCGAATCAAAATATTAAACTGGAGGGTTATGTTGATTCTGATTGGGCAGGTAGTGCCATTGATAGGAAAAGCACTTTAGGGTATTGCTTCAATATGGGATCAAGTGTGATCTCTTGGTTTAGCAAGAAGAAATCCTGTGTGGCACTGAGTACAGCTGAAGCAGAGTATGTCGCATCTTATTCAGCTAGTTGTGAGGTAGTATGGATATGAAAGCTACTATCTGATATATTGGATCTCTAGTTGGATGCTACTTGTATACATTGTGACAACCAAAGTTGTGTGAAGTTGTCAGAGAATCCGGTGTTCCATGACAAGTCAAAGCATATCGAGATCAAGTACCACTATATCAGGGATATGGTGCAGAGAGGAGCAGTGAAGCTCCAGTATGTTGCGATGGAGGAACAAATAGCCGATGTATTGATGAAGCCATTAGCTGGGATGAAGTTCGAGTACTTCAGGGAGAAGCTTGGTGTTCTCTAGATCGAGGTTTCCTCCAAGAGAAAGTGATTAGACCCATATCCATTCTGACGAGTAGGTCAGATATAAGGGCAAATATGAGTGCTGAGATTACTTCCTTCCATGTCAGATATGAGTGCTGAGATCCGTAGCCATTCTGTTGAGTAGGTGGATGTAAGGTCAAATGCCATACTTTGAATGGAGCTTCATAGTGAGGTACCAGGAACACTCAGTCTAGGACTGAGTAGCCATTCTAATATGATAGAGGGATGTGTTCCCACTTGATCAGATGTAAGGGATGAACCATTCTATCATGGCTAAAGGATTAAGTTCCTTCCATGTCAGATGTTAGTGTTGGCCATTCCGACGAGTAGGTCAGATGTAAGGGCAACTGCCATTCTCTAGGAGAATGGAGGCACCTGGTCAATTACCAGGTAGCTTAGTTGAGGAGGACTGGGAGCCATTCTGATATGACTGTAGGATTGGTTCCTACAAGATCAGATGTGAGTGAAATCCCTTTCATCATTGTGAGCAGGATGTGTTCCCACCTGGATGAATGTAAGTGCAGAAATCTTTCATCATTGTGAGTAGGATGTGTTCCCGCCTGGATGAGAGTCTTTCATCATTGTGAGCAGGATGTGGTTCTGGCCTGGGTGGAAGAACAGAGTTCTTCCATCATTGTGAGCAGGATGTGGTTCTGGCCTGGATGAAAGTGAGTAAATATTCCATCATTGTGAGAAGGATGTGGTTCCGGCCTGGGTCAAAAGATTTGAGTTCTTTCGTCATTATGAGCAAGATGTGGTTTCAGCCTGGATGGAAGTGCAGAACTCTTCCATCATTGTGAGCAGGATGTGTTCCAGCCTGGATGGCTTTGAGTACTGTGCCCTTCTGACAAGTAGGTCAGATGTAAGTGCTGAAGCCCTTTCACAGATGATAGTAGATGTGTCCTATCATGCTCGTGAATGTGAGTGCTGGGCCCTTCTGACGAGTAGGTCAAATGTAAGTGTTGGAGAAGACCTACATGGAGGCTAGGCCTACAACCAACATGAAAAAGGGCTAGCTCTGTATAACTTCCTGTGATGAGAAGAATCATGAGATAGCACCAAGGGTGATCCAAATCGAGTGATGATCGAGATCCAGTGATGATAGCCAGTGATGATCTAGATCGAGTGATGATCAAAATATAGTGATGATAGCCAGTGATGATCTAGATTGAGTGATGGTCGAGATCCAGTGATGATGATCCAATAGTGATGATCCATATCAAGTGATGATCAAGATCCAGTGATGACAGCCAGTGATGATCTAGATCGAGTGATAATCCAGACCCAGTGATGATGCCTCATGATGATCCAGATTAAGTGATGATCCAGATCTAGAGATGATGCCACATGATGAACCAGATCAAGTGATGATCTAGATCTAGAGGTGATGCCACATGATGGCCCAGATCCATTGATGATGTCCCATGATGATCCAGATAGAGATGATGATCCAGATCCGATGAATTGAAGACGAAGATGACTTGAAGACTCAAGAATTCCAGAGATGCAGATGATGAGATGATCCAGTTGATACAAAGAAGAAGATCAGTGCTGAAAATTGTGTCGAAAGAATACCTTCCTAGTTAAGAGGGAGTGTTGATGTATTTGTAACTTCAGAATGTATTCATCTATGTATCTTATGTATTGTAACCCGATGTTTATTCCATGATGTATCTATTATGTATTTGATCCATGTTGTCATGCCCCAATGTTCCGATTGGGAGGATCAATAATGTAAAAAATTCATGTCAAGTCATGGTGGGTAACCCTCCGATTGTCTAAGTGTTAAAGTCCCCGTAGTTCCAGGGTACTAGGGTTATTAGAATCTCTTAGTAGAGGTCGGCCCTAGTAGGGTTTTAGTCATGTCAGGATTAGTATAAATAGAGAACTGGAGTCTCTATTTATCACACAAGTCATACACACTTAATTGTAGCGCATAGTTGAGGAAGGAGAAGACACTGGGGCTAGTCAAGAAGAAGATTACTACTGTTGGGAGATCACTTACTGTTTTGGGGCTTTTACTATTTTGGTGCTGATTCTTTCTCTGAGAAAGTTGTGGGGTTTTCTCCTTTATGGTTTCCCTGAGGAAAAACATTGTGTTCATTTTCTCTTGTGTTTGATTGTTGTACTTGTTATTCTCTCAGTTAAAGATCCTAATAATGCTAGCTCAATGTTGAAAAACTAACACTTGGGACAACATCCCAAACATCATTCTTCATGATCTATTGATACTCTTCGATCATATCATCCTTCCATTCTTTCCGTTCTGCCGCTTCTTCATAGTTGGAAGGTTCTTTATCAATAATGTCCCATAGTAAGGATACATAACTAGAACATGATCTAGTTCTCTTTCTTCCTTTGGGTGTTTTTTCTGAAGCTCCATATCTTTCTGCACCTTGGATAATTTCATGTACCCAAGTAGGTTTCCTCTTAAGAGGGTTCTTCTCCAGAGATGCATCTACAGTTTCTTGAGTTTCTTCAAATTCTTGATCTTCTTCTTAAATTTCTTCATTCATGGTTGTATCATGAATTCTAGGAGTTTCTACTTCTTCGGGTTCTTTAGCAGGTTTTTTTCTGGATTTGTTGTAAGCTGTTTCTTCATCAAATGTTGCATCCCTGCTGATGTCAATATTCTTAAATCCTGGGAAGTATATTCTGTAAGCCTTTGAGCTTTCAGAGTATCCCACAAATATACCCTTCTTTCTTGAAGGATCTAATTTTGTCCTCTTCTCTTTTGGAATGTGTATGTACACAGGACAGCTGAAATTTCTGAGATGGCTGAATTCTGGTTTCTTTCTAGAGAAGACCTCTTCAGGAGTCTTATCTCGAGTACTCTGTGTGGAGTACAGTTCTATACATACACCATTGTTTTGGCTGCTTCGGCCCAAAGATGCATAGGAAGATCTTGATCATGAAGCATAGCTCTTGCAGCTTCCATGATAGTTCTGTTCTTCCGTTCTGCAATCCCATTCTGTTGTGGATTATAAGGAGTGGACAACTCCCTCTTAATCCCTGAGTATTTGCATAGCTCTTTGAATTCATTCGAAGTGAATTCTCCGTCATTATCTGATCGAAAGTTCTTGATCTTCTTTTCAGTGTGGTTCTCGATCAAGGATTTGAATTCCTTGAACTTACTGAATACTTCATCTTTGTTCTTCATAAAGTATATCCATGTCTTTCTAGAAAAATCATCAATAAAGGAAACATAGTATCCATAACTGCTTAGTGAACTGGATTACATTGGACCGTATACATCGTAGTGGATGATTTCCAAGATTAATTTTTCCTTGCTTTCGCTACCCAGAAATGGTTTCTTTGTGTTCTTCCTTTTCGCACATCCTTTGCATACACCTTCATGTTTTGTTTGCATTTCTGGAAGACCTTCAACAACTTTTCTTGCAAGAGGTAGTGCTCTGTAATGCACATGTGCAAGCCTTCTATGCCAAAGTCCATTTGGCTCTACTGTGTCATGGACCAAAGATTGTTCTAGATGGCCCTTCAATTTTTATAAGCCTCCTTCTTGTTCCCCAATCACTACTGCATCATCGATAGTCTTTCCTCTTGGCCACATGATGACTTAACCATCTATAAATGTAACCCTCATTCCTTTTGCATCTAATACATATATGGAGAGAAGGTTCTTCTTTAGTCCTGGTACAAACAATACTTCTTTCATTGTCATAGACTTTCCAGAGTCTAGCTTGTATGAGGATTCCCCACTACCTTTTATTGGATACTGGTAGTCATCTCCAAGTTGCACCTTGTGAGGTGATTCATGTTCGAATAATTTCACAAAGGATTTCTTGAATCCTGTCATGTGCTTATAAGCCAATAATTGCTTCCATGTGTGATAGTTCCCGTGAGAGTGGAAATCAAAACATATTCTTCATCACTTGAAGAATCATCACTGACTTGTTTGTTTCTCTTTATGGAAGGTTCATCATCCTCTGTAGCATGAGCATGATGTCTTCTCTTGTTTCCCTTCTTCTTGTGAGAGATACTTTTATTCTTAGGACAATCTTTAGCAAAATGTCCTCTTTCATCACATGTATAGCAAATGTACTTAGACAAATCTCTAGGCTTTCTAGAGTTCTTCTTTTGATGAGAGTACTTACTTCTGTGGTGGCTAGATATGGATTTATTGGATTGTACTGTGAGATCTTGATATTCACTTCCCATCTTCTCTTCTCGATCTGCTATCTGAGCTTCTTCTTGAGAGAATTATTCACATAGTCTATTGAACTTGACCAACTTCTTTCTGGCACAGATCCCTTGAATAAAGGAGTCCCATGATCTAGGGAGACCATTCAAGGTGGTCATCACAATCTCTGCATTCTCTACTTATTCATCTACTGCTTCCAACTATTATTTGATTTGAGACCCTTGTGAAGTAAGACTGGATGGTCTCTGCATTCTGGATCTTCACATTCTTCAACTGGTTTCTTAGAGTCATCTTCCTGTTTATCTTCTTCCCTTCAAACAAATTGGTTAGGGCATCAAACATAGATTTAGGTGTCTTGAGGGAGGACACCTGTGGTATGAGGTCCTTGATAGAATCAGCAATGATTCTCTTTTCCATAACCAACTTCTTCTTATGTAAGGCCTTTGCCTCATCTCCCTCTGGAACTAGAACCTCCTCATTGATGTAGGAGTCCAACTCATTTTCTTCCAGGACTAGGGAGATCCTATACTTCCAGGCTTGAAAGTTATCAGCTCCCTCAATATTTTCATCAAGCTTGGTATGATGAGACATCTTAATTGGGAACCTCAAATAGAAATACAAAATATTTAGATCTTACTAGGTCAAGATGTCGGATCTGGATTTGGAGCTGAAATCCTACAATACTGGTTCAAAAGTAGATTAAGGTTTTTCTTTTCCGGAGTTCTATCCAACCAAATGCTTTGAAATTGATCCCTAACTTCGATTTTGGGGAGGAGATCAATCCAAGCCTGGGCTCACTGAAAAATTCTTCTTCTGTGAAAAGCCCTAGTTTTCGGCAGCAGTGTCGATTCCAAAACTGAAAAACCTCAGAATTGGATTCTGCTTCGACAGAAAGATGTGCCCTAAGGAGGAGAGTTAATCCAACCTTATTTTTCTGAAAATATGTGGAGGAAGATCCACAAAGTAGGAAGCCCTAGTTCCCGTAGGTGCACAGTGTCTTTTTCTCAGGTTAGCTCTGATACCATGTTAGATTTTTAACATTAAGCTAGCATTATTAGGATCTTTAACTGAGAGAATAACAAGCACAGCAATCAAGCACAAGAAACAGTGAACACGGTTTTTTTCGTCAGGGAAACCATAAATGGAGAAAACCCCACAACTTCCTCAGAGATATAATCAGTACCAAGAGTAAAAACTCCAAAATAGTAAGATGATCTCCTGGCAGTAGTAACCTATTTCTTCTAGCCCCAGTGTCTTCTTATTTCTCAGCTATGTGCTACAATTGAGTGTGAGTGTGTGATAAATAGAGAGGCTCACTCTCTATTTATAATAATTCTCGACTTGACTAAACCCAACTAGGGATGACTTCACGAGGTGAGTCTAATAACTCTAGTGCCCCGAAACTATGGGGACTTTAACCCTTAGAAAATAGGAGGGTTACCCACAATGACTTGACATGGCTTGTTTACATTATAGGTCCTCCCGATCGGAACATCGAGGCATGGCATGACTCAATTACATTACAGACACATCCCAAAATAAACATCGGGGTACAAGACACAAGATACATAAATGAATACATTCTGAAGTTACAATTACATCAACACCGACTACATGACGAAATGGGTAGAAGTTGTGGCTCTGGTGAAGGCCAATGACCAGGCCGTGATCGATTTCTTGTATGGTGAAATATTTACCCATTTCAGGGTACCCAAGGAAGTGGTTACCGATGGATGACCGCAGTTTGTGTCACATCAATTTGAAGCTCTGCTACAAAAGTACCATATTCAGCACCGGATAGCTTCACCCTACCATCCCCAAGCCAATGGCCAAGTGGAAAGCACTAACAAAGTCATTGAAACTATTCTTACCAAGACGATCAAGAGCCATCGTAGAGATTGGGATGATAGACTTCCAGAAGCATTGTGGGAATGTCGTACCACTTGGCGCAACACTACAGGTTTCTCTCCTTGTGACTTGGTGTATGGGAAAAGTGTCATCTTCCCGATTGAATTTGAAATTAAGACTTTGAAGACAGCTTCAGAGGTAAACCTAGATATAACTGAACATCGAAAGAGAATATTGAATCAATTGAATGAACATGACGAGAACTGTTTAGCGACTATGGATCAGACAGTATTAATCCAGCAACAGAGATCCATTTGGAACAACTGATTCATCAAAAGGAAATTATTCTACAAGGGATACTAGGCACTATTATACGATTCAAGATTCAAAAGGGACTTCAAGGGTAAATTACTCACAAGATGGCTAGGCCCATACCTGGTAGACAGAGTATTTGATAATGGTACGGTCCGCCTGGTAACCATTGATGAGAACCATGCACCATTATTTTCTAATGGTCACAGGCTGTGACTATACCATAATCCCATTTCAAAGGATGCATTTACTTCACAGATTGTAGCTGATCCAGATTACCAGTTAGAACAAGGGTAGGAATTTTTCTCTGCCCCTGTCAATCCTTACTTAATCGCTGTGAATATTATATGAATCTTTATACATAAGTTGTTTGTTTTTTTTCTGCTATTGTTATGTTTTTCTTTTGCACTTGATCCATTTTTTTTTATGAAATGTGTAGGGAAGTGCCTAAGGAGCGGTGGTCATCATTGGGCATGTTGACCAAGGTCGTCCTTCTGTAACTTCCTGCACCAGAAGAAAACTCCTTGAATAAATCTGTTGCAGCCGCAACACATCCCTTTATCCCGTTCTGTGCAGCTGCAACACCGTAAACTTCCACCCTTATCCCGTTCTGTGCAGCTACAACACTGTAAACTTCAGCCCTTATCTCATTCCGTGCAGCTGCAACATCATAAAATTCCACCCTTATCCCATTCCACACAGTTGCAACACTGTAAACTTCCGCCTTGCCCTATTCTGCACAGCTGCGACACCATTTTACTTTTGTCTGTTTCACCTTTTTCGACAGCTGCAACACCGTTTTACTTTTTTCCATTTCACATTTTCTTACAGCTGCAACACCATTTTACTTTTGTCCATTACACCTTTTTCGGCAGCTACAACACTGCTTTACTTTTGTCCATTTCACCTTTTCCGACAGCTACGACTCCACCACATTTGGTTGATTTTTCTATAATCCAATGCCACAACTGTGCTAAACTATCTAATTTCTCTATGATCTGTGGCTGTGACTCCTCCGTTATAAGAAGAACTCTTTGCAACCACAGTTAGTGACTCCTCCAGATCTGGCTCTGATTCCTAATGATGGCGATTCCGATCTATACTCCAGCATTCATCATGTTTCCAACCAATTTGACATGATGGTTTTGGTTCACCGGTGAAAAAGGTCATTAAAACATCCCTATAATAATGATTACACTTAAATGGCTGCACTTCACATGCTCTACTATTCTCCAAAGGTCACCATCCATCACGTATTTTCAAAGGAATGGTTTTGATTAACTACTTGATTAAGTATTAATTGGATCTGACAATATTAATCATACCTTCCTTTATGTGCCCATTATTACACCCCATATCATTAACTATCCACTCATGCGACTTAATGACTAATTATTTACCTAATAACCACCACCTTTCCTAATTTGGGATAAATTCCAAATAATCCGATGTGCTAAAACTTTCTGAATTTACTCAACTCCACTCTCAACTATTCATGCATACTCTGTGCTTTAATCTCCATTGTTGGGATTTGTAATTTGTTGGACTGCAACATACTTCTAAAGGCAGACAAACATGGGTATTCCAGCTCAGCATGAAACTCCAAACATGCGAGAACTCAGAAGAAATGCTGAAGTTTTCACTATTTTTCAAGCTACGGGTTGGACTGAATTCTTCCAATGCCTGAATGGATTTCACCGTGAAACAGCTCTACAATAGTCCTTGAATCTTACAAAAACCCACTTAGAGGTTTGGGGATTGCATATTGAAGTCTCTGAAGCAATAGTGGTTGAGATCACTGGCCTTCCTCAGGTGGGAAGAGCTTGATTTGGATGAAGAACCCCCAATCCTGTAGCAGTATAGGATTTTCTTAGGGAAGGGGAGCACATTCAACCGTCATGGAGGAGGATAGCGTTAACGTCACTGCCACATCTTTCATAACCCCAAATTTTCACAAAAAATAAAAAAATTTGATGTAACATAAATTGTCTTTAGTCGCAGTTTGTTAACTGCTAGCGGTTAAGGGAAAAATGAAACAGTTAACAAACTAATGATTAAATTAAACACATAAATCAATACCATTTTAATTTCTATATGTGATTTAAAAAAATTGCATTCAGTTGTTTCTAGCTGCACTGATGATTTGATTTTGTCAAGTAGGTGAGAAGTTATGTTCTATCTGGGGCTTACTTAGCGATTGCTAACTTAGCTGGATTTCTGGATCTTATAGGCTTGATAGGTAAATTTTGAACCAGTAGGAGTTTATTAAAGCGTTAATCCAGATATACTTCTTTAGCATAAATATACTACTAGAGTAAAATTTTGCTTAATAGAATTCAAGGGTACTACGAGGTAAAGTAACTCTTCTTTACTTGTTTTGCAACTATGACAATATTTTAAATTCATGTTGTAAAGACCAATAACCTTACCACACTCAATGTTTTTCATTAGTATGACTTTTATTTTAGACAAATCTTCTTTCTAGCTATTATCCAAGTTCTTATAAAGCTCAAGATTTTGTAGAACAATTCCTTTACTCACATAAGAGTTTACTTTTGTTGTTATTTCTAAAATTCAAAACGTTGCTTATAAGCATGGAAACAAAACTAAATCCTTCTATGGACAAGATTACAAAAGAACCCCCAGTTCTACTATTAATTGAGCTTTAGTAGAGGAAATTTATCAGCTTATGGTATTAAAGTTATAAATGACCATTTGCACAATTGTCGTCAAGTTGTGATTCCTATCTTCCAAGTTTCTTCATGACATAAGTCATGTGGCGAGATTACATTACCCTATTATTTATTTCCTGGATAGTTTTACTATATTTTACTACCAAGTCTAATCTAACCTTGGTTTGATTCATTTCGAGCTTTGGTATCTTATGGAGGCCAAAAGATCATGTACTTCCAAGAAGTTTATCTTACTCTTAGTACCATAGACTACATTCAAAAGTAAGAGTTATTCTAGGGTGTAATTACTAATTATTTTTATACACACCTTGTTGATTTATAAACTAGTTCTTACCTATTAGTGTTTACATAAACTAGTTCTAACAGCATAGACATGCATCGTTTATGGTTATAAAAAATGTTCAATAGTGGTACTATTAACTCATGTCCAATGACTTTTACTATACTAATGATCTCTTCATAAATGTTTACTAAGATAGATTATAAGGTCATTATAAAACAAGGATATCGATGCAATATATGCTTTGGTTCATTACCAATGAAGATTCCAAGGTTTATATATTATAAGGTTTAACGATACCATAAAAATCTCACACTTCAACATAGTTTGACTTAATGTTTTTCATTGATACGATATGTTTTTGACCTTGTAGATTTTATTATCATTGTATTTTTTATTTAAATTATTGACAATGATTTGGTTCCCGACAGTGTAGTGGAAACTATACAAATCGACCCACTTTGGACTGAATAATTTGGTGGGCACATGGAACGTCCACCACCATGCAATGCATGATTTAAAAACCTACTTCACAGCCCTAACTTCTCATTATTTGTTGAGGGTTTTGGTCTTGGCATTGTCTGGTTTTACTGCAGCCATGAGGGCTTGCTTATTCTCATCTCCAGCTCCATTGTTTGTGTATCATGAAGTGTTTCCACTCTAGTGTATGGGTTACGAAGCTCACAACTCGCATTTAGTTTTTCTTCCTACATACATTATGTTGTCGTGAGGGTAGTGAAACTCTGTCAGTATTTTTTAGTGTTGTTTCCTTTCATGGCCATTGCCAAAGCTTACTCCTACTCCAGTTGTCGATGTAGAATGTATTGTGAGCCCCATCACCTTTGTCACTGGTGAGCACGAGGGTTGTGCTGCTTTGTTTCCTCCGTGGCTCCAGATTCCTTCGCTTCCTGGTAAATAATTTATCTTACAATTGTTATAAATTTCAAATTATTGTTACAGTTTCTAAATAAGGTTTCAGATCTTCACTTGCAGGTTACGATTCTCCCTTACACTTGGAAGAACCCTCTCCATGTTTATATTTACATCAAGACCTATGGGTAAGCCCCGGTTACAATGTGGCAACTCCCTGCTTGTAAATATTAGCGAAAAAGGGTTTCAGTTGGAGAAGAAATACAACCTCGGTTCCTTTGGTGTTTAAAATTCTTAGCTCAGTTGTTATTTAGTACTTTTGGTTGTTAAAACCCTTGCCTGTAGCAGGGTAACTCCGGCTTCGATGCCGTGACTTGTATTTCACTTTTCTCAACTTATTGATGGGTTTACAACCTTATGGCTAAGTAATGACATACTCTGTTCTTATTATGTGGAGGTTCTCCTGTCTTCATGGTTTTAATGATTCTCTGTTTCAAATACTCTAATAAAATATACATTGTCTTATAAATTTTATTACAGTAATGAAATTTTTATAATTTGTTTGTTAGTTTTGTCTTTCAAACCCTCGCCACGATGCTGGGTGTAACCGGCCCTTGAGCTAGGTGAAGTAATTTTGGTTAAGTTTTCAGCCTTACATCCTATCAATGTAATACATTGGGTTTTTAAACAGGATTTTACTTCGAGCTCAGTCTCATTTTTTTTTTTGCAGTAATCTTGTAAATTATGACTTTGTGTACATTAGGGTTTTTCCTATTCGACTGTTAGTAAAGAACACTACTGTTTAAATATCTTGTGTAATAGATATTGTTATTATAAGACTGTAACTCAGTCGTAGTGTGTAATTTATAATATTAACTTACTTGTTCGGAACATATAAGCTAGGGTTTTCCTGAAATGAAACCCTTGTCTAAATAAATTCTTCAATTTATTAATAATTAGGTTATGCTACTTGTTAATTCGGTTAAATTATTATTACAGGTGTGTTGTGATATTTTTAACTTGTAATTGTAAATTTGTTTTTAGAAAGGACTATAAACAGTCTAAAGTAGACTAATCGTTTATTTATATAATTATCCAAGTAAATGGATTGCAACTTAGATGTTTTTATTTATAATAGATAAATAAATTGGTTAGGGTTTCAACCCTGAAGTTTTACCTTTACAGGTATAAGCCTGTCTGATAATTATAAAATAGTTTCTACATAGGTAAATATTTAGTTTTATACTAGTTATTAATTATGTTTTCATTGCTTTTATTTACTAAACTGTCAAGTAGAATTTACTCAGAGTTTTTGAAAAGATATAGCATAGACTCTGTAACTCAGTTTACTCTTTATATTTTAAGTACTTTTAATATAACCCTATTTAGTTTATAATAAATATTAGTCTCAAATTTAGTTGATATTGTTAGAAAATAAACTATGTGATTAGTAGCTCGTTTATTTACTTAACTGTATGTAATCATTGTAACTCTAATGTGGTTTTTCTGCTGCTACTAAGTGAAAACAGAGAAATACAAACATATCATAACACTGTTTAACCTCCATAATATTTTAACATGAATAAAATTATTCTACTGTCTATAAATACACAATCTTACTACTAAAACATTATCTTAACTACTTAAACATTCTACTTGTGCTAGAGTACTGCCTGGTTTTCTAGGTGTGGAAAAAAACCGTCTAGAAATTATTTCCATTCTAACATGTTACTTTTCTAAATCAAGTTCATTTCTTCAATCATTTAAAAAGACTACTAGATTCTAACATTCTGCAAACTAACTCTGTAACATACACATATCAGTCAAAACTCAGATTGATTTATCTAATACAGTAAAACAAAATAATGTAGAACTTGTTTAGGACAGATGACAACAGCATTAGGAGGTCATTCCTCCCTACCAATATCCTAGAGAGAACTCAAACAATGCTTCCTCAGGACCCCCGAGCCTGTTCCTGGTCTTCTTGGCTGAGAACTGGTGGGGAATGAAAACAGTAGACTAGTCTAATATCTCAGCAAAACACTCTGCTCTTAGCAGTATGATCTTCAGCTTAAAAGTTGCAACTAGATCAATCAACAGTTATCCCCTCAAACACTTTCCACATTGAATTTCTCTGAAGTACATTCATTCACCTGAATGATCACTTGTCTAGAATGAGTAGCCTCAGCTCTCTTCAATGGGATTTTTTATAAAGATTGCCTAGGTCTTTTGGGTCATTTTTCGTTAATTGAGCCACTTGCTCTGATTCCACTTTCTTGGGGAATCATGACCCCAAATGTAGGGAGGTTTCCACCTGCAACAGTTGGAAGTGGTTTGAGGATGCTTCCACATGTCAGTTTCCTCTCCACCCAGTCTCCTCCACCAATTTGACCAGTAAACACTCTTTTAATAGCTCTCCTAAGCTGTTGTCTCCTCCTTTATTTATTTATAAATAAAATATTCAGAATTACATTAAATTTCCTTGACTCTACTGAGTCATCAATTATAACTTAGCATAAAATTTAACATATTGTACTCAAATAATATAAAATTGTTTTTTGCAAAATTAGGGCATGTGACAATGCCCATGGAATCGAGTAGCAATTTTCCTCAAAAAGTATATCACCTGTGAAGGTAGGTATCAAATGGTCTATCACTCTAAATTTCCTTTATTATCTCATCTCCATCATAGGGTTTTGATAAACATTCCATTTTATTTATTCAATGATTTACATCATATGGTAGGGTTTGTTCGAACCGCCAAGCATCCAAAATCTTCCCTTACCCACCATGACCTCATTAAGTTAATAATTTTACGGACCCTTTCTCAACAAAACCAAACCTGGGAGCAATTTATAGGTCAAGTTCAGGAACCCGTTCTTTTGCCCAGTGTTCCAATAGAAGAGGAAATGGAAGTACCTATACTCATGGGGCCTGTTCAAAATCAAGAAGAGACGGTCAATCCACAGTTGGGGAGGAATGTAGAGCAACAGGAGGTTCAGAGTCTCTCCAATTTAGTGGGGGGGGGAGATGAGACTGGATCGGATGATCTGTTAGGATATCAAGAAGAACAATTGGGAGAGAATGTACAAGTAAACCCTGTGGAAAGACTAAATAATAGGGCAGATCTAATAGCAAAGGTTGAAACTGGAACAACATTAGATGCTGCGACAGTTGAAACCAAAGATGTTAGAGCTATGATAAAAAAAGAAAACATGGAGGTGTTGACCATTGAATCTTCCCCTGAATGGGGAGGAACCTTGATTGAGGAAGAACATCCTGAAGAACAAGAAAATGTCAAAACAAAGGATATCCCTTCCACATCAGCTGCAAATTTAGAAACTCCAGCACCATGGAGAAAAAGGAGGAGATCAAAAGATGAAATAAAGGCATCACCACCAATAAGATGAAAAAGAACCAGGTTATTCATAGCAGTAGAAGCAGCATGGGAAAGATGGGAAACCCTAGAAGCACAAATTGAGTTCCCCATTCTTAGACCCAAAGCAAATGATTCCCCATAGGAACCGGTCGCAGAAGAACCTCAAATTGAAGGAATTATGTATGAAAATGGACTATTAAAAGAGGAAGTACAATCACTCCAAAAGGAATTACAAAATTGGAAGGAAGCGTGCAGAAAACAGAGTGAAAGGAAGTTGCAGACCAACTAGAAGGATCAAATCCTGCTGAGGCTAGTGATGAGGAATAAAGAGTAGTTTGTCCTGTGTGTGGAGAAATATTTAACGAGTCAAGTTACAAGGTCATAGTTCATGCCTTTGCAACACAGCAGCCTGCACCTACAGCTATGGAAGAACAGGAACAACCTAATTTGAAAGATGGTAAGGCTCCCCAAGAGAAACTCCAGGAAAAGGAAGTTGTAGATGAGTAGGATGCTAATACACAAGAACCATCATCTTTGAATATTCCTATTGAAACTACCACCCAATTTGGGACAGAGGAACCAGAGGATGAGGTTATTCCTGATTTTGTTGAGAAAGGTTGCACTGTGACCCTTGAACCCTCTCATGACACAGAGATAATAGAAATGGAACCCCAGTAGCAGAACAATGATGAGGTCGAACAGGACGCTGATACACAAGAACCAACATCCTTGAATGTTCTTTTTCAAGTGGTCACCCAAATGAGGGAAGAATAACCAGGGATTGAAGACATTCTAGAATTCAATGAAGAAATTTGCACTATGACTCCTGAACTGTCTTATGACACAGAGATATTAGAAATGGAATCCCAACAACAGGAAGATGAGGAAGTAAACCAGGATGTTGCTACACAAGAACCAACATCCTTGGAAATTTCAGTAGAGACTCTCATGATGCAATAAGAATCCAACCCCAAATTGGATATCATTCCTGATTTGAATTTAGGAGAAGATGAACAAACTCAATCACAATCCTCAGCTGATACTGAAATCCTTGAGGAACAACTCCATATTGAAGAAGACATACAATCCCAGCAGCATGAAGAAAAAGAAGGGCAGGGCTCTGTCACACAAGAACCAACAACCTTGCATTCCCCTGTTGAAGTTGCAGCTGATAATCAGGTAGATAAGAAGATTAAAATTCAGGAGTAGGTTGTCCCACAAGAATCAACATCCTCACAATCAGCTACTGAAGTTGTTATAGGAGAACCCCAGAAAGAGGATGCTATTATAGAAGAACCAGCATCTCTAGAATTTGTTTTAGGAATACCTGTGGTTGAAGTTGTTGTAGAAGAAATTCTAGGAAGGGATGTTGTTACATAAGAACCAACACCCCCAGAAGTAACTTCAAAAGTGTAAAATGTTTAATGTGACACATCAGGTGATAAGGTGTGGACCGAACTCCCTCAAAATTTTATTAATCTGGATTCTGATAAGGAGGAGAATCCTGAAGAAGAAGAAATCCTAAAGCTTACAGAAGAACTCTCAATCCTGAGAATGGAAGTAAGGAAGTGGAGGATCCAGGTGGAAAGATACCAAGAAGGGATGGTTTCCCTCACTAAAAATAGAAAGACCATCAGGGAATTGAAGGGAAAATGGGCAGAAGAACTCATGACCCAGAAACTCCGTGAGGAAGAACTACAAAAGGAGCGAAGGGATATGAAAAAGTTCAAGTCTATGTAGGTGGAAAAAGACCATCTGTATGCTCTTTCTCAGGAATTATTGGGCACCAGAGTACCATCCTCCTCTTACTCTGTCTTTTTATTCATGCAGTTTGTTTGGTTTAAATTAACGGCTGTGAAAGAAGGGAGATCATATGAAATAGAAACCTTTGCGAAATTCTTGGAAACATTTCTGGGAAGTAATTTTGAGGACCAAAATTTGTTGTGTGAGATTTATTTGCATGAGATGGCTTGTCCTTTGGACCGCCATTCAAATCTTGTTCCTTTTTCAGGCAATGTTCAGCTGAGGGATTTTTCCTCCTTTGTGAGCAATCATGTTCAGTGGGAAAGGTCTTTCTAAATTTTTTCTCACAATGAATCCCACTCTAATCTTTGGATCCGAAGTGAACCTCAAAATCCTCATCTTCTCCTTGCTTGACATCAAATTCTACTCTCATGTACCATCCAAACTCGGCATATAATGGAACTAATGGAAGGGGTTATTTCTACTTGTACCAGCCATATTTCCATACATCAACAAATGGCTTTGGAGGGTAGTCAGCACAGATGGCAGGTTGCCTCTCCAACCCTCAAAAATAGGGACCCCTACTATTATAGGAATTTTGAACAAGCACTTTCCAGGATTGAGGGTTATATTGGATGCATAAGGGAATGTGGGATTAATTGGCTTGGACTAAAATTTAAAATTCCTCTCATCTGGTGGCCAGCAAAACCGTATAAGGAAGATCTCTCATTAACCAAGGTAGAAGAGCAGAAGTGTTGGAGATATTGGGTTGTCCATAAGGGATTTATAGAAAAAGAAGGAACATCTGAATTCCCATACAACTTTTCTTCTCTTGAAGAACGAAGCGTAATGTCAGATTCAGATTCAGAATAATGGAGGTTGTTGCACGAGGACATGCAACAGGACAGTTGGGGGGAGATGTTGGGCCCAGAAATGGCCCCTTTTTTACCACTCTTATCCACCTCTTTTTGCCTCATCCTACCCTATTGTGCATGCTAAACAGATGTTTTTCCCTCACTTGGCCCCTCAAGTCACAAAGGTATGGTTAATCATTGTCTTATTTTATTAATGCTTAGGATTGTGGTAATCAAGGATCTACGTCTTAAAATATGCTAACATATGATGGTTTATAAAGGTATTTAGAGATATAGAGAATGTAGGTGTAGCGAGCCAAATATGCCAAGGGAAGGATGGAAATTCATTGTTAAATATAATCGCCATCCATCCCATCGTTGCCCAAATAACGCAGTCCCAGTGTATTATTCCATGTGAGCTGTACAAGGGTAGCTACAACAGATTGTGATAGATTTGGAGGCAACAGTGTGCCACTGCTCAAAAGTAGCTATGATCTGCGAGATATCTTCTCAATCAATTAGGATCATTATTTTTGGGTTAAATAGAAGCTTCCCTATATCTTCTACTCTCATCCTGCCATGACTGTAACAGTTATTGTAATTGAGGCAGCCTAAAGATTAGAGATCTTCATGGCTTCCCAGTAATAGGGATAGGATGTTATGATTGAAATTGTATAAATATGGGGAGCTATTTTGAGCCATGGGTTAAACTTTTAACCGAATTATTGTATCATCTGTGATTTGGATTGCATGATTCATCTACCATCTCTAATACAAGGAGTTTGATTCAGATCTCAGTGTTTTAATGTGCGTTACTTCCAGCATCTCTTTGTGAAGGCTGGGCCCACCTTCCCACAAGGATTGTTGAGTTAATTAGGAATTATAGTTTCCTTTCCTTAGGAATTATTTATTCTGTTGTGTGATGTTGTGATAATTTCCTTTCCTTATAGTAAGCTACAATAGTTATTGATTTACAGTGTGTTATTAATTGAATCTCTTGGAAAGTTGTAGTGGTATGGTGTTTTAATCAACTGTATAGGTTAATTGTCTTTTATGCAACTGTGTGATAGCTATGACAGCTAGTTCATCCCTAGTTCTTTTAATTTCTATTCTGTATGTCTTTGTAGTTCATTCCTTTGCTTTTGTAGTTGCAGAACTTCATTCCTATACTTTGAATTTCTAGAATAGTTGAATTCAATTCATACCCTTTGGATTTCTAGAATAATTAGATCAAGATAATTGGGTGAATCATTAGATGGTTTGGCAATCAGGATTTCATTTTCTGCAAGAGTAATCTAGATGTGATTTCCTGAATCTTTCAATTCTAGATTAAGAATAGTAAAAGGTAATTGTGGTTGTATCCTTTAGAAAGTAAACTAGATTAAGTGGATTTTTGGGATGAGCATAGCTGAGCAGAGAGTAGGATTATTTACTTACATCAACTTAGTGTTTAAAGCATATATAGTGCATATTATCCTTGAAATAAATACTTCCCTGGGTTGACAATAAATATTGAACACTCTGTATGTTAGCTTTAATTAACTTGCATATCGGGTGCCCAACACATATCTTTTTTATTTCCACCTTTGAACCCTGGTACAGAGATATACTTTTCTATCTCCAGACTTTGAAGTACCCTGTAGCCTTCTCGTGGGAAGAACAGTGCAAACTATGCATACATGCCAAAAAATACCTCATTATTGGAGATACTTTATATTGTAGGGGGTAGATTCCATTTTGCGTCGATGTATTACCCACGAGGAAGTAGAGATTGTCTTAAATGATTCCCATAGTGGAGTGTGTGAGGGTCATTTATCTGGGTTAGCAATGGCCCAGAATATCTTATGTGCCAGTTATTTCTGGCCCATGATCTTTAAAGATTGTGTGGAATCCATGATGCGCTGTCATCCTTATCAGCTTTACACCAGAAAGATGTGGTCGCATCCTTCTCCATTATTTCCCATCATCTTAGTGGACCCCTTCATGAAGTGGGGGATAGATTACGTGATGTGCAACCCAGTCTTGGCTAGGGGTCACAAACATACCATTGTCACTTTAGATTATTTCACGAAGTGGGCAAAGGCAATTCCCACCTATAAAGCTGACGGGGAAACTGTAGCTTTTTTTGTTTTCAACCAGATTATCGCATGATTTGGTATCCCTAAAGAGATTGTCACTGACCATGGCAGTCACTTCCAAAATAGTATGATGACTGAATTGACCACTATGCTAGGGTTTAGACAAGAGCATTCATCTTCTTTCTATCCTCAAGAAAAAGGTTAAGTCAAGGTTGCAAATAAAACCTTGAAGACTATTCTCAAGCACACTATTAATGTAGCCCGTTCCAATTGGGACATCATGTCGTATCCTACACTTTGGGCATATCGGACCAATGTGAAAACTGCTATAGGGTTCTCTCCTTTCCAAATCGTTCACAGAGTGGAAGCAGTCACCCCGGTCAAATGTGAAATTCTGTCCTTAAATATTGCTATTCATGTGTTACCTCATACGACTGAGCTGGAAGAATGTGTATTACATTTAGAACATCTAGATGAGTAGCGTAGAGATGCGCTAACAGCAAACAAGGCTCATAAAAAATAGGGTAAAGAACCAATATGATAAATCGGTCAAGCCTTGAATTTTTTTTGAAAGGGAGCTTGTCTTGCTCTGGGATCAGGACAAAGAATCCCTAGGGGTAGGGAAATTCAAATCTATGTGGTTAAGACATTATGTTGTGTCAAAAGTGTTGAATAAAGTTGCATATGAATTGACATATTTCGAAGGGAATAATCTGCCCGAGCTTATAAATGGGCTCTAGTTGAAAAAGTACTATGCTTAGGATTAACGCTTTTTCCTGTATTTTTATTGTATGTATTTTATGTACAATAGTTCGTCAGTTTGTGTTTTTATACCATCTATTGCTTGTTACATATGTATTCCAATTGGTTTGTAGGTTTCACAGATGGAGCCAATCGCCACACTTGTAACCTAGCTTCAGCCGCATGGGTCATATACTCGCCCTCAGAACAACTAGTTGCCTGTGGAGGCGCTTGCCTAGGTCCTGCTACCAATAATGTGACCGAATACAGGGCTATCATTGAGATCTTATGGGATGCTTTGTCACAAGGTATCACTCAACTGGAAGTCTGACTTGACTCTCAACTGGTGGTTTCCCAGCTCAATCGATCTTATCAGGTGTGGAACCCTTTTTTACTACGTCAGTTTATGAAAGTTAGGTTATTGGAAAGAAATATTGAGTTTATTACATTCAATCATATTCCAAGAAATTAAAATTCATTAACTAATGTGTATGCTTATTATATCTTGGATTGGCACTTAACACATTTTGCATAAAAATATACAACAGACACATTACAAAGCACATGTAAATAAAATTGAATATATATATATATATATATATATATATATATATATATATATGAATATCGTCCATATAGATAGGTCGAGTTTCTGATCCTCAGATCAAATCATAATTGTATAATATACAAAAAATATACAAAAAATGGATCGAAGTCCATAAAATGCTCCTAGGTCTAAGCTTGACCACCCCGATCATCATGTCCACCCTAGTCACCTGGACCACCCTGGTACCCCTGATCATCTTGATCACCCTGCTCTTGGGCTTCTCCAGCTTTCTCAGCTGCAGCAGCCTCAACGACGTCGATGTACACAAGTACTGCTCTAGCTACCCAGCTCATAAGGCGTATCCAGACATGTGTTATACAACCCACTAGCTCCTTCATAGGGATATGCTCAATATGTAATGTAGGTACTCTTTGGGTAATCCTGGCCAGCTTTCCCTCAAGAACCCTAATCAAATCATGATCTTCTCCCACCATAGGACGCACATACATACATGGATGCATAGTAGGGTGGACTAGTCCAATATCTGCATTTTAATATTTTAAAGGATTAAAAACTCTTATACATATGTATATATCTTTATGACTAAAATTCATAAAAATTTAAAAACTTGAAAAAAAAATACCTGACGCTCCCCATGCTCCTCCAGGAGGGAGGACAAGGTCAGTGTCACCTCGAAAATATATTCCTTCATATGGAAACTATTCCAGTGCTGGCACCTGTTGCTCCCACCATAAGTAGAAGTTGTCATCATATACATTCTGAACTAATCCATCGCCTCCATGGCGGAGGAATATTTCTCCCCACCTACTCAGTCTAGGCTGACGGGGAGAATGAATTGGTAGTGGTACTGCAGGACTCAAACCAGGCACCCTCTCAAAGAAAAAGGCCACCAATATGCTAGAATAACCAAACTTTTTTTGTCGGCCTCTTTTACAGTCAGAGAGTTGCTTCCTCATTATTGGGATTACTCTTGAACACTAGTCATATAGGGCTTCCTCTAGACAATCTACTGCAAGTCTCATTTGGTTTCGATTTGCTAGGTGAGTGATGATGACCCTACAACCCTCACTATAGTACTCTCCAACACCTGTAATGTAAAGCTGCGAATATCAACAATAGGGGTGCATCTACCCCTCTTTTGAGTACCAGGCGCACAGTATATATCTATGTAGTTCTGCACACTTAGAATATCACCGCCTCTGCTGGTACCTTCCAAGTTGACCGGAGCTCCCCGTCGCGACAAACCGGAGATAAAGTAGACATCTTCTGAGGTAATCTCTAGAAAATCACCTTGTAGGTCAAACATACCAAGATCGTGATCCCAATAGTTTATCAAAAACTCTAGTAGGTGGACATTTGATTGCATAGGTGAGGTACAAAAGAATTTTAACAACCCACTTTTCCTAAAAGCATTTACCGTGGGGGCATCTTGTAGAGATTCTTGGTCCATGTATTCATGCTCCCTCTCCCTCCACTCAAGCACCATATTTCAATCTGATAACAAGCCATTCATCAAACATTAAATTCATATAAAAATTTGTTTCTTTGGCCCTACATAGCTTTTTCCTACCTCGCACAGTGTACGCGACTGTCCTTTGGACAAGTTGCATATTGTACATGACTTTCCTTCGGAAAACCCATGTACAGAACACATGTACGCGACTATTGATATACCATACCCATGTACACAACATTGTTGCTCTGAGGACGGTGGAAAACATCAAATTTTAGCCAAAAATTGAAATTTGCTTGGATCAAATGAAAGAGCATGGAGTGTAGTTTTACCTGGCACTTGCAGTTTCAAGAATTGTCCATCGATTTGTCCGCAACGAGCAATCAAATGCATAGGAAAAACTTGTGAGTGGTGAGTGTTTTATTTCTATTTTGAACTATTTATAGAAACATTATTTTAAAAGTGGGTTTTTACCTATAGTTCATATTTTTTTTATAAAAATCAAACTAATACCATGTCTTTTTCTTCAATGTGACAGGTCTAAGGTCATTTAAAGTTGTTTTTTCGCTCATATAAGATAGGATTTCGATCATTCACATGCATTTTTGCATTCATACCTAATCCATCTTAATTCTAGAATTACCAATATGACCACGGACTATGGTATTTTAACCATTAGTACCTCGTTTATGCCATTGTTATTCCTTGGATAGGACTTTACTCACATGAGTATCCTCGATTAGAACCCGCTTATTTTCTTTTGATACTCATGTTGCATTTGTCATAGGTTCAGGGGAGTCTTCTTAGTTATTTTTCACACCAAATTGAGCCTCATTTTGGTCTCTTTTTACAAGCTATCCTTTTATAAGACTCCCCACCCTTATGGAGTTTCTTTAGGCCCAGGTCTATCTCCTCAAAATAGACTTGACTTCCAAGTAAACTTGTCCATTCAAGCTCATTAAGAATATGTGAATGGGCATCCACATTGGTGGTAGGTTATCTCTTTCTCAGACCATGTGGAATAATATGAGAAAGGATCACTCTCTTTTCTACGAAATTGAGAAGAGTATTCTTAGGTATAGGTTTATCACTTTTTCGGACCTAAGGGACTAAATTTATGGAAAAGGAACACCCGGTATGAGCCCAGTCTTCTCTTTTTTGTGACCTGGACCTAAACATGAAAAATATTTTGAGTGTACTTTATGTCTTTGGCATGCTCGTTAAACATCAAGTTTATTGTTGTAAGCCCCATTCCTCATACTCAAATGGATCTTTCCAAGTGATCTTGATTTCCTTCACACTCATAAAACTCAAGCTACATGCTGCTCTCAAAGGAGAGTTGGGTAGGTGGTAATTTAACCTTTTTCGGACCTCCCTAACTAAGTACGAAAAAGGTTCATGTTTTCTTCTATGGAAGTTAAGCGAGTTCTTCTGTGTTATGTTTTATACTTTTTCGAACTCAGAAGATTAAATTGGACGAAAAAGGACCCCCCTGGAGTCTTCTTCGGGGTTTTCAGATTCTCTAAACATGAAAACACCAAGTGATCATGTACTAGTTCGGGCTCATAAAATCCATGAATCGGTGACACTATCAAGCATTATTCCCTCTTCTCTTCAAGCTTGTCAAAAAATGAAGAGAGACTTGAGTTGGATTTCGTGGACTCATTAAAATTTAACAGGAAATATAAGGAAGAAGTTTTCTTTTGATTCTCAGTCGGTGGCAACATGTTTTCCTTGAACATAGAACTCTCTATTTTTTCTGATACTCATGTCTTAGTGTTTACTTTCAATTCAGCTATCACTTTGAGTTTCTTACTCCTCGTCTTGTCTATTATACATAGGGAATATGATCATGTCTCCTACATGACAGATAAGTCTAGTGGTATTATCTGCAAAGTTAAAAGTTTCCTTGGGTCATCTCTGTGTCATGCTCACTGTTCAAGGATTTATCCCTGCATCTGATCTGTATCTTGATTCCATCATTGTCCTATCTGTTATTACTTGTGTATCCCTTCCTTTATCCAGTTCCTAGTCACTCTCGTGATCCATTGGAGGATCTATTGCCTTCCTCATCATAGTATGGTTTCTCATTAACACTTCCTGACAACGAAGACCTAGAGTTTTTTACGATAGTACCTTAGGATTCACTTTCATTATTGGTGAATTCCTTTGCTTCAGTTGCCTATTATCACCTATTGGTTGACAATCCATTGAATCTAATCCATGTCCGACTTCAAAAACATCTAGTCACATGGCTTAGATTGTACTGGTTCTTTTAGATTTTTTACGAAGACCTTAGGTTCATATCTATGGCCTAAGTTGCGCAAGATTATATTGTGATCACTTACACAGCTTCCAGATCTTTTGAAGACTCATCATTATTGTATATTGTGGCTTCGATCCACCTTTGTAATATACGTGATCTTGAACCCGTATCATATGATGTACTCAAATATTGTAAAGGAGCTACTGTTCTGGTATATTGAACATGACATCCTCAGATATGACTTTGTATATGACATTACTATGTATTTGTTTCAGGTACTTCCTCTGCTCCATTGGACTTCTGAGTTCTCCAAGATAATGATTATAATGTATTCCGGCCATCATTTCGCTCTAACCTCACACATTAGGGGGCATCTGTTATCAACCTAAATGGCACTTCTCCATCTGAGTGTCGACATTATTTATGTTGGTACACAAAAGGACATATTAGGATTGAAGTTTTCCAAAACACTATAGATGGGCATGAATTGGGATGAATTTACCCTTAAACCAGCTTGCTATATAATTTTTCTAAGTTTTGAGTTGCGTACGCAACTATCTCCATTTCAACTCGCGTATTGTACATGACTATCTGCATTGCAACTGGCGTACATCAGTGTACATGAGTTTCCATTGAGCAACTCGCATGTCATACATGGGTTTCCTATATCAATAGTCGCATACACCTTAGTTCAACCTTAAAAAAGATAAAATGCAATTAATTGAGATTAGTTGGGCCCTAATCATCAACTATCCCAACTGTTTCAGCCACCCCAACCTTCAAAATCACTCTATTTCCCAAAGTATAAATAGAAGCCTTGGGGAGGGTATTAATCAGTCAAGATTGGAGAGCAAAGTTATGCTGGTGGTATATCTTTAGAAATCTTGTAGCAGCAGAACTCAGAGTCCTTTGGTTGCAGAGGAGTCCTTGTCTCAGAAGCTGGGTTGTACTTTTATCTCATTCACTGATTGTTAATAAAGTTAATTCTTCTTCCAACATTGTGTTGAGTCTATTTCATGTATCATGGTTAATGAATATACTTGATTATGTATTTGATATATTGTTTATCTAACCTCTTATATATACATGCATGAGATATTGCTTGGATAATTTTCTCTTTACAGGTAAAATAGGTGCATCCCTGGAAGCTTTGGATAGAAGAGGAATGGGAGAAGATCAAGCTTGGATCAATCGTCAGTAATTGGGTAAGTCAAGACTTTCTTCCTATTCCCTTTCTATTCTCTGGTAAAGCTGATTGTCTGCAAGGTTAGTAGTAAGTTGGTAACCACAGACCCTAGGTTACAAGGGTGCTTAATCCTAAACAACACTCAGGGAAGAACTCGAAAGGTGGAAGGAGGAAAGAAAAAATAAAGCAACATGAGGACTGGACACTTGGCTGAAGCTGCAATTTAGTTTGAATATCCACTTTCCAGGCAGGAAAAAGAAGATCTTATATGTTTCGAATGTGGAGTCATATTTAAATTGAAAGGATATAAAGTTGATAAAATGGAAATAGCATCTTGGAGTTTGGAACATTCAAGACAAGGAGGAAATGAGACACTGAATGAGGAATGAGTAGAAGAAACAAGGTTGGAAGGAAATTTGGTTCCTAAGTAGGAGCAACATGTATATGAGGCACTACAGCCTCAATTTTCAGAAAATACTGAATTGCTTACTTTTGGGAGCAGTTATGGGGAATTTAATTCACTTCCAAACTAAGGAAGCAGTCGGGTGACACAGAGATTGTGCACGTGCAGACTATGTAGAATTAGTCGTCAAGGGAGACAGAAATTATGCAGGAAGACATCCAACAACTTGAAAATATGGAAATAGAATATGACACTGCTACATAAGAACTAGTGTATTCAAATTTGGTTGTTGAAACCCATACGACGGAATTGAAAGCATCAGACACTGTCACACAAGAACTAGTGCTTCTAAAAATATTTATTGAAACAACAGTCCAGACTGAAACTGCTGAAATATAGGAAATGGCAGTTTAGACTAAAGATAAAACTACTGAAACACATGAAATGGAAGTTCAGAATGAGGCTGAAACTATTGAAATGCAGGAAGTATCAGTTCAGACTGAGGAGGAGGAAGAAATGGACCATATTCTAGAGGCTGAAACACAATAAGCAACAAATCAGGTGGAGGCTGCAGAACTTTAGGAGACAAAAGAGGTAACAGTTCTAAATATTGAAGCAAGTAGATGGAAGCGTCATGCAAGAAAATTTGAGGAAGGTATGATTTCCCTTACTAAGAATAAGAAGATCATTCAATAATTGAGGTAACAATGGGATGAGGAGGTATTTTTCCAGAAAATTCGATGGGAGGAGATGCGGGAGAAGTTTAAAGAGTTAAAGAAATATGAGTCTATGGAGAACAATAAAGAACATATTCTCACCTTATCTCATAAGTTATTGAGTTGCAGAGCCCCCTCCTCATCCTACCCTGTATTCTTATTTGAACATGTGATTCTATTCCACATTAAAGCTTTGAAGGAAGGAAGACCCTAGAAGATTGTAACACCTTCTCAATTTTTGGAAACTTTTACCCAGAGTGAATTCTATGAGCATAATTTGCTGTGTGAATTGTATATGAACGATAGGGAATGCATGATACACACTCAAGATAATCCAGTTCCCCATGTTGGGGGCATTCATTTAAGGTCATTTAGTTCCTTTGTCAATAATCATGTGCATTGGTTAAGTTCCTCATAAACCATTTGGAGGAATGAGGACAGCTCCACTCTATGGACTCGAGGAGAACCTAGAGCCCCTCTCTTTTTGATTACTAGGAATAACAGAAACCTTAAATTTCTAGATAAAGTTAATTAGTTGGTTGTATTCCAACATAATGTTATCTATACTTTTGTCGATATCATATCTTGTCAGTGGGACATTGCCTTGCAGGGAAGCAACTAGAGGTGGGAATTTTCTCCTGTAGCTCTAAGGGAAAAAGATCCATTTTGTTTTGAAAATTTTAAATATTCCTTGTCTAGAGTACCTGGTTATGTTGAATCTATGCAGTCATGTGTCCTG
The DNA here is from genome assembly GCA_001517045.1 of Pseudotsuga menziesii. Classification (NCBI taxonomy): domain Eukaryota; kingdom Viridiplantae; phylum Streptophyta; class Pinopsida; order Pinales; family Pinaceae; genus Pseudotsuga; species Pseudotsuga menziesii. The sequence goes on along the minus strand of LPNX010802323.1, from coordinate 59,933 downwards.
AATTGGTTGGGTATAAGGTTTAGATTTCCTCTTATTTGGTGGCCAGACAAGAACTACAAGGGAATCTACAGGATGACCAATAAAGTTGAGACAGACTGTTGGGGTACTCTGATCATGAGCAATGCGTTTTTGAAACTAGAGAAGGAACCAAAACCCTCATTTAACCTCACCAATTTTCATAGGAGGAGTCTTGAGTCTGATTCATACTCAAAGTAGTTCAAGTTGTTGCATGAGGATACGCAACCAAATAGCTGGGGGGAGATGTTGGGGTCCGAAATTTACCCCTTTTTTTCCCTACTGTGTTCCATCATTTTTCCCTATTTGTATCCCTATGTTGCAGCTGGATCCTTATTCTTTTCATACAAACAAGCATAAATATCCCAGGTATAAATCATTATCTATTATTTCATTTTATGCTTGGTTTTACTTATAATTATGGATTTTACCTTTCATTGTGTTGATCTGTCCATGATTTGAAAGAAAGATTCAGAATTATAGGTGGCACAACTGCAACAGCTTGTTATATCCAGGTGGCACAACTGCAACAACTTGTTATATCTAGGTGGCGCAACTGCAACAGCTCGTCATATATGGAATTTATTCCCACTTGGCATCAACTTCCTGCTCAAATGACGTAGTCAACTTAATGCAGAAGGAATCTCGTATATGCCTTCATGGTTGCAACTAAAACTCCTTGAGAATCTTTCATAATCTGTTGGGCATGTTAGTTCACAGAACAAATCAAAGTAAAATCCTATTTATTCCTGAGCTTATTTTATGCAAGGATTGTTAGTTGTAACTGTCTTGATGATTCACCAGCCTGAAGATAAAATATCTTCTTGGCTTCCTGAAATTGGTGTAACATAATAGATTTGTCCTTGTATAAGTATACACAGGCAGGGAGAGACAAGGGTTGGGGGTTCATTCACAGATTGTAAGTGACATAGCAGAGTGTTTGTAACTGTAATTGCAATTTTTATCAAATTAATAAAAGAGTGACAATTCTCAGTATTCCTCTATTACATCTTTTGTGAGATTTTGAAAGCATCTCTGTTTGAAGGACAGGGCCCGCCTTCTAATAGAGTTGCTGGTAGTTTAGATGATTTAGTATTTTATTTATGTTTAAGTGTAGAATTTTAGTTTGATATATCTTCATGGTTAGGTGCAACAAAATTTGTTTAGTGATTGCATCGGTTGGTTTTCCTTTGGTTTAATGTAGGTGATTTGGTGTAACAGTCGACTGTGTAGTTAATCTTTCCTTTTATGTAGAAGCATGTAGTAGTTGTTACAGACTTGCTCAACCTCTGTGTGTGTGTGCTATTTATGTTTCTAGAGTTTACTTGATTAGATAAGTCCTTTTCTTTGATGAATTTGTTTTTTGGTTAGTGAGTAGAGATATTTCTAATTTGGTAAATTAGACTTTCATTTCCTACAAAAGTAATTCTAGGTGGATTTCTCTTTAGATCATAAACCTTCATATTATTATGATAGGAAATAGAATTTCTTTTCAATTCCTAGATGGGAAATGTTACTTTTATTTCTTACAGGGAGCTGAGTTGGCTGAGTAGTAATTAGAACTAAGTGAATTTCATTTTACTTATCAACTACTGAACATGTCTATGCATATACTTTGCTAATTTCTTTTAAAATAACAGACTTCCTTGGGTTGACAATTAAATATTGAACACTCTTCTTGTTAATTAATTAATGAGTATATAGAGTTCCCAACAGATGCCACCTTATACAGACATATTATTGGTTCTCTAATGTACTTAACCAATACAAGACCAAATATATGTTTTTCTTTAAACACTGTAAGTCAATATATGGTGAATCCCACACATATTAACCTAGTGGGAGAAAAACATGTAATGAGGTACCTAAAGGGGACTTCAGATTATGGTATCAAATATGCATCAAATGCTGAGATCATATTACATGGATTTACAAATTCAGATTGGGAAGGAAGTGCCTAAGATAGAAAGAGCACTTCAGGATGGTGTTTTAGTTTGGGATCAGGCATGATCTCATGGTTTAGTAGAAATAAATCTCGTATTGCACTTAGCAAGGCAGAAGCCGAATGCATTGCAACATGTTCATCTTGTAGTGAATAAGTATGGCTTCACAAGATGTTGACATGATTATTTGATGTAGAAAATGTGATTGATATCCATTGCGATAATCAGATTTGTATTAATATGACAGAAAACATGGTGTTCATGATAATTTGAAACATATCGAAGTTAGATATCATTAAATCCAGGATATGGTACAGAAGGGATCTATCAAGCTCAAGTATGTTCTTATAGCGAAACAAGTGGAAGATGTGTTGACTAAGCCACTGGCTCGTGTAAAGTTTGAATGCTTTTGAGACAATTTTGGTGTAGTCTAAAAGGACCTCCAACGAAAGAGCAAGTGAAGAAGATGGTAGAAGGTTGCATTGGTGTGGTAGCTCAGCATAGGGTAGGGTACGTATGGCTAGGCTTGTTGGCCCAAAAGAGTTTGTAAGTCAACCAAGGCCTGTTGATACTAGGGGGAATAGTATGTTTGTCTAGGACTATTCATCCTAAAAGGGTTACTAAGGAAGAAAAGGCTTGTTGGTCCCTAGGGATATCCATCTGTCTAACTAGGATTGTTTTCTCGTAAGGGTTAGTAAGTCGAAAAAAATACCCATATGGATCTACTAGACAACCCACCAAGGTACTTTTCCAAGATGGTCAGTGGGAAAGAGGTACTATCAATATTCATATACAGATGTGGTAATTTCAGTATTCTCGTACTCATGTTCAATATTTTTCATACTGATGTTGATGTGATGTTTATGAGACAATTTCAATATTTATATAGTGATGATGATGATGTTCCAGCATCTCTATGATCATAATGGAGATGATGATTTAGAATTTATTGATGATGTTACTTTAGCACTAATATGGTAATGATGTTGTTGATGTATTTACATATTGATTTTGTAGATGATGATCTGGTATTTACATACTGATGTTGCAGATGATGATTCAATATTTACATATTGATGATGCAGATGATGATCCAGTATTTACACATTGATGTTGCAGATGATGATGATGAAGATTCAGTATTCACATCCTGATACAGTTCTAGATTGATGATGAAGATGCATGATGGTATTCCAAAGCTTCCTATGGCATATATAGACTCACTAGTCATATGTATAATTATGGTAGTGGTTGTTGTTGATATAGAATACCTTCCTAGTTAAGAGGAAGTGTTATAGTATTGTAACTTTGGAAGATATTCCAGTTGTACTAATAGTATTCCTCCTTTAGGATATGTATTTGATGTGATTGATCATGTAAGATTCATTTAAAGAATCAATGTAAACCTCTAGAAGTAATTCGGGTCAATAGTACCCATGTGTAATTATAATAAGTATTGGTTTGGTGTCTTACTAGACAAGTTGGCCCTATCAGTTAGACAAGTCGGACTTGCTAGGTTTTAGGTCAAGCCAAGAGTAAAATATAAATAGGGAGGTGCCACCTTCATTTGTACACAGTTCACTCAAGCAATTTTGCAAGACAAAGAAAGAAAAATGCGACAGAAAGAAAGAGGAGAAGTTGCCTTAGGGTTTTACACTGTTCTAGTTGAGTTCTATACCAAGGATGTTTTGCAGGGTTTTCTCCCTTGTGGTTTCCTTAAGGAAAATATTTTTGTTCTTTGTGTTACTGTGCTTATTGTTCTTTTAGTGATCCTACTATTGTAAATTGTTTTACAATCTCATCTAAGAAATTAAGAAAACTTAACATGACCTAATCATTTGTTTGGCCTTCTCCGATTCATTTATCACTTCATGAATATTATATTATGTGGTAATAGATAGGGCCAAAGAAATAGACGGTATGGCCTTAGACACTTGATCGATTTTTTCAATGACTAGGACTTCTTGAGAAATGACCATCTCAAGATACGTACTGACCATAATCATATGTTCTATCTTTCACACAATTTTATTCTTGCATGAGCAACTATAACAACTTAGATTAGCTACTGAAGTTTCTTCACAGGGATCGTAGATTGAAATCACAAGCTCCTTCAAAGGGAAGTGCCCCCCCCACCTCCGTGAGTGGGATATTAGAGCTAGTGATAGGCACATCGACGTCCATTTCTTATGTTTCAGCTACTTGCATTCCTTCTATTTGTTCTAGCTCCTCTGTTGCCTTTATATAGGTTTCCTTGTGATCCCTTTGATCCTCAACCCATTTTGACAGTTCTTCTTATCTACCTTTTTTTCTTTCTATTTTTTAGGCACATCGACGTTCATATTTTGTGTGTCACCTTCTTGCACTCCTGTTTCTTCTAGATCCTCTAATTTCTTCTTTTGTATTTCCTCGTGCTCCCGTTACTCGCACCATTGTGATACTTATTATTGTTTTCCTTTTTATTCTTGATATGTTCTAGGGACATTGAGATCCATAATTTGTGTCCCACATGTTTGTGTTCCTTATGTTTCTTCTAGATCCTCCACTGCCTTCTTTCAAGTTTTCCTCGTGCTCCATCTGTTCCTCAACTCCTTATGGAAGGTGTTCTTGTTTTCCTTTTTCTTTTGTTGTTTTCTAGTGAAGGATTATGTATGGGTCACTTCTTCATCTTATTTTTATTCCTCTAGCCTCTATATCTCAGCATTTTTCTTCTTGTTTTATTTTTTAATTTTTTTGGGCTCTATTGTTGCCACCCCAGGATGTTCTACTTGGGAGACTGCTTTGCTAGATGAGGATTCCCCAGTTATTTTCCCTTTATCCATTTTCTTAGCTAGGTCCTCCACGATATGCACCTACCTAATTATTTCCTCTTCCACACATTGGTAATTCTTATAGGGCCAAGTGTACTTTACATTCATGTAGTGATTTATGACTTTCCCCTCTCAATCATTTCTTATGAACTATCTTTCTCCAAAATGGTATTTATCAAAGTATTTAGTAAATTCAAGGGCTTATTTTACCATTGAAAATTTATATCCCCAACTATGATTGGTAAAGGAGGCCATACTTCCTTTTTCTTATTGTTTAGGGAAGACCCGATCCCATTTATAAATGCTTCACATGTGATTTCCTTCATAATTATGTAAACTATTACATACTTGGGAATAATGTAAGGTTCTTTTAACGCCCCATATATCTGCAAATAAGTGTCATTTTCAGTCAAGTATCAATCACCCAATTCTGTCATAGTGGCAATGGAATTATCTGACATACACTCGGATAGGTTACCATGTATGATCATGTATAGTGGCATAATGAACTCTTCACATATTTTCTTGTAGCTTGGGATGTGTTTCTGGGCCCAAAGTACTCGAAAACATACATGAATATAAGTCTACCTCGAAACTAGGTGTCATCCCATACCTGGAAATCTTTTTAGGGGAATACCATGTCTATGAGATATGAGGACATATAAAAGTAAGTTTGTTGCTTGAAAAACCCTCTTTGGGAATGGAGCATTGCATCCTCCATATTATTTTAGAGGATGTCATCCCAATTGAATCTTGCACCATGATTAAGTATGTAGTACAATAGAGGGACCCAATGCATATTAAAATGTGTCGCATCCACCTCTCTGTATAACCAGCATAAGAGGGATGCAATCATCATGTAAGGAGGTCTGATTGTCCTGGTGTTGTAGATTCCATTATCATTTTGGAAAAATTGTTTGTCTAGGATCCAAGCTTGCTTAATGAGATTTAAATAGTCAAGCTCTATCGACAACAATCGCTTGTCTGTTAGATTGATCTATGGTTCTAGAAACCTATGGTACTTGGCCATGCTAGTTGGAGCAAAACATGCTATGGGTTCTCTTATGGTGTTATTAATGATTCACCTCTTAAAATTAGTGCATGGAGGATCCATTCCATAATTCCTGCCCATGGGAACAATTCTGGTCTCATTGATGCATTATGAATCCCAAACTGGCTTATGTTCTCAAAAAATAGAATCTCATATTTGCTTGCAGTTTGGTATTCTTCTAGTCGAAATAATTGATACATATTTCCCCATTGGCAATCAAGATCAGATCTGGTTGTTCTTTTAGTGGCCCCAAACTGCAATAGCAGAGTTGACATTCTTGATTCCTCTGTGATTTTGTGTCCTGCTCAAATATATTGGGTGGTATTTGAATGTGGTCAGGATTTTCATTTAGACATGGTTTGCTCCTACAGATCAGCAACCATGTCAATTACTATCCATGTAAAATTTTCTATTCGACATGCAAGTTTCAATATATATGGCTTGAGAATAAAAGGAAACAATTATGGAGTGATAGAAATATATCAAAATATACGTGCCTTGCATACTTGGGATAGTACAATGAGAATTAAATTGAACCGCATGGATGTCAATTTGAATGGAAAAATGTATAACATCACTAGATATATATCAATAAAAATGGTGTGCATCATGGATAACATATAAAAAAAAGTCAACTTCCTTGAAAGATTTGTTGCAACTTGGTATGTGAAAGTTCATGTGCAGTAATAGTTGATGAATCCAAAATAGTCCATACTTTGTAAAAACAACCTTGTTTGAGTCAAAAGGAAAGTGGATAACATCATATTTGAGAAAGGAAAGCAAAGAACGGTCCATACAATCCCAATTGTAGTGTGTATTTTTAATGAATTGCCTCTACAAAGGGCATAATATATTTATCTGGCCTTTTAACTCATTTCCTTTGGAATGAAATGTCACAACCTCAAATACACCATTGATTCAACATTGTGTCAATGTGGTTTCATGTGTGAAGAGGTAAGCATCACATAAAATGCCAAGTCATTTCCAAGCACACTAGCAAATCCATGGCATGTGATTGATTGCAAGAACTAGGTCCCAAATAAAATGTGGCATGTTAAGGATGTATTTTGTTTGTTGGAATTTGTTCCTCTATTACAAACTATAAGGATTCCACCGAAAAAACTATCAAATGATTAAAATAATAAAAATGGAAAATGAAATGGGTTCATTGGAATATGTTCCTAGCTTCCAAGCAGGGGGAATTCACTGTCAAAACCATCAAATGCTTCCAATAATAAAAATTGAAAATTAAATTGGTTCCAATAAAAATCTTAGTGAAAATGGTATGGAAGCTTGTCATGAGGTAGACCTTCAGAAAATTTTGGCAAAGTTGGTCTAAGATAAGGAACTAACAACTATGATAAATATACCAGAGTGAGTGCATGGAAGATTCAAAACAATGACTTCACATGAAACCAATAGATATGGAACAATGGAAAAGACTTCATATGGGTTAAAAGAATGACCTTACTAGATAAATGTTACCAATGGATCGAGTATTGAAACTACATCATGAATGGAAATAACTATAATGACCATATTCTTCTAGTCTACAATTGAGTAGCATCTACCACACCACAAATAATGAGTAGGGGATGTGTTTGAATCTTCGAGGGGAAGACTAGAGGCAAGAATCACACTAATCTCTTACTGAAGTGGTTTTTAGATGTAAGTGGGTGAATTAATGGTGGTGGGTAGTTTGTGGTTAGCCGGTGACATCAAAGCTGGCTGGAATACTCACCGAAAAGAGGGGGCCTCTTAAGGATTCACTGGTGAGGAGGCCACCATAGCTAGAAAGGTCGTGGCCGAGAAGGATTTCCTAGATCAGATAATTGTCACCGTCGACGGGAATGGGTCGGTTGGAGGAGTCACGACAAATTTCCCATTTGTCAGGATGGTGCAAATTGTTGTTAAATTAAATTTAATGTGAAAAAATAAAAATGAAACCTGTATCATAATGTTTGGCAATGGAATGAAAACCACATGAACTCACAAAAATAAATTAGAAACAAGATGTTTTACAATTTTAAAAACACTTAGTTGTTTCTTAACCTTGCAACATTGTGTGAAATAGAGCATTGGTTTAATTATTTAAATGAGATATCTTCATATTTTTGTACAGAGGACATTTTGAGTCCAAATAGTGATTCAAATTATCAATTATTTTGATAAATATATGTTTGTATTGTACACTCTCTACTTAGTTAAGTTATGTGAACAATTTGGCTCATGGGAGCACTCCCTAATTACAAATTTTTAGTGACAAACATTAGAGTATCATATTGTAGATATGTGTCATATGATTCAATCAGTGTTAGTATCATATGGTGCTTACATAATGATATATATGGTTCATATACCACCATGCCACTTTTTGGGTAGTTATTGCCTCTGTATGGCTCAATTTCATGGGCTTTGTTATTTTTCATTATTATGATATTATTTACGTCTACTCTTTATTGTTTTCACACTCCCATATCTAATAATTGTCTACCAAGACCTGTCATGTCATGTTTCCTCCTAAATGAAGCTCCTTAGTGTAATTTCCAACATTGGCCTCAGTCTCTTATGATTACAACTCTAATGAGGAAAATATCCCACTTTTGAAGCACTTTATTTATTGTTCTCGTGGAGCAAACCAATATCCAAGGTCTAAGGTCATACCAATTGTCTCTGCAGTTCTTGAATGATGCAAAATTCCATGAACCACTAGAGAAGTCATACATAAATAATATTTAGTCTACATATCATACATGGTCAACAAATTAAGGATTATCTCAGTAGGATCATGACATGTTGGTTATTCCACCACCAAAACACATCCTTTTATCATTTTATTTTGGTGATTTATCCATAATCTTTCACTTTATTCTTTATTTTGAGCATTATTTCGATGACTTGAAAGAGAGGATAGAGATATACATTTTTTTGTTATGTAATTTTCATGATTTCCCATGAATCTGTTCTAAAAATTAGAACAATCATAAGGATAGTTAAAAATGTTACCTTTTGAAAATAAAGGTATCTTTTGCATAACCTTTTGTTGTAGAGGAAAGTTTCCTAGCGGCTAGGGTTTAAGAGGCCATCAACTTACTGGGTTGAAAGAGAGATGCATAAAGTTAGGAAAGTATATATAATAAAGGTTCAGAGATTTAATTGGCTCATACCTTAGCCAAAAAAAAATTGATCCAAGCAACCCTTCAATCCTCCTCTTTCTCCTCTTGCTCCAAGAGGCTTGTAAAATGAATTACACCTTCCTCAAACCAAATAGACTATATGAAGGGAGATTATTTTCAGTAAAACATGAAACCCTAAACTGATATACATCATCATATAATCAAAACATAGATTCAAACACACATTGAACAATGATTTGGGAAGAAGGACATTGCATCTTTGTTAATCATGAAAAGAAATACAAGTATACCTTCTCTTCAAGTCAAGCATCTCACAAAACCTTGATCTATTTTTGTTTCTTCTCTTCTCCAAGAAACTCAACCTCCAAGATCTGCAACACAAGGAGATAGCTTCTAGGGAAAAGGTGGGGGGAATGATAGTCCTAATTCCTCCAATATAATAAAGAAAAAGTTCAACTCCCTTCTCATGGACCTCTCTACCTCTATTTATACAATTCTGAAGAGATGGGGTTAAAGACTAAGTAGTTACAACCAAAGGAGTCAGTTACATAACCACCCAAACTACCCAAAATTCGAGAAACATCCATTTTTTACATGTACAAGACATATTTGTAGGTTGCAGTGACAATAGTCATGAATGCAAGTCAATATTCGTGGGTTGTAGTGACAACATCCATTAATGCAAGGGGATTCGTGGGTTGCAGTGACAATAGTCACGAATACAATAGTAGTTAGGGGAATTCGCTGGTAGCATGAAGGACAGGATGCATGTACAAATGTGGAACACATGGGTACCATGTAGGACAAGTCGTGAATATGTCAAAGATGCTTATTTTAAGGGTACTTCTAGGAATTCTCAGAATTTGGAGTCTTCTGGAAAGTTTTTTCTTACTCATATACCTTTCCAATGGTACAAAGAAGAGTTCAAATGGAGTTACAAAACTAAAAATATGTATCCTCCAAGTTAGGTGTTTTTTCAGTGACTTTCAATGACTTTCATGAAGTGTCAACATGCAACAAAATCATGGGAAAGTGGTCACAGGAAGATATGTGTCATTTTGGGCTATAACTCCTTTTACCCTAGACTCCATTTAGACTCTAATATAAGTTTTGGATCCCAATTAGTTAAAAAGGAACCTAATTACCCCTTGTAGAAATTGAACCCAAGCAGTAGAAGAATTACACTCACAAAATTGCTAATCAAACATACAAAATTCCATAAAAGGAGACTGAAATCAGAGCATAAATCAATCCTGCATTGATTAAGTGTAAATAATCCAACCTAATCAAGTAATAGGATGTAAAAATATATAATTACATCATATATTCTAAATCATAATGATGTTATTCGAATTGGACAAAAAGCAGGCTTACTAAACTAGTCAAAATCCCCCATATGTGCATAAATCACTTTCCTAATCTATCAAGATGCTCATGAATTGGTTGAATCAGATGTATCAGATGACAAGTGATGGAAAGAGATTAGATCCATGCTTTTGTAAGGAGAAAAGGAAGGAGGATGGTTCAGGTGGAAAACAAGATAGTTACTCCTAGACTAGCTTTTCCCTTTTGCCTTAAAACTGTTGAAGATAAAGGAAAGTTTCAGAAAAAGTAGAACTGCACTTTTACTATTCTGGAATTATAGTAGAGTTTCCAAAAATTGTTCCAGGATGTTTCTAAAGCACTCCTTAATCCATTTTTGGCATTTGTTGACCTCTTGGTGCAAGTGGATGCCAACTAGCATAGTAAGGAATCTAGGAATCTAGGAATACGACAAAAATGATTAATTAATGTCAAATATGGGTAACTATGGGTTTGATTATTATAACATCCCCCCTTAAGCCTAAATTTATGTGAAAATATTTGAAAAATATAGGTCCTAGAAACAAGGCTTAGTCAACCTTTACATACTGCTTGTCCATACAACTAAGGAAAGAGGCAAAAAACCAGTGGGAAAATCCTCCCTTAAACATGGACACAAAAAAAAAAAAATTGGAAATATTGCTATCAATTATTCTTCACCACATGATCAAAAATTCCTAGTAGTGATTTGAGATTACTGAAGTTCTTCTCACAAAAAAACTTGGTGAAGATGTCTACTACTTGCTCTGAAGATGTGCAGTAGAGTATAGCAATGGTACCATCATGCACAAGCTCCCTGATATAGTGCATATGGATCTTAATGTGCTTTGTTCATTGTCTTTGAATTAGATCAATGGATATTCGAATGGTGCTTTTATTGTCACAATAGATGACAATGGAAGTCTCTGATTCAATCCCACATTCTCCAAATATCCCCTGCAGCCACAAACATTGAGTAGTTGCATTCACATCTCCCCTATACTCTGCCTCTATAGATGAGATTTCTATGGAACTCTGCTTCTTACTTGACCAACTGATTGGTCCAACTGTAAGCATGAATACATATCCTAAAGTAGACTTTTGATCTGTGTTGTCACCTTCCCAATCACTGTCAGTAAATCCAACTAGCTCTAAGTCAGATTCTGTTGCATAAAAATCCCATGAGTTTTTGTTCCTTGAACAAAGTTTAGGGTCCTCTTGGCTACCCTCCAATGGATCTCATGAGGTCTATCCATGTGTCTAAAATCCACACTAACTAGATAAGATATGTCGGGTCGAGTATGTGTAAGATAAATCAAACACCCAATCAACTGCCTGAACAGTGTGTTATTTACCAAAGGAGAAGAACCTGCTTCTTCAAGCTTAACTCCAAAAAGGAATGGATTTTTACTTGGCTTGAAATCCTTCATGCTGAACTTGTTGAGAAGATCTCAAGAATACTTGGGCTGATGAACTTTGATTTCATGTTGTGATTTATAAATTTTGAGACCCAATAATTAGCTCAACACTCCCAAGTCTGTCATGGAAAAGGCATGGTTCATTGCATCCTTCAAGGTGGAAATATCTTTCTTTGAACTTCTTGTTATCAATAGGTCATCCACATACAAAACAATAATCATTAAAGAACCAAGAATCAGCTTTATAAATACATTTTTATTAGACTTGCATCGAACAAAATTATGTGACAACAAAAAGCCATCAATCTTGCCATGTCAAGCCCTCGAGGATTTCTTTAGCCTGTACAATGATTTCTTTAACCTGCACACTAAATATGGATTAGACACAAAACCTTTAGGTTTCTGCATATAAATCTCTTCATTCAAATCTCCTTGTAGAAAGGCACACTTCACATCCATGTGATGCACCTCCCAGTGCCTTGAAGCTACAATGGTCAAAGCTAGCCTTAAGGAGTCCATCTTTGCCACTAGTGCAAATGTATCATTGTAATAAATACCTTGAACTTGTGAGTATACCATAGCCAAAAATATTTCATTATATTACAAAGGTGAACCATCAGCAACAAATTTAGTTTTATAAACCCACTTGCACTTTACTAGATTTCTCCCTGGGGAAGATCAACTAGTTCCCATGTGTTGTTCTTCTGGAACGAGTTCTATTCTTCCGTCATGGATGATTTCCATCTTGGATCATCTGGTGCATCTTCATATGTATTAGGATCAGATTCAACCATGAAATAACACTTCTCAACAAAGAGCGGATCTTTCACATAAAGGACACTCTCAAATTGAGATCTAGTCCTCCTAGTGTCACTAGGATTCCTAGCTAGTTCCCTAGCTACATGAATAGTCCTTGCTTCCCATTTTGGTCTTGTAGGTATATTAGGATCTGCAATTAAATCATCATTATTAGACATATCAAAATCAACAAACTCATTATGGTGATGAAGAGGACTCTCCAACTTCAACTGTTGTTAAAGGCTCTTCTTCAAATTGAACACTCCTTTCAATAAAGGCTTTGTTAGTGCTCAAGTTGATCAGATTTTACCCTTTTGAATCTTCAAAATACCCAACAAATATGAACTCTTGGCTTTGAGGTCTCAAATCCTTCCTCTTTTCAGTTGGAATTCTAACCCAAGCCTTTCAGCCAAAAATCTTGAAATGGGTCACATCTAGCTTGTGCCCACTCCAAGCTTCGAAAGAAGTAATACCATCAAGATGCTTGTGAGGCACCCTATTCTGGATATAGGATGCACATTTTAATGCTTCATCCCAAAACTTTTGTGGAAAATCTTTAGAATCCATCATGAAAGTTACCATCCCCTGGAGTGATCTATTCTTTCTCTCACCAACACCATTTTGTTGTGGTGTGTAAGGAATAGAATGATTCATCAGGATACCTGCATATTCACAATAATATTGGACTTAACATACTCACCACCATTGTCATGTCTGGAGATATTGAGTTTCTTCCTAGACTAGTTCTCAACCAAGGCTCGAAAGACCTTAAAGAGGTAAAAAACTTTAGACTTGTGCTTTAGGAAGTAGACCCAACAATATTTAGAAAATTCATCTATGAAGGTTAGTGCATATTTGGCTTGACTCATGGACATATGAGGGAATGGAATAGAAATGTCACTGTGGATTAACTCAAGGGGTTCATAGGTTCTCTCATGAATAGCTCTCTCATACTTGTGCTCTGGGTGTTTTCCTAGGATGCAACCTTGGAAGAATCCCTTAGAAAACTTGATCTTTGGTAACCCTATGACCATGTCTTTGTCACTCAAATATGAAAGATACTTGTATTTAAGATGGCCAAATCCCTCATGCCAAAGCTTGCTAGCTTCATTAGCATGAGTGAGAAGAGACGATGGGTTTGAGAAAGGTAGTGAATGAGAAAACTTGTATACCTTCGAAGTGTGATCCACAACACATTTTGCTATGACTTTACCATTCAAAATATCTGAGATTTCAACTTCATTGGGAGAGAAGATGAATTTATTTGGAGACCCAGTGTGGGTCATCCGATACACTAACAAGAGGTTAGCAGCTAGACCTAGTACATACAACACATCATTGAAGGAACCATGGTCAAGATCAATCCTACCCATCCCCATACTATCAATGACATAGTCATATCCCAAAACAATTTTTGGACCTTTCAAATTGTCAAGAGAGGAGAAAGTCTCCCTTGTTGAAACCATATGTCTAGAAGCTCTAGAATCAATGATGAAGCTAGGTGAGATTGAGGTGCTAGCAACCAAGGCATGTACTCTCTCCTTGTCATCTGAATTTGATCCTCCTTCCCTCTTTCTTATGCATTCAAGAAGGGAGATGTTCTTCTTCTCCAGGAGTTAGGTCAACATGTCAATTTTCTTTTTCATATAAGAGCTCTCCGGATGATAGCCCTTACTGCAGTATGCGCACTTTCTCATTTCTCCTTTGTTCTTCTTCTTCTTGAAGTTTTCTTGGAGCCTGAGGGCTCCTCTTGAGACTTTTCCTTGTCTCTCTTTTGCTCAGGTGTATTTTTGGATTTCTTCTTGCCTTTTGAATCCACCCTCGAATCTCCAAGAACCAAAGCTTAGTCTTTGGAAGGTTTGATGGTGCCCATTATTACCAATTTATCTTGCTCCTGAGTGAGATATTCCATGAAATCAACAAGTTTAGGAATATTCCAGGACCGTGCTATCAACTTGGTGGCATGGAAGGTTGAAAAAAACACTGAATAGTCATGACCAAGCTTCAAAATTATGGTCAATAATGGTTGCTCATCCTTCTTTTTGATTCCACATTGTTTTAACTGTAGAACTAGGGCCTTAAACTTGGAAAAGTAGAGTTGCAATGATTCAAAGTTTCTGGAACTCAAGGATATCAACTCATTGTCGAGTTGATGTCCTATCATCTCATATTTCTTTCCAAAAATCTCTTCAAGCTTCTCCAAAACCTCATTTGGTGGCATCAATGCATCAAGATGGAAGATGAGGTCTCTTGAAATGGTTAAACACAAAAGACCATAGGCCTCATCCCTCTTGTTGTGCCATTTAATTTTCTGTACAGTTGCATTAGGCTCTACCTCATTTTCCATGGTAACCATGTAGAGGATTTTCTCTCACAACAATATCTCCATCTTAGCTTTCCATTCGAATAAATTGAATGGATTCAAGATTATCCTTTGATATTGGTCCATATTTCAGCAACTTTTCCCTTCAACCAGTAGAATGCACTCACATTCAATGATGTCGAACCTGCAATAGAAATATGGAAGGAGATAAATTGATCTACAAAGGGTCTGATACCATGTGGAAATTGAACCCAAGCAGTAGAATAATTACACACAAAATTGCTAATCAAACATGCAAAATTCCATAAAAGGAGATTGAAATTGGAGCATAACTCAATCCTCTATTGAATAAGTGTACATCAGACAGTCTCATCTAGTAATAGGCTATCTAAATATATAATTACATCAGAGATTCTAAACCATAAGTATGATATTCAAATTGGACAAAAAGCAAGCTTACTAAACTAGTCAAAATCCCCCATAGGTGCATAAATCACTTTCCTAATCTATCAAGATGCTCATGAATTGGATGAATCAGATGTATCAGCTAATAAGTGATGGAAATAGATCAGATCCATGCTTTTGGATGGAGAAAAATAAGGAGGATGGTTAGGGAAAAAATCAAGACAATTACTCCTAGACTAGCTTTTCCCTTTTTCCTTAAAACTGCTGAAAAGCAAGGCAACTTTCAGAAAAAAAAGTAGAACTATGATTTTACTATTCTAGAATTACAATAGAGTTTCCAAAAATTATTATAGGATGTTTCTAAAGGGTTCCTTAAGCCAATATTGGCATTTGTTGACTTTTGAGTGCAAGTGGATGCCAACTAGCATAGTAAGGAATCTAGGAATAAGACAAAAATGATTAATTAATGTCAAATATGGGTAACTATGGGTTTGATTATTCTAACACCACTAATTGAACTCTATTTGACAAATAATTTCACCCATTAACTTCTAACTATCCATAGAGACCTACAAATAAACTCTAATTACCCCATAAATCACCCATAATCATCCCATGTTTACCATTAATTACTCTTAATTAAACCTTAATTCTACAAACTTGAGCCATTATTAAACACTAATTAACATTGATTTCCACTAATCACTCTAAAATTCTAACTAGCAACAACCACATTAAATTAATTAATGTGTCTCAATAAGCCGATATGCGTAAATTTAGTCACTTACTTTTTATATTAATATTTTTTCTATAGTATGTGCTTAAATTTATGCATATCGACGGATTCAGACACATTAATTAATTTAATGTTGTTGTTTCTAGTAACAAGTGAGCACATGGACATATCTACAAATATTGTTTATTTAATTATTATAATATATAATAATAAATATAATTAATTATTATAAAAAATATTAATGGGACTAATATTGTTTATTTAATTATTATAATATATAATAATAAATATAATTAATTATTATAATTAAATTTATTAAAATTGAAATTTAATACCTTTACAATTAATTATTCTAATATCCATTTGGATTTAAAAAAATGTGTCTTTTTATATAGTGTATTATTTAAAATAGTAAATAATGTATGCCAATATTACAACAAATTAATAAGCCATATTAATTTATGAATCTTGAATATAAATATGGTATAGTTTGGAGATATTTTTTCATATTGAGAAACAATTAATTTAGTAATAATGTTTTTCTTATTTATCACAAGTAATAATATCCTAAGGTTTTACATGGGAACGAGCTCTTTGTCTGGATCGAGCAGCTGCTAGGGTTTGCCAACGATGAGCTCTGCTGGAGGAGGACCGCCTCCTCGCCCTCCTCCCCCGATTTTGCCCTCTGCTGAAGAAGTCACCATCACCCATCTGGTTAAAGTGAATGGGAAGAAGGTGGACTCGGCTCCACCTCCAAA
This sequence comes from Pseudotsuga menziesii, assembly GCA_001517045.1. Lineage (NCBI taxonomy): Eukaryota > Viridiplantae > Streptophyta > Pinopsida > Pinales > Pinaceae > Pseudotsuga > Pseudotsuga menziesii. The sequence goes on along the minus strand of LPNX010802323.1, from coordinate 43,198 downwards.
GTTTGTAAAGAAACTCTATTCCATTCCAGAGATTGCTCTTCTGCCAGAAAAACCCATGCATCTAGTCGTCTCTCTTGCTGACCATGCTCTCATAGGGCAGTTTATGGGCTTGTGGCCGTCTCCTCGCACCACTGAAACTTGGATTCAGAACAACTGGAGGCCATTGATCTCTCAAGGGGCCATGAGCTATGCGATAGGAAGAGGGTATTTTCTTTTTGACTTTGTATCAAAATCAGATAGGGATTTGATATTCAGAAGTGGACCCTATTTTATGGGCCCCCAGGTTTTGTATTTGAATCGCTGGACTCTTGACTTTGATCCTACAATGGATGTCCCAAAAGCAGTCCCAGTCTGGGTGCATTTACCAAACCTCCCCATGCATTTCTAGGGAGAAGAATCTCTCAGATCCATAGGAAATGGGTTGGGAAAATATATTGACAAAGTTGAACCAAAAGGCCAATATTCTTTTACTTGAATCTGTGTGGAAGTAGAACTAGAGGCGGGACTTCCAGAAGCAGTAAAACTCACAATCAAAGGGTGGCATCATTTCCAGAAACTCGATTATGAACAGCTACCCTTCAAGTGCAGACATTGTCACGAATATGGCCACTTTCAAAGGAACTGTCCAAAACTCCAGACCCCAGAGACAGAGAAGGCCCCTGAAGAAGGTTGGCAGCAGGCCAAGAAACATAAAGCAAACCCTGGAAGAAAGGGTACCAAAGGAAATGCTCAAGCTCCTCCTTCAAAGAATCCCACCTCCGCAGACCCTGAATCCTCCAAAGCTCAAGAAACTACTTCTAGGTCTGGAAATAGCTTTGCTGTCCTTGAAGAACAGGAGCCCAATGTTATTCAAACCGAAGAAGGGGAAATATCTCCCACGATTTTCATTTCCCAGCCTAGAAGAAATGAAGACAGTACAGTAGGAAGTCTGAACCTTGAAATAGAAGTCTCTATTCCAACTCAGGAAGATCCGCAACCAGATTCAGCTAATGAGGGGGCCACATAGGAAGAGGGAACTGAGGAAGAGGACCTTGACCCTGCGAAACCTATCAAAAAGGATCGAAGAGGAAGGAAGACAGACAGGGAAAGAAGAGAAGAGGCCACCTATAGAGACTGGTTAGCTGGAGTTCAACCTACTCGGGAACAGCATATGAATCCTTGAAATACCAGACATCAAGGTAATACCTCGAAAGGGGAAACCCCTTTATCAAAAAGTAAGTAATGCAGATTGTCTCCTGGAATTGTAGGGGATTAGGAATCAAATCGAAAGTATTATCCATGAAAGATCTAATAAGGATGTTGAGACCCTTCATCCTCCTCATCCAAGAGACAAAAATGGAAGAGCAGGCCTTCCTTAAGGTTGTTCCTTCATTCTGGTTTAATGCACAATGCATAGCAGTTAGTTCTAGAGGAGCGTCAGGAGGTATAGCAATGCTCTGGGATCCTTCAAAGGCTGAAATTGTAAGCTCTATTCCTTCCCCTCACTGGATTTTCACTAAAATTATTTTCAAAGAGTCAAATCTTCGATTAAGTCTTTTCAATGTTTATGTCCCTAATACTATTTCTGAGAAGCAATTTTGCTGGACAACTCTGAATAATCATATGACCTTATCTCAACTGGATAACTATGTTATCGCAGGGGACTTAAATCTTACCCTATCCTCTATGGAAAAGAGAGGGGGTAATATTGTTAGAGATCCGGCCAAGGAATGGGTGGAAGATATTATCTCTGAATGGGACATGGAGGATATTAAACCCATCAAGGGTAAGTTTACCTGTACAAACAAAAGGCTAGGTCCAGGGCACATTGTAGCAAGGCTGGATAGATTCCTTGTTCAGCAATCTCTTCATGTTCAAGGTTTTGACCTATCCTCGGCCATCCTATCTTTCAGTGCTTTGGATCACAAGCTGATTGCTCTCTCATTTATCAAAGACCAGAACTTGGGTCCCATCCCCTTCAGATTTAACCCTGCCTGGATCCAAATGGAAGGATTTCAGGACATTGTGGCAGCAGCTTGGAAAACAAATATCAGAGGGTCTGCATTCTATGTATGGGAAGAGAAGCTGAGGATTGTGAAAAAATCCTTGAAGGAATTGGAAAAACTCCACACATCTCCTCTGAAGCAAAGGAAGGAAGCGGAGAAGGCCCTTGAAGACCATCATCTAAGTAATGAAGGGAGCCTTGATCAAGCCTCTTTGGAGACTAAAATCACTCTTCACAATAAGCTTCACGAAGCCTGTAGGCTTGAAGAAAATTATTGGAAAATAAAATCCAGGAATCCATGGCTCAAAGAAGGGGACAAAAATACAAAATTCTTTCATAAACAAGCAGAGGTTAGGAAGCACTTTAAGAATGTCTCAAAGATTGATCACCTGGGGTCCCATATTTCTACCTTTGATGAAATTAAAATAGCGGCTCATGATCATTTCCAGGAAATTTATATAGAAAACTCTCGCGGGATGGAATTCAGCCACTCTGATATTCTGGATAATATTCCCCCCCTTGTATTAGATCACTCCAATCGTAAGCTCCTTAGTCCGATCACCCTTGAAGAAGTCAAATCAGCTGTTGACAGCATGAGTCCGGATAAGGCCCCCGGGCCGGATGGTTTTACTGCTCGTTTTCTTACTTCTTGCTGGCATCTCATTAACACAGACCTGTTCCGGATGGTTAAGAAATCCCAATCCTATTTCAAGTTAGGAGGGGGAACCAATTCCTCCTTCCTTGCCCTTATCCCAAAAGAAAAAGGAGCCACCTCGTTCTCTCGTTTCCGACCTATGTCCCTTTGTAATATTGGATATAAGGTTATCACCAAAGTTTTAGCCACTCGTTTGAAAGCTGACCTCCCTCTAATTATTCCAGAGAATAAAGGAGGGTTTATTAAGGGTAGGAAAATCTCTGATAATATAGTCTTAGTCCAAGAATCCATCCACTCAAGCGTGGAAAGAAAAGAAAAAGGTATGGTTATTAAACTAGACTTATCTAATGCCTTTGATAGAGTTCGGCATTAATTTTTGTTTCAGGTTATGACCAGGTTTGGATTCAACCCTGACCTGCTCTCTTGGGTCAAAGCTTGTATCAATAACCCTTGGATTGCTCCTCTGGTGAATGGGAGAGCGGCAGATTTCTTTCAAGCTTCTCGAGGTCTACGTCAAGGATGCCCTCTCTCCCCCCTACTTTATGCTATTCAAGCGGCATCTCTCAGCTTCCACTTGGAGCACTATTGAGTTCAAGAAGGGCTGATTGGGCTAAGAATTGTGCATGGGGTTAAAGAAGTAAATCACACTCAATTTGTAGATGACACCCTCCTTCTAAGCGGAGCGAGTCCATCATCTGCAAGGAAGTTCAAAGAGGTGCTGGATAACTATCAGGAAGTTTCTGGAAGCCAAATAAATTATTCCAAAAGTCAAATTTATAGTTGGAACTGTTCCCCTCTCGAGCTGCAATCCTTATCCCGTATCCTGAAGATAGAAGGGAAGTTCCATTGGACAGATTTTAAATATCTTGGAGTGCCAATCTTCAAGGTCAATCCTAAAGTTTCCAGCTGGGATCCCCTGATTGAAAAACTAAATTCAAAAATCAAGGCATGGGGGGCCTCCTGGCTAAACTTGGCATGGAAAGCGGTTCTTATCAAATCTCTCCTAGCAAGCATGCATGTCTTCCAATGCTCTCTGCTATTGGCTCCTCTCACAGTTCTAAGAAAGATTGAAGCCCTTCTTCGGAGATTCCTTTGGAAAGAAGGGAAACAAAATGAAAACAAGCTCCCATTGGTTAAATGGGAGAAAATTACTGCTCCTTATCTAGAAGGTGTTCTGTACTTGAGAGATCTTAGAGCCCAAAACCTAGCCATTGGTGCTAAGCTCCTTTGGAATATGGTTCTGGGAACCTCATGGAGTAAATAGGTTTTATGGAAAAAATACTTTTTAGGACCTAGGATCAGATGCTTGGACCAAGAACCGAAGGTGGCCAAAGGTTCCCCCCTGTTCGCTCTTTGATTTAAAGCTCTCTCATTCTTCTCCAAGGATCTTACCTGGATCCCAGGAAATGGGAAGAGAATTAGAATATGGGAGGACTCCATTTCAGGCAATACCCCATTAGGTGAGGAGGAAGGATTGGATGGTATCCGGAGGTTCCTAACCAATCATGGGATACCAACACTAATGGATATATCAAAGTGGCACCCAGAAGGTCGACATATTTGGATAGGATGGGATATCCCAGATTGCCCACCTAATCTGGAAAAAGAAAAAGATCTCCTTCTCCTTTATTTGAGTGGGAAATCGCCAGTGGAAAAGCAGATTAAATATGCAAGAGGATGGGGTTCCAAACCCTGGCACTACTCTGTTGATGAAGGTTACAGAAGCATCAAAGCAATTCCAAACGTTCCAAGGAACCCTGTAATCTGGAAGTACATCTGGTATTATAAATCGCTTCCTAAAGTGGACCATTTTGCTTGGATTCTTGCTCACAATAGTGCCCTCACCGCTGAGGTCTTGCGGAAGAAAGGGTGGGAAGTCCCGTCTCGTTGCCCCCTCTGTTATGCGGAGGAAGAGTCGTCCCCTCATCTTTTTATCTTATGCCCTTTTGCCTCAGAAGTCTGGAATTTAGCGACTCTTCCCTGGCATAATTCCTTGCGGTATGATGTTGTGTCCACCCTCTTTTTCCATTGGTATTTGTCTTCTCCAATCAGGATTCAGGTGAAGGATTCTTTGGCCATTTCTTGGTTGACTCTTCCTAAATTTATCTGCTGGAAATTGTGGCTTGAACACAACAATCGGATTTTCAGAGGACACTGCTCCTCTCCGCTCCAAGTGGTGGTTAAAATTAAATCCTTTCTCATGGATTTCATTCTTTCGTGCTCTCCTATATGTCTCCCAGCTCCTCTGTCAAGGGAAGAATAACTTTGGTTCCAAAGCTTGAATCTGGGGGCTCCTACGGTCCCCCATCATAAACTGCCCACCTATCATAATTGGGAAATAAGAAAGGATAAGGATGCTTTCGAACTCTGGCATAAAGAGCTAGGAAGAAATATCTTTTTTTTTTATGGATCTTCAAAAGGTAATCCAGGGGAGGTAAGAGGGGGAGGGGTGCTCTATGGTCCCAAGGGAAACCTAAACTTCACTTACTCTTGGAATCTGGGAATTGAATCCAATAACATGGCGGAAGAATTGGCTCTATGGAAGGGCCTAAATCAAGCTCTTCTCCATGGTATACAGGTTCTTTTGGTGGTGGGGGATTCCAAGCTGATCATCCACTTCATCATCTACAAATCATTTCCCTCCTCTTATCGCCTTCGTCAAGTTCTTCAAAGAATTTCTATGCTCATCCCTCTCTTCCGATCTATCGATTTCTATCATGTTTTGCGTCTGAATAATGGACAAGCGAACAAAGCTGCAAATGATGCAATCCCCTTGGGAAAAGGGGTCCTTAAACTTAATGACGTGCTTAGTTTATATCATATCACCTAATCCCACGGGCTTGGTCTCAAGGATGGGTGGTTTGCTAAAGCGGAGAAAGGGCCCAGGTCCAAGTGTGACGTATCCTTGCGACCGAGTGGTGGCACTCCTCATAAGGGGCATAGCTTTCCATGGCTCGATTCATTTATACGTGTCCTCGCTCATGATCATCATCTCTCCTTCTCCCATTTGTCTTGCTCACCCTAAGATGATATCTTCATTGCCAACGCTGATGAGGGCGCGTCCTTTCCACCGTACTTCGGAGCAGATGGAATTATGGCGAAAGACCCATCAAAATTTAACGGGCTCGTGTGAGGTTTTACTCTGCAATTATGGTATTTCAGTTGGGAGAATGGATTATCCCATGGCTTCCCGGTATATAATGAGCTTCCGAGGTGGCCAAGTTAATCGATTTGTTGGAACAATGCTCTGTTATGATTCGCATAGTACGGGCCAGGAAAATGGCGCTCCTCAAAATCTGACGCAGGGGTCTTTGACATACTCCACTCTCAGGGTAATGATGCTTCCATTATGCCATGTGATTGATATTTGGATTGTCCGTTGTTATCTTCCTCGTCCCATTTCTGGAATCAAAGCCCTCGATGCTCTAAAGGTGGCGGCTCTCTCTTCCGGGTGGCGAAGATCATTGTTCCCTTGTGCTTTCTATCTGCTAATCCTGGATGGTATGGCGAATTCTGAAGGTTCTGCATCCTCTTCTCCAGACACATTGGTGGAATTGGATGCAGAGATAAAGGTTCTGAGACGCAGGGTGAGGCGTCATGGTCATTTTCTCTAGAAATTAGACGAGATGGGGGGGGTTTTCCTTGATCATATAGAGGACGACATGGGCCGTCTTTGTTTGGACCTCATGGCTGCTTTGCGAAAGTTGGAAGAGAAGGTTGCGATTTCGCTGGACAATTGGGAATCCAAGCTACAAAGGATGGAAGGTATGATGGTAAAATTGCGAGATGCTGGAACTTCAAGCCACACTATGAGTCAAAATGCGGCCAAATCACCTGCCGAAGCTTTAGGCAAACAACGTTAGTTCAGTCTAGTCTTTGTTCTTTTTGTTTGATCCTTTTGGTTAAAACTTAAAAGTCCTGGTTTTGCTTAGGCACGGGCATCTGTTTTTAAAGTTTGAAGATTGTTTGGATCTTTATAGTTTCTGGAGATGTAAACTCTTGGGTGGCTCTGCCACTGTCTTATTAATATAAAACCTATCCGTTACTGTCAAAAAAAAAATAATGTTTTTCTTATTTATTAAAATATATTAAAATATTTTAGATAATAACAAAATAGTAATAATACTGGTTAGGTAAGTGTAATTAATATTAGGAAACAATTCATGTATTAATAATTTTGTTTTTAATATACATGGTAATATATTATAATATTTTAGATGACAGTAAAATTGTAATAATTATAGTTAGTTAAGTGTAAATAATCTTTTATTTCATAATAATATTAAATACAATATATTATTTTAGATATTAATAAAATAATATTAAAAATAGTTAGGTAAGTGTAATTATATATTAATTTTATAATAATATTGGTTAGGTAAGTGTAATTAATATTAGGAAACAATTCATGTATTAATAATTTTGTTTTTAACATACGTGGTAATATATTATAATATTTTAGATGATAGTAAAATTGTACTAATTATAGTTAGTTTAGTGTAAATAATCTTTTATTACATAATAATATTAAATACAATATATTATTTTAGATCTTAATAAAATAATATTAAAAATAGTTAGGTAAGTGTAATTATATACTAATTTTAAGATAGTATAATTTGAGAATAATGAGTTTAATTTTAATAATACTATATTATATTATTTTATTGTGAATGTCAAACTAATATAATATATTATTTAATTAAAATAACTGAAAAAAAAGTAATAATACAAAATAACATTAGTACAAAAAAAATATCCTAATAAAATTGTAATAATTGTAGTTAGCTAAGTGTAATTAATGTTTTATTACATAGTAATATTCAATACAATATATTATATTAGATGTTAATAAAACAATATTAAAAATAGTTAAGTAAGTAAAATTATAAAATAATTTTATAATAATATAGTTGAAGTATAAGGATAATAATTGTAATATTACTATATTATATTATTTTATTGTGAATGTCAAAATAATATTTTATATCTTAATAAATAATATTAAAATAGTTAAATAAGTGTAATTATATAATAATTTTATAATAATATAATTTGAATAGAATGAGTTTAATTTTAATAGTACTATATTATATTAGTTTATTGTGAATATCAAACTAATATCAATAGTTTATATTATTTAATTAAAATAACTAGAATAAATTAATATAACATTAATACAAAGAAAATATTAATATTTAATAATACTAATGTATTTTATTATTTTATTGTCGAAATATGGTTATTAGTTAAAATATTGATGTCAAAGGAATAAAATATAGTATTTAATAATGAAAATAATTGTATTAAAGTAACAATAAAATAATAACATGATTTTTATAATATATAATTTTAGATGTTAATAAAATAATATTAATGATAGTTAAGTAAGTGTAATTATATAATAATTTTATAATAATAGTATGTATTGATGATGAACATATGTTCATTATTATTAGAATGTATATGATCAATGCCACAATGCGACATAAAAATGTCATGAAGATGTGACATCAAATCCTTTCAAACTGTGTGAATGTCACATAGCCTTTGTTTAATTTCATAATTTGACAAATACATTGGGGAATGCAAGAATTCAAATAGTATGTAGGAGGTGGACAAAGGGTTATGATAATTTTCGTTGGAAATGTCACACTACAACGTTAGCATTTAAAATCAAAATTTAATATGTCATGTAAAGGTTTTATTAGATTCTAATAGTGCAAAATTTCTCTAATTGCCATGTTGCATTATGGCTATGTTGAGTAATGTGGTAATGTGACAATATGTAAGTCATTGTAATGTTGCACAATGATTAGGTGTAGTGATATTTTCAATTGTTAATTCTGTTTTGACATAAATGAAGGGTTATGTTCGATTGCGTCATTTCTCTATGAATATATTGTATTGTGGTTATGTTCATTAATGTGGTTGATTGCATTACAACATTAAAATTAATTTAATAAGTCAAATATATGTTTTATTTATGAAGTGCTATGGTGGATTATCATAGTGAGTGAGCATTAAGTTGAATTGTGACATGGTGTGTGAAAGAAGTTGAGGGAACTTTTAGATGCAATGGTGGAGTGAAGTCAATCACTCTTGATCCAAAAAAAAAGAAATCATCCCAAGCAATCCCGAACCTGCCAAGCCTAGTCCCAAGGCTGCCAATAGGAATGCCAATTAGGATAGTAAACCAAATCGTGCCTCTATTTTATTTAAGTAAATTGTGCCTCCGTTTTAGTGAAAAAAATCGTGCATGCGTTTTGGAAAGCCTTTTTTTAAATAGGCCGAGCGCGTCTTTTTCGCCTCATCCCATGACTATTGGACTACTTTGGAGCAAATCTCAACTGGGCAAACGCATTTTTGGGTGTGCCAAAGCCATCCATCTCCACCTTTGAATAAACCTCCTATTTGTGAGGTATTTTCCTCATTTATTTTCATGTTTTTTTCTCTTTGTTCATCAATTTATTTTCCCTAAATTGAAAAATTAAACCAAAATAAATTAAAATATGGCCAATCGAAACAAAAACCCCAATGGAATTTGCCAATGGAAACAAGAACCCCAATGTAATTGGCAAATTGATACCAATTTCCCAATTTAATCATAAAAATTAAATAATTTTGATTATTTACCAAAATTCATACCCAAAATTCCCATGCCCAATGGAAAACAAAACCCCAATTAACTCAAAAAACAAATGAATTTCACTATTTCCATATGCATATTCACAAGGATCCTTGTGAATCCATACCAAAATCCACAAATATGCAAAGTTTGTTAAGCACATTGCAATTTTTCATAAGTAATTTACATGCCCAATGTAAACCAAAACCCCAATTAACTCATAAAAAAAAACGAGCTTCACTATTGTGAATCCAAACCAAAATTAACAAAAATGCAAAGTTTATCAATTATGTTGCAAGCTTGCATACAACTAAAAAATAATCATGTAAAATTCATATATTCCCCTAAAATACATAAACAAACATGGTAAATCCCTTGCCTCTATCCGAAATATCGAATTTGATCTTCCAAGAACATCAATAAACACCTTATAGTTTTGATGAAACTTCCCAATCCAAGTGTTAAAATAAGGTATAGAAGATTCCCATGCTTTTAACAAATATTTTGTCTTGAATGAAGGGTACTTTTTGGTTAAGGTCAAGACAACAAAGTTCAACAATAGACTCTATGAACGTGAAGATACATAGGTAGGTTGATGTATTTGATTAAACATGCCAATCACATACTATCATACATGATATAATCCAGTGGAACCCTTGCAACCATAAAATCCATAAAGATCTACTAAATAGACTTTGGAGTCCAAAAAACATCACAGTACAACAAATAATTACATGTCTAACAAAACCGTTGCCTATACTTGGATTTTATTCATCAACAGCACATTATGCCGCCTATTCTAGGGTCTAGTTGTTGCCTCTACCTGCAATCTGGGAGCTGGTACTACAAAGGTAATAGTCAGCACCTCACAATTTCGACGAAACTTCATAATCCAAGCCTTAAAATAAGCTAGAGGAGCTTCGCAATCAACATATGCACTCAAGACACTTTATGTACACATGCATACTTAAAAATTGGAATTAATACTTGAATTTAGGACATAAATATGAAATGAAAAAATTGTAAATGTTTAAATTCTTTACTGTAAAATTCAAGATCAATTTTTAAATTTACATGATAGATTTAGTTTATATGTTGTTATTTGTTGTACATTACTTATACAATTTTTAGTGCTTAGATATGTCATTATATCATGTGTTTATATCTCTAATGATATTTTATTTGTATTTATGATTGCAGTGGCTACTATGGATAACAATGCGGAGATACTGAGGTTTATTGCCCATTTCAGAGAGATTGGTTCTTCTTGGAGGGGTGGAGATGAGCTCCATCGCTCTTTGTCAGATTCTTTGTTGTCTATTGTTGATACGATCGCAAGATCGGATGATGCTTTGCATGGCATTGCATCTTACAGGGAGAGGAAAATACAACAATATATTGATGGGTTAAGTTACAACGAGGTAAAAAAGCTCAAAATAACAAAACAATGCATTTATTCATTGTTTAGATTTCCTGGGACAGATGACATTCCGAAGATCAACAGGCCACATATTTCTATTGAGTGGTGCACCTTTCCACCCATCAGAGACAATTGGATGGATAGGTGGTACATGGTTTTTGACATTCCCCCTCATAACAATAGGGAAGTACCGATGTACTTCCTCTGAAAATTGTATGCAGAGTTTGTGATGGGGAAACATGTCAAGTATTTTGACATGTTGGGCTTCCAAGGAGTTGGTAGGGGGATGCCCCAACACCGACCTAATGCTAGGCATAGAGATGTCAATCCACAGATACCTGCACCCCGTGCCCAACTACCGAGGGCAGACATCCCTCCTGCACATGACATGGTTTCCTAGGCACAGGAGGCAGTTTTTACTCTAGATGAGATGGTCTCTCGACACACAACCACTATTGACTAGAGAGCACCCTCTTCCTCTGCTGGTGTACAACCACCAGCTTCTAGTGGTGGAGGGACGTCTATTGGTGTGGATAGACTGACATCCCATGTGCCTCATAGTGAGCCACACATCTGCACATTGTGTGGGGGACCCTGTTATGGTCCTGGACTAAGACATGGTACCACTACGATGACTGGTGATCAAGTAAGGACATTGTTTTAAAACTCTGTTATTGTTCAATTTTTAATTTTTTCATACTATATGTAACATATTAAAAGATTCATAATATATGTGATATTTACTCTTGCAGGAGATTGATGCCTCTCACGGGGGTGGTACTGCACCCGGCGTGGTTGTACCCGAGGCCCAAACAACCACCATTGAGGTAATATTTAAACACTTGTCATTTTGTCATTACATATAATTTTTTTAATGCATGTGTTAGTTTGGATTAATTTATTAAATTGTCTAATATTTACAATTTTTTAAGTTGCAGGAACCCCACTTAGAACATGATGCTGGAGACGTCGAT
>LPNX010802323.1:20000-31526 GCA_001517045.1 Pseudotsuga menziesii | reverse complement strand
ATATCATATGAATGCCAAAATGCGTGTATGATACGTCAATGGATAGAAGATTCGTTGGTGAATCTATCGGTATCAACACCGCTCAGTTATGTGCTAGGAATGGAAGGGTTTACACCTCTGCAAGGCACAATAAATTTTCCATTTGTTTGAATGAGGGCTAAGTCTGTTTTTTTAAGCCCTCGACCGAGGTATGAACCTCAACCGAGGTATCTAAATATCTCAGTTGAGGTATTTAAATACCTCGACCGAGGGTTTGTAAAGCCCGCAATACCTCGGTCGAGGGCTTGATAAAACCTCGGTCGAGATATTAAGACCTCGGTCGAGGGCTTAACAAGCCCTCGACCGAGGTGTGTTTTTCTGTTTTTGCCGAAATGCGCTTGCCAAAAAGTGTTACCCAGGTCCGTGGATTCACCCATCAACGACATAGTCCAAGGTGGAATTTATGATTACTTGAAGAATGTAAGTACATGGGTTATGACTAAATCTTGTTCGAATTATTTAAATTTCTTACTGTACACTCCTTTATAGAGCGCTAATATTTATAATTTTTAAACTTGCAGATGCTATTAGCATCTCAAGAGGGGCAAGAAATTGATGGAAGCGGTCACTCCCATGGTGGAGATATGTCCCAGACATGGGTGAGTATATTACAACATGTTAGTTTTTCAGTACATATTATTCCATCCATTCAAATCAATGTCTAACTATGGTAACACTTAATGACTGCAGACGTCATCGCAGATCCCTGCATCGCCTCTTTGGTTTGGATCTCCCCGTAGTACAAACATAGATAATGGGGTTGTTTACACTAGATGAACCTCTTACTTGAACAGAGCAGGTGTGCATGAGGATTGACCTACTCATCCCACGGTAATGTACACACTTCCAATGGCAGTTGTTGGTTAGCTATGAATTCACTTCACAAGTGGTTTTTCTTAATGTTATTTTTGCATGTTTACAGCATCAAGATGTAGAGCCATTCGTGCCAAACCTTAGTGGGATTGTTGATGCTGTGGTCAATGTTGCATCTATAATAGGGATAAGTCACACTGAGGTACATCTACTTGAATATTTGTAATTGTACATTTCATCTGTATTGTTTATGGACATGCACGATGTCTAATTATTTAATCATTTGGTGAATGTAGCAACACCGTGGTCCATTAGTGCACACAACTAAGGTTGATGCTCAACCTACGGATCCTCTTACTACTGAAAAGTCCCAGTGTAATCCCCTAGAAATGGTTTTTTCGGTGAGATGTTCATTTTTTACATAATTGATTAGTACTTTCTCATTCATGTACATGTTGATAATTCCTGAGATAATTGACATAATTGTTTTTATTCGCAGAGAAGCATTGCAGAGAAGCTCTCTACAAGGTGGAGGACAGCAGAGGCACCTATACCCCCGACGAATGCAGTGAGTCTTTGTTTTATTTACAATTGAGTCATATTTTAAATTTTCAAACTTTGTTATTGATGGACAGTACTAGTTTAGTTACCTGATCAAGAAATATTTTCATTGATTTGCAGTCGCTAGAGATGCATAGTGGTCGTAGACAGAGCCGAAAAGCATCAGCGTCCGTGAAAAATAAGAGAAAGTTAGATTTTTGATGTGTTAGTCCAGGACAAATATGTATTTTTATGTAGAATCCGGATTTAGAGTATAGGGGCATGGTCCAGGACAGATGTACTTTTTTTTGCACATGTACATCAAATATGTTTTTGATACATGTACATTGACAGGCCATAGATAGGACTTCTATTTTTGTATTATAACTTTCATGATATAAAAATTATTTCATATCAAGGCTCTTGAGATCTTCATGGTTCAGTCTTTTAAGTGTGATTATACATGTGTGGCCAAGAATGTTTCTATGTGTAATGTTCCCAATTTTTTATAGATTTTATGATTGCATGGAGATATCAGTTATAAATTTGAGAACAATGCACAATTACAATATTACGTAATGACAAAAATGTACATTTTAATTGTTTTTTACCACGATCCAATTGCATATACAATGTTATATTAACAATGTCAAATTGTATTCACAAAGATGGAACATACCTAATACACATAAGCACCCAGCACAGCTAAGCAACTGATCCAACTTGGTGGAATACAAAAGCACCTTACCCACATAACAACCTAACAAACTTTTAAAGGATGCACGAAGTTGACACACCTAAGTGATGCACCTGTGTGGTCTACATAAATAAAATTATTGTTTGGCATGATTTATTTCATCTAACGAATACATGGGATACACATCAAACCTAAAAGTATCCGAGTATTATAAGGTTGATTCAAAATAATGGTTATGACTATATCCTGTACATTATGTATGTCCTGCACATTATTTTATCATTTTGTTAATGTACATGGCATTTGATGAATGGCCTCGAGTAACAACTTTGAAAGAGATGAAAGTTATGTGTGATTTTATTATATTTTAAATTGATTAGAGAAGTACTATTTTGAATCTTGTTTTATAAATTCATTTTTATAGAGTATTATTCGAAACATTCGTAGCATGAAGATATATATATTTTGTAATAATGACGTAATAGAATGGCCACTTGTTTCTAAGCATAAACATGTTCCATTACATGGTTACTGACGTAATGGCATTGTCTCCTCCTACATTTCATCGTACAAATGCTCACATCTCTTGGATGAGGGGAAGATCTACAATCACCTTCAAGCTAACCTTTATGTGCAAAAAATTCACATTCACTTATTGAGCAAAACCCTAGTTTCAAAAATTGACAAAAAAAATGATCCCTTGTCCATGGACCCAGAGTAGAGGGCCACTCTAGCACTATCCCAATGTATTGAATCCAATGGAGCTGACGGTTCATCGATCTGAGCAATGGTCATCAATCTATGGAACGTTGAATCCCACCTCCTACAGGCTTTTAGGGATACCTGTTGAATCCCTAACCAAAGCATAGAGTGGAAACCGTGCATCAAAAAGGGATTTTGGTGGGTTGTGCAAGCATGTTTAGGCAGGTTCCATGTGGGAATTCTAGCCACATGTGCATGGTCAAGGAATTTGCAAAGCCGACCCCTATGTGCAGAAACTGGACATTCACTTACTAAGAAAAACCCTAGTTTCCAAAATTGACCAAAAAAATGATCCCTTGTCCATGGACCTAGATTAGAGAGCCACTCTAGCACTATCCCGATGTCCTGAATCCATCGGAGCTGATGGTTTGTCAATCCGAGCAATGGTCATGATTATATGGCACGTTGAATCCCACCTCCTATAGGCTTTCAGGGACACCTGTTGAATCCCTACCCGGGGCATAGAATGGAAACCGTGCATCAAAAAGGGATTTTGGTGGGTCGTGCAAGCGTGTTTAGTAATTTTTTATGTGGGAACGCTAGCCACACCTTCACGGTTGAGCAATATGCGAACTTGACCCCTATGTGCAAAAATTGGACATTCACTTACTGAGAAAAACCCTAGTTTCCAAAATTGACCCCAAAAAATGAGCCCTTGTCCATGGACCCATATTAGAGGGCCACCGTAGCACTATCCTGATGTCCTGAATCCAACGGAAATGATGGTTTTTCAATCCAAGCAACGGTCATGATTCTATGGCACGTTGAATCCCACCTCCTATAGGCTTTTAGGGACACCTGTTGAACCCCTACCTGGGGCATAGAATGGAAACTGTGCATCAAAAATGGATTTCGGTGGGTCATGCAAGCGTTTTTAGGCATTTTTTATGTGGGAACACTAGCCACACCTTCATGGTCGAGCAATATGCGAATTTGACCCCCATGTGCAAAAATTTCACATTCACTTACTAAGCAAAACCCTAGTTTCCAAAATTGAACAAGAAAATGGTCTCTTATCCATGGAACCAGATTAGAGGTCCACCCTAGAACTATCCCAATGTACTGAATCCAACAGATCCAACGGTTCGTTGATCTGAGCAACAGTCATATTTCTATGGCACATTGAATCCAACCTCCTACAGGTTTTCAGGGACACCTGTTGAATCCCTACTTGGGGCATAGAATGGAAACTGTGCATCAAAAAGGGATTCCAGTGAGTCGTGCAAGCATGTTTAGGCATGTGTTATGTGGGAACACTAGCCACACCTTCACAGTCAAGCAATATGCGAATTTGGCCCCCATGTGCAAAAAGTTCACATTCACTTACTGAGCAAAACCCTAGTTTCCAAAATTGACCGAAAAAATGATCCCTTGTTCATGGACCCAAATTAGAGGGCCACCCTAGCACTATCCTAATGTCTTGAATCCAACGAAGCTGACAGTTTTTCGATCCAAGCAACGGTCATGATTCTATGGCATGTTGAATCCCACCTCCTATAGGCTTTGAGGGACACCTGTTGAATCCCTATTGAATCCCTACCCAGGGCATAGAATGGAAACCGTGCATCAAAAAGGGATTTCGATGGGTCATGCAATCATGTTTAGGCATGTGTTATGTGGGAACAATAGCCACACCTTCATGGTCAAGCAATATGCGAATTTGACCCCCATGTGCAAAAATTTCACATTCACTTATTAAGCAAAACCCTAGTTTCCAAAATTGACCAAAAAAATGGTATCTTATCCATGGAACTAGATTAGAGGGCCACCCTAGCACTATCCTGATGTCTTGAATCCAACGGAGCTGACAATTCTTCTATCCGAGCAACGATCATGATTCTATGGCACGTTGAATCCCACCTCCTACAGGCTTTGAGGGACACCTGTTGAATCCCTACCCGGGGCATAGAATGGAAACCGTGCATCAAAAAGGGCTTCCGATGGGTCGTGCAAGCTTGTTTAGGCATATGTTATGTGAGAACACTAGCCACACCTTCACAGTCGAGCAATATGCGAATTTGACCCCCATGTGCAAAAATTTCACATTCACTTACGGAGCAAAACCCTAGTTTCCAAAATTGACCAAAAAAATGGTCTCTTATCCATGGAACCAGATTAAAGGGCCTCCCTAGCACTATCCTGATGTCCTGAATCCAACAGAGCTGGCGGTTCATTGATCTAAGCAACGGTCATGATTCTAGGGCACGTTGAATCCCACCTCCTACAGGATTTCAAGGACAGCTGTTGAATCCCTACCCGGGGCATAGAATAGAAACCATGCATCAAAAAGGGCTTCCGGTGGTTCATGCAAGCTTGTTTAGGCATGGGTTATGTGGGAACACTAGCCACACCTTCACAGTCGAGAAATATGATAATTTGACCCCCATGTGCAAAGATTTCACATTCACTTACTGAGCAAAACCCTAGTTTCCAAAATTGACCAAAAAATGGTCTCTTATCCATGGAACCATATTAGAGGGCCACCCTAGCACTATCTCGATGTCCTAAATCCAATGGAGCCGATGGTTCCTTGATCCAAGCAACGACCATCATTCTATCGCATGTTGAATCCCATGTCCTACAAGCTTTCAAGGACACCTATTGAATCCCTACCCGTGACAAACAAATTATCGGAGTGAAGGAGATAATTATCAGATTCAAGGAGATGTCCTTATAGGATCAAATTTGAGATTCAAGGAAAATGCAAGAGACATATCCCAGATAGAGTGGTAGATAATTGTCACGTCCCCGTCCCTTAGACCAGCGAAGAGGACGCGACCAACACCGCAACATTTATACGGGCAAACAGCCCCATGAACATAAACAACATCAATGCTGGAATTAAAACTTACAAGCATACACAGATGCAGAATGAATCAACATTCAGCAGAAGCAACACACATACATTTCCAGCCTAAAACATGTTCATCATAATTCATTATACAATAGACACATTGCAGAGATGAGACAATCAAGATTACTTATATTCTGATGAAGAATTCTCGCAACCAGCTATGTCGCTGCAATGTTCCACCCAACCATAGGCCAGCGTGCTCATCAATCTCTCAGCAACGCTGCCACCCCCGAGCTGGGCATGATTCCTCCAAGGATAAGGGTCAATCCAGGCTTACACATAACCAAGAGGCACAATCACCACCAAACCAACACCGCTAGGTTTACCAGGCCATCAACAGATCGGCCAAGCCAGCACTGTCCGAGGACCAACCACTGCATACCCGCAGCAACACAGCCCCTTCACATCTCTGTGAGGAAGGCAAGGGAAACTAGGGATAATCCCAAACAAACTATGAGCACAGCTCAAGCCACAAGACAACTCAGAGTTGTTCTCGACCCTGTCGTGGCCAAAACAACTCAGCACAACACCCAAACCAAGGTATATCAACAGCCCAAACTCACAAAGAGTGATGGCAACAATCCACAGCCCCAACGCAAGGGAAACTCAGCCAACAGCATGCACAGTTCCCTAATGTAACTGCTGGGCAACATCACACAGTCCACAAAACAAAGGAGAGGCCAACTCTCAGCATGGACAGAGAAAAACTCAACCCACGGATTGGAAATCAACAGTGGCCCAAAACGAAATTGAGCACCATAACCAACAAAACATGGGGAAGACAACAGCCCCAAAACACAAGCAATGAGCATGGCTTACAACATGGGAAAACGACCCCAAACAGTTTGTGCATGAGGGAACTTGCACCAGACCACAAAACACAGAGGAAAACATACCCGATTCCACTCTGTAGAAAATGTGAATGGCCACTGAAAGGAAGCTCCTCTCCTAGCTGCGTGAGATATGGCAGAACCACTGCCTATGCATGAGGAAAATAGACCCAACCTCTGCATGAGGATCCCCCAAACAGAGATCGCACACCCTCCTCACTCAGCCCCGCGTGAGGAGATGATCCCACCATGAACCGACCAACGCGTGAGGAAACCAATAGACCATGGCTCGGTGCATGAGCATCAACAAACGCAGCCGTGAAGGTGAACTGACAGGGATGGAGTGGAGTGAATGGAAGGTCGTGGGTGGAGTGGACGTGTGGGAAAAGGACTGACAGTATTGCCACCCCACTCCCAAAACAATAACTACCCCAACTACCTCCATCAAGACATCAAAATGGTTGGGTGAGACAAGGAAAGGTGGAAAACACACAAGGTGGTAACACATGGGTTTTTCCCCCATAACCAAGGATTGACATCCCCCACCCCTTATCCTTCAGAACCATGCCCTTTTCATTCAACGTTGCACTGCCATAGCTGGTTGTGGTTTATTTTAATTGATGTGCGTGTTTACATGATGCCAACCATAATGTGTCGGATAGCACGATATACCATTGGCAACTATCCCCATTGCCGAAACATACACAACCAAATCAATGGTGGGGATTTTGCCTTTAGCTCCTCACCATGATTAATTACATTATATACATCATGCAAACAGGGTCAAAACAGGGACGTTACAATAATGGTCTTGGGCTATAAGGCATGAGTCATGTAAGTATCAATATAATACAACAAATCCATTGTAGAAGTCTATTGAATTTATCAATATATCAAGCGCTCAATGTATCAAACTACAAATAATCAATGAGACCATGAAACCAAAATATCTGACTACCACATACCTGACTACCTACCTGTGGTCATTCAACTAGACCATCGGGATCACCTCTAATAGCAATGGTATCCTTTAGCCTCTCATGCTTGGAGTAAGGCAACAAGTATCGTGACTTTGATGAGTTCTTGTTTGGAATTGTTTGCAGCTAGAGGTTTGTGCCAATAACTAAGTTTGTATAATGGTACACAATTTGACCTGGTCTATAATCTTCAAATACATAACCTTTTTTCTTTCGTGCATGGGAAACCTGTGTCAAATATTCCCCTTTGATAACCATTGACCCATTTGGAAAATCATTGCCCTCCAAGTTGCTTAATGATACAATGAGGGTCTACTTCCCATCCAAGCAACGTGCCAGCCAGTAGTTAATGTGTCATTCATTGTCTCTCGAGGAAACCACTGCATATATTTTCCCTTGCATAAAATAAAGTGTAGACCTAGGAGTCAGCTAACTAAACACAAGTAGTCATCAAACATTTCAAAGTGATCAACATAATAGTCGAACTTGGTTGTATGAGATCTGAAATGTGGTCATAGTCATGTGAAATACTCGACTGGCCTTCCTCCAACTAGGATAATTCTAAAGTTATTTGTCAGTCAATGGGGAGTGATACACGATCCCAACTATCAACCCAATCTATGGATTCACAGTTGTCCCATTCACCACTGCTACATGGATAACAAAAACAAGAGAGTTTTCTTGTCCACATTTCAACTATAGCATTGTCTGACGTCCTAACTAAATGGAATGCACAAGTTCCTTGGACGGTCTTGCACTCATATAGGTGTGATCGATCTACATCGACCACCTCCCAAAAATATCTATGTACATGTGATTTTTGAGATGATTGGTCTTCTTTCCTTCTAGCTCCCTGCCCCATCACTAAAGAACACCATGCAACAATGGTCTTTGCATCTCGGATGAGTGAAATAGTTGTGAATTTCATCTCTTGCCTACACAATGCAGTCTTGATGCATGCACCTGCTCCATCATGTTCCCCTTTTCCGTGTCCGGTCTCAAAATAGTTGCAAATATGTGGCACCTTGTGCCTCTTGTGGAGAATACACAGCCATTGGAAGACATGGGAATTTTTGAATTGCCTCGCACAAGCATCAGACCAAATCCAATGTTGCTCCATCTGTATATTGTTATCCTCCAAGTGTTTGTAGAACAATTGAAAGATATGTCGTACAAAAGCCAAGTCATGACACCTGTCATCACTTATGTAAAAGTGATACTCCTTCAATATAAACCTTTTCTCTTTAGTACTATCTGCCCCATTTCTATAGGTGATATGGACCATTATGCTGACCTGATCTGAGTGATAATATTGACTCTGAATCTCGTTTTGTGGTTGAAGAGTGTAGTTTTCTGCAAAATCGACCACTGATAATATAGTTCCAATAGGAAATGTATCCCTACACGCTCTAAACTGCTCATCTTTCCAACGAGCCACATGTACATGCTTTACATACTGTTGTGTCTTTTCAAAGAATTCCTCCATGAAGTTGCATACCAGTACTTGGTAGATCAACAATAAAGATGTACAGATCAATAGGTTGTTACATATATGAAGTAGCAATAGATATCAATAGGAAAAAATACTATTCAGGAACTCGTTGCTAACCTGAGAGGTGACCAATTGTATTTTTTTCTTTTCATTCCCTCCACCGATATCATACGTGACATATTTGAATGACTGCAAGTTCAATTCATGTCTCCCAAGTTCATGCTCATCGATGACATGTATGCATTTGTCCAAAAATGCCATTCCACCTCACCTTGGTATGTCCCATCTATGCAAGGCCTTTGATAAAATGTGCAACCTTCTGTCCTTCTACACAAGATGCTATGGATAAATTCTCTAGATGATGTCGGTGGCAATGTAGTTGAGCATTCCTACACAAGAGTGTTATGCAAAACACACAATATATGTATATATGTATCATAACAATAAGCGTACTCAATGTGATATTGACAACAACAAGTGTTACGCATTGTGTTTATTTTAACATACCATAGTTTGCATTTCTCTAAGGATCTTTGGCCCAAGTTAAGTTCATTATGTTCATGCCTAAACCTCTCATATAATTTTTTTTGTGTCATGTCAAGAAAATGTTTAATGTGGGGCTCACGATCCCTTGAACCCATTCTCAATTTTAGTACATCTTTTTGGTTGGATGAAGGTCTACTATTGTCATGCCAAAACTCTTGCACCAGTCCCTTTACCGCATCAATGAGCTTCATATCGGAGCGTGGCAACTTGCCAACGAAGGACTAGACATCTGTTTCACCAGAGTCAAGAGTCTTCTAGAACAATACCTATGGAGTGCTTTGATATCCAGTCATACAAGTTTGGATGTAGGCTTAAGAAGGCGAAGGGCCCCGGTGCTTTTGTTCACGATTGATTGTGACAACACACGACGAGTTGCATTGCGATCCTTTGAACAAGATTTCTTTCTAATATTACTAAATCCATATGCCAAACTTCTAACAACATAATAACTTGGTTCAGAACTATTTATCATCTTTCTCCTTAAGTTTTTCCTAACAACAATCATAGACCTAGATTTTAACAACGATATAAATAATCTACATTTATCTCCATCACATTTAGAATCAAAATAGTTGACAAGTATCTATTGAGCCTGATATGCAATACTACGTTTAGACAGCGTACCTTCAAGCAAACCAATGAGACTTTCATCGATTTGTATACGTTTTGGAGTTCTTCGACGTGAAGTTGCTAATGGAGGTAGGGAGGTTGGAATTTCACCTTGTACCATATCACCCAGTCAATCTGGCGTTTGAACATGAGCTTCATGTCCTTCTGTGTCTTCCTAATTGTCGGACGGTGGCAATTGGAAACCCTCTTGAGTGGTCTGAACAACATTGTCTTCTTTGAGCATACCTTTGGCATTCAATGTCTCTCTAACTTCGTCACTTGTATACCCACATTCAATTAAATCTGCAAAGGTTTTAGGTGGCCTTGATGTGCACCTACGTTTTACTCCTTGATCAGTGCCATGCAGTGCTCGTTCTTCTACTGATATGGTGACCAATGACCCCTCGAGTAAATGCTTTTGTCTTTCTTGATGTGGATTGGTAGGAAAAACTGTGGCATTCTCAACAATCAGAATTGGTTGAGTGTCCATAGAGTGTCTTTGATTGGTCATGTCATTTCTTTTCTTCTCTCTAATTTCTTCAAGGATTTCATTGGGTATCCGCTTCCTTGCTGATTTTCTTCCTCAATTGCGTGATTTTCCCATGACCACAATGATCAATGATATATATGGTTTCCTTTTCTATCTCCTCAATGGGAAACTACCTAGGGCTTGGTTTCTTTCTTGCTCAATTGTGTCTAGATACTCAAGATAGGGGAAAGATTGGGAAGAATGTTGCCTTTGCTAGCTCCTCAATTTGAAGAAAAACAATGGTAGAGATTCTCTATGGTGCTCCTCAATGGGAAATTCCCCAAGCTTGGTAAATATCTTGAACAATTGTGTCTACATACTCTTGAGCTAGGGGGGATATTGGGAAGAACACATTGCCTTTGCTAGCTCCTCAATTGCAAGAAAAACAATGGTAGAAATGTTGTATGGTGCTCCTCAATGGGAAATTCTCCAAACTTGGTTTCTTTCTTGCTCAATTGTGTCTACATACTCCACCACAGTGACCAAGTTAATGTTGCCTTTGCTAGCTCCACAATTGGAAGAAAAACAATGGTGGAGATGCTCTATGCGGCTCCTTGCTCAATTAATGGATTCTTTCTTGCTCAATTCATTCTTTATTTCTTGCTCCTCCATGTATACCATGCTCCAAGCAAAACTTAGAAACTTGTGGTGGAGATGCTTGATTCACAAAATAATTTTGCGTGATAATATTGTGAAGAAGAGAATGTTCATGCACTGTCTGTAACTTTAAATTGCACGCAAACTGTCAGACCTGTGTGAAATGTGTTAGAGTGTTTCTCAAACAACGACTGCTACTGTTTATACAAAGGATAAACGCTCACGCGTTATTGTTAACAAA
>LPNX010802323.1:0-12500 GCA_001517045.1 Pseudotsuga menziesii | reverse complement strand
TAGCTCATCTGTCGTTGCAGATCCCCGATCGTTCTTTCGTCCGAAGTCCAGTTCCCCCCGATGCCCAATTCAATTTTAAGCCTACGATCGCTTGCTCAAAAGTTTCTACTCACCTGCCGTTGCGGCCGGGAAGAGGTAGTTGGCCTCCATTTCAAGTATCAGCCGATGTCTGACCCTGTCTTCCCCCGCCCGAACTTATTCTTTTCACCTCGTTTCCTGACTCCGACCATTGTTCCGTCCGCTGTTGCGAATGAGGCACCCTTCCTGGTTCCCGAAGCATTCTTCCTCCCGACGTCCAATCTCCTCCTTTTTTCGCCCATGCTCTCAAGCATCCGGTCCTTATGCTCCTCCGCCGTTGCGGCCCCTGAAGTCTTGTCCCGTCCAATGCATAAGCTGGCCGACCACCGATTTACAATTTTGCCGCCTCAAGCTTAAGCAAGTACTTGCCTGGACAAACCAGGCCGGCTTCTTGTGGATCTATCATTCTAGTGTGAAAGTTTAAATGTTTAAATTTTTAGTTCAATGAATAATGCACCAAGATTGTTTGCAGGAGGAATCCCATGGGTCGACAAAGTGATCTGGAGCCAAGGAAAGGACAAAACGAGCGAATGACAGAGACACCTACAAGGTGGATTCATCAGTTACTGGTAAGAAGATAAACGCTTACAGAAAATGATTGGGAAAACACAGCGGCCAGGAGATGAAGCTGAAGCGTTGAGGATGCTGGAAGGCAACCCAAGGGGCAGCAGTTCTAGTTTAAATATTTAGAAGTAGGAATGAGAAAGGGCTTTTTCCCTAGAAAACTTTGTATTTGTTTACTTGTAAGATGAACTACTTTGTTTTGCATAGGAACTGCAATTTTTGCCTGTCGGAGAGAGTGAAAAGCGAAATATATCAATGCAAACTCAATGAATAACGCTGAAGAGGAACTATTTCGTTTTCAGCAATGTTTCATTTACTGTAAGAGTATTCGATATTCTGAACCTATGTTCTTATTAAATGTTCTTCAGTAATTTCTGGATATTTTTCGTTGTGGGTAATGGATGTTGTTATAAAATGATCGGCTATCTGGTTATTTGAATATCTGTAAGTGTTCATGTGCTTTGGAAGAAGTATCAGCTACCTGTGATTCTTCTTTGTGTATGTGAAAATGTATTGCTGACCCAAAATGATAATCGTGCTCCCTAGGGATAGTGTAGATAGTTAGCTTATTTCTTTTGTATCTGGTTTGGTTGCTCGCGAGCACAAGACGAGAGGTAAGAACCTGGGCATCACTTTGTGACCGCTCCCTGCAGCTTGATCACTATGCATTTAGTTAGGGACTTGTATATCATTTATTTAAGTCAAAATGCAAAAAACTCGGTGGGCCGGGCCGCAACCGGTAAAGCCTTAGTTTTGTTCCTTGACTTACGGTAGCCGGACCGCAAACCGGATGGATTCCCTATTCCAAACAGTCAACGGGCTAGTTGGGAACGTTGATTGGGGAGAATCCCTTACTGTTGCCGCCTGCGATTTTCCGGGCCTCAACAGTTTTGGCGCTAGAAGGAGGGCCGCCAGTGCATGGCTGGCCGAGGAAACCCGTTTTACAGAGATCATTCCGCTGGTTACAGTTCTGAAAGTAGTGGACCGCGTAATGCGATTCCAGTAGAAGAAAACAGAGAACATCTATATCTTGTTCGCAACGAAATTGTAAATGATCTAAGAAGACATACCCGTGCTTATGTAAAGAAGATTGGAGGGTTACCTATTATCCACAAATTGCCGAGAAGAGAGTACAAGAAGAAAGACCGTCCTCTAATTGAATATTCAGTGTTGGTTGGAGACTGGGAAGAACTCGTGGAAATTTCCATACAGGAGGTTGAATTGCCCTTGAACCAAGTAGGCCCAGACACTCCTTACAGTTCTCCTGTTCACACCCCTGTTGGTTCACCTCCGCATTCTCCACCCCAACTCATGGCCGGTGTTAACACCAATCAACCCCCACCTAATCCTCCACCACCTGCATGGAAAGCCAGATCACCTCTAAATCTGACCCCGCCTTTGCATGATCTACCTCAAGCCTTCGAAAAGTTATTACCTAAGTTCGACCCAAATGAGAAGATATTAGTGGATGATCACTTACAGAGTTTTTATTTGGCTATAGAAGGACTGAAGGCAGGGGAGCATGAAGATGTGGTTTGTAGATTGTTCCCACATACCCTCAAAGGAGCTGCAGCCTCTTGGTATTTTGGACTGCCCGCCAATTCTATCCCAGACTGGGATACCTTTGAAAGAATGTTCAGAAGCAAGTATGCAGTCCAAAAGACTCACGCTGCCCTTTTGAAAGGTCTATGTGCTTTGAAGAAAGAAAAAAGGGAAAAAGTGCACAGCTTCACACAAAGGTTTGCAGCATATCTAAAAAAAAATTCTGAAGCAGATAAGCCTTAAGACAAGGTACTGATCAAATACTATACTTCAGCTTTGGGTCCTGATTTAGCCATGTTTGCAAAAGGCAGGGCCAAGCCCACTTTGACGGAGACTTATGAAGAAGCAGAAGTAGTGGAAGCAAAAAGGGAGAGCATTGAAGATTATCCTGAGCAGGCAGGGGAGAAAAGGAAAACCTTGTTGTTTACTAATCCCAAAGAGGAGAAAGCACCAGATTATGAAGGTATGGCCAAAATGATGCAAAATTTGTCTAACAAGATCATAGACTTAGAAAAGGAAAAAGAAGCACAAAAGTTTTTCAGGCCATATTATAAGAAAAGGGAGGATAGCAATCAGACCCAACCTCCTCCTCAGAAAACTGCATCCATGAACCTGACAGAGATAGGGATGGAGAATTTCTGTACTTTTCATCAACAGCCTCATTCCGAAAAGAACTGTCCGCAATGGATAAATTCAATGACATTGGTCATGAATCAGATGTTGGATTCGAGATTAACGGAGGAAGATGAAGATGAAAAGAACGAAAATGCTGCTTCCACTTCTACAAAAGGGCAGGAGGACGAGGCCATGGCATTATGGAATTCTATCTCCTTACTCGATGCAGAGGAGGAAAATACCCAGGGACGCAAAGCTATCAGGGAGGCTAACGTAACAACTAGGAGCAGAGGGGCGGTTAGTGATGACAGTCTTCTACTCCCAAATATTTGAAGGCTACAAAGAAATATAAAAAAGAAATTTCAAGACGAATCATTGGCTGATCAGATTCCGGAATTTACCATTACCAGCCAGGATCCGAAGCAAAACAGAACGCCGCCTAAGCCAAACGATGAGAATGTGAGTGCTGATAAATCTTAGTCCACTAGACAACTAATTGAATATGACATTGTCGAAGATCTAAAGAAGATAAAGGCCAACGTCCCGCTGTTTGAAATGTGCAAAGTACCTCAACAGAAAGAAAACTTATTGAAGGCACTTGAAACGTCGGAAGAAAAGATGCCCGCCGACAATCAACCTCGGGACGAAGAAGAGATTAGAGAAGCTAGCATCGGAGGTAAGTCTAAAACCAAGCATCCACCTTTCCTCCTGACATTTGAAATTTTCAATCATAACGTACACAATTTCCTAGTAGACTCAGGGGCGTCAATTAATGTCATGCCCATATCAGTATGTAAGAAAATAAACGGAGAGCCTAAGCCATCCACATGGAGGGTGGTGCAATTGGATAGGACGAACGTCAAGGTAATTGGTCAAATGGAAGACGTCCTGATCCGTCTGGAATCCAATGATAAAGTATGCCAAATTATTAACATCGTAGTGGCTGACATACCAGATGCTTACGGCCTGGTCCTGAGCAGAGATTGGTCGGCCAAATTAAATGAGTATTTCGCCATAGATTGGTCACATATTTGGTTGCTGTACAAAGGGAGTCCTAATTAGATCAAGGTTTTGAGAGAACCTCATATGAAATACAATGTCACTCAATTAGATGAGAAGAATGTACCGGTCGAGTCGGTATTGGGAAACTACTTTCTTGAACTAGAACCAGGGAATTATCAAGTGGAAGAGGCTAGCAACACACCTAACACCCAGCCTGATCTCCTTCATTTTTCTCAGGTTGATGAGCTTGACTGTAAAATAGTAGATTTAGCTGTAGGAGTAGATTCATTTTCAGTAGATAATGTTTTCTGGACTTTATATTTGGACGGCTCGAAAACATTAGAAGGGTCAGGGGCTGGCTGCGTCCTCATTGATCCACAAAAAAATAAGCACTTCCTATCTTGTAGATTAGAGTTCGAATGTACTAACAATACGGCTGAATATGAAGCACTGCTGCAGGGACTCAAGAAAGAAATCGAGCTACAGGTTAGTAATTTAAAGGTTTTTGGGGATTCGAAAATAGTTGTAAAGCAAATAAGAAATCAAATACATTGTGTTTCCCCTCATTTGAAAGCTTACCAAAACGAGGTATGGGAATTGCTTAAATGTTTTCATGCATTTAACATTATTTCAATCCCAAGAATAAAAAATGCAGCCACTGATCTTCTAGCTACATCAGCCGCCAGGTTGGTTCCCACTAATAACAAATGTTCTATTGAACAGCTTTTCAGGCCATCAGTACCCGACATGATCACCAACTTGTGAGTATTTGACGATGATCATCAAATAATCGAGTGCTTGACAAATGATGAGACCTTTAAAGGAGCCATCATCGATGATGAGGAACATCAGGCCGAAATGAAATATGACAATTTCATTCCCAAAGGGGTCAGAACATTAGAGAAGATGTTTGACTTGAACGAAAAAGTTAGAAGACCCGCTAATGTGAAGACACACAACTCAACTCTGTAGTTCGAGCTGATAAACTTAGGGACTGAAACTGAGCCTAAGTTTGTGAACTTCGGCAAATGCTGCTCACCAGTAGAAAGAGACAGGTTCCTCAGTTTATTTAAACAGTACAAGGATGTCTTTGCGTGGACGTATGCAGATTTGAAGACCTACGATACCAGCATTATCAAGCATGTCATCCCTATTAAAGCAGGCATCAAGCCGTATCAGCAGCCGTTAAGGGAGATGCACCCCAAGCTGGAGCCATTAATTCAAAGCGAGGTAAAGAAATTGTTGGATGCCAGGATTATTTTTAAAGTCAGGCATTCAGAATGGGTGTCAAATTTGGTGCCGGTCAGAAAAAAGTCAGGAGAAATCAGATTGTGCGTGGACTTCAGAAACTTAAACCGCGCGTCAGACAAAGACAATTATCCGGTGCCTCCCATGGAGCAACTGCTACAAATGGTTTCTGGTTCTGAATTGTTTTCATTGTTAGACGGATTCTCTGGCTACAACCAAGTGCTGGTGGCTGAGGAAGATAGATTGAAGACAACATTCAGAACTAAGTGGGGAACTTTCGCATATAGAAGAATGCCTTTTGGACTGATTAATGCCGGAGCGACGTTTCAGAGAGCTATGGACATAGCTTTCTGTGGACTGATTGGACGAAGTGTGATGGTCTACCTTGATGATATCACAATATTTTCGAAGAAAAGAGGGGAGCACGCGTTCCA
This sequence comes from Pseudotsuga menziesii, assembly GCA_001517045.1. Lineage (NCBI taxonomy): Eukaryota > Viridiplantae > Streptophyta > Pinopsida > Pinales > Pinaceae > Pseudotsuga > Pseudotsuga menziesii. Next base: position 7,017 of record LPNX010802323.1, on the reverse strand, counting down.
CTTAAAGCAAATTTTCGAGCGTTGTTGGAAGTATGGCATCTCACTCAATCCTAAGAAGTGCGTATTCGCAGTCACAGAGGGAAAGTTACTGGGGCATATAGTTTCAAAGAGAGGTATATCTATAGACCCAGAAAGAATCAAGGTCATTGAACGAATCCCCATGCCTCATAATAAAAAAGGAATGCAATCCTTCATGGGAACAATAAACTTTGTGCGTAGGTTTGTGCCTGATTTTGCCCAGATTGTTAAACCATTACAGCAGATGGTCAAGCAAAACGCACAATTTAAGTGGACTGAAATGGAAAAGAACGCTTTCAGTAAAATCAAGACTGCTATTGCACATGCGCCTTCCCTGAAAAGTCCAGACTTTGATAAGGACTTTATCATGTACACTTTTGCGTCCGATGATTCATTGGCAGCCGTACTTACGCAAAAGAAAGATGGGGGTGATGAATTCCCGATTTCTTTTATGAGCATTGGGCTACAAGGGGCTGAATTAAACTACCCATCCATCGATAAGCAAGCATACGCAGTATTTAAGGCAGTAAAACAATTCAGGCCTTATATATTAAAAAATCGGACCAAGGTAATAGTTCCTTACCCGGCGGTAAGATCCCTTCTCATTCAAAAAGAATTAGGAGAAAGAAGGGGCAACTAGGTAACAGCTCTCCAAGAATACGATCTTGAATTTAAGCCAGCAACTTTAGTAAAAGGTCAAGGTTTAAGCAAACTGATGACTGGGAGCAGAAACAACGAAGAACAAGCATGGGGAGAAGAAGCTGAATTGCAGGTGATGGATGTATGTCCTTTGTTCACCGCTCCTGATTCTTGGTACAGAGACCTGGTACATTACTTGCAGTCAGGGCTATTGCCAGAACATTGGAGTTCCAAACAAAGGAGAGCGCTGCGTTTGAAATCAGCTTCCTACCAAATCGTAGAGGGCGTATTGTTCAGAAAAAACTATGATGGAGTCCTCCTGAGATGCTTGGAGAAAGAAGATGCTGAGAAGGTGATGTCTGAGTTGCACGATGGCCCAGCTGGGGGACATTATTCAGGGGACACTACAGCCCACAAGGTTCTCAGAGCCGGTTACTACTGGCCAACACTCTTTAGGGATGCACACGCACACGTCAGAAAATGTGATACTTGCCAAAGATGTGGTGGGAGACAACCTAGAGCAGCAGCACCTCTAAAGCCAGTAATGATCGCAGAGCCTTTTGAACAATGGGGAATAGACGTCATTGGAGAAATAAAGCCAAATTCTTCCCTGCTGCACAATTATATTCTAACTGCAACTGATTATTTCACTCGCTGGGTCGAGGCTATCCCATTGCGCAAGATAAACGAGGACGAAGTCATCAGCTTCTTACAAGATCATATCATGACCAGGTTTGGAATTCCAATTTCAGTAGTTTTTGATAACGCTAAATACTTTTCATCAATTAAATTGACTGCATTTGCTCATGAAAAAGGAATGAAATTGCATTACTCTGCTAACTACTACCCTCAAGGGAATGTCCTGATGGAATCCTCCAATAAAAACCTCATTAGAATCCTAAAGAAAACTATCATAGAAAACCAGGGAAGTTGGCACTCAGCCTTACCCAACGCCCTGTGGGCTGACAGAGTCACTCCCAAGTCTGCCTTGGGAGCGTCACCTTATACCCTTGTGTACAGAAAGGAAGCCATCCTGCCTCCCAATATTCTGCTACCGTCTTCCATACTAGCTCAAGAGTCTAGGGGGTCGGATGATGAGGTTCTGCAAATAAGAATATATAATCTCCTAAAAGCAGAAGAAGCCAGATCTAAGGCTAGAGAACATTTCAAACAACAGCAGGAGGTAATCAAAAGGTGGTTTGACAAGCATAAAGCTGGAAAAGGGGACTTTGAAGTAGGAGACTTAGTTCTCAAGTGGGACCACCCCCATGATGAGAAAGGAAAGCATACCAAATTCCAACAGTTATGGGTAGGCCCTTTTCAGATCGTAGCTAAACTTGGTCCCGCCACCTATAAGCTGGAGGATTTACAAGGATGGGAGGAGAACTTGCGAGTTAATGGTTTGGTTCTCAAGCCCTACTTTTCTTAGTTTTCTTTGTTTTGTTCCGCCTTGTACATAAATAAGCTGTGTGGTTGTTTTTGATTCATGCTTCTATTTGATTTAATTTTAAGTTTTTATTTTTCAATAAGGGAACAAACTTGTGGTTGCCTAGAGGATACTAGGGTCTTTTGGGAATAGCAAATATGTTGAGTATCAGCCTGTGTATTGCTTAAAGAATTCTTCCAGCCTAATCAGTTTTCTCAAATAAAACATGGTGTGCATTGAAGTCCTGCTTATCCCGTGTGAATTAAACCGGATTCAGAGAGTCCGAAGTACTAGGTCAGGGCTCCATCCACGTCACATTTAAAATGTTCTAAGGAGCGACAGTAAAGGACCCATGGGAGGAAGCAAGGTGAACAGCGTATTAAATATAAATGATCCCATGCCAAGAAACAAATGCCAAAAAGGCAGCTAAAGAGTCAGACTTCTAGAAAAGTACCATAAATCAAAGCAAGTGCTAAAGCATAAACACTAAATTGCCAAAAGATCCTCTTCGTCCGTGAGCTGGGATTTAAAGTACACCACTCACACAAAACGACACTATGGGATAGAGGATCCTGAATTAAAATTCAGTAAGAAAGGCGCACAGAAGAACTCAGATGAAAACGACAATAGTCCAAAGGCACAAAAGTGTTAAAATGGCATGGGAATGAGGAACAAACGAATACTGCTGTTTTCTATGCGCTGCAGCCCTGTGGTGTCCACACTGTTAGCTGCCTGAAAACAGAGGTAATAATGAAACTCATACTCTGGCCTCTGCATAGTTATTTGGACTTGAGGGTCTCGGATTTCCTTTCCCCAAAGGACTGGCATCAATGATTAAGATACATACTTCGGTGATATGAGAAATCTAGATAGCTGGAAGAATTCGATGGATGCATTTGTTGCAGAGCAGTCTGCTACTCAAAGACAATAATCACCCAGAGATCTAGGTTCCCCAGGTAATCGCCAGTTGTTGCTACCGCAACAGGTCCTCCCCGAATTTATTTTACTTAAACTCTGGGGCCCCTCCTCATCTTTTACTTGGTTTGACTGTGAAATGCTTGAACCCCTCGGGCTTATCTTTCTTTCGTTTAACCTTGAAGTTGGATGCCTGCTGATTTGTGTGCCATGTTTGATTTCGGTTTGAGTCGGGTGTGTTTGGCTTAACACCTAAAGAAAGGTAAGATCTTGCCTTCATGAAGAAAAATGATTTTTGGCTGCAGTAATCCTTAATGCTGTTTCCATTGTTGATTTTTTCTTTATGATCGGGCCTTCTTTGTTGTTGGATCGGAAGCTGTGAAGTTCTAGCTCATCTGCCGTTGTGGCTCCCCAATTGTTCTTTCGTCCGAAGTCCAGTTCCCCCCGATGCCCGATTCAATTTTAAGCCTGCGATCGCTTGCTCAAAAGTTTCTACTCACCCACCGTTGCGGTCGGGAAGAGGTAGTTGGCCTCCGTTTCAAGTATCAGCCGACGTCCGACCCTGTCTTCCCCCGCCCGAACTTATTCTTTTCACCTCGTTGCCTGCCTCCGACCATTGTTCCGTCCGCTGTTGCAGATGAGGCACCCTTCCTGGTTCCCGAAGCATTCTTCCTCCCGACGTCCGATCTCCTCCTTTTTTCGCCCATGCTCTCAAGCATCCGGTCCTTATGCTCCTCCGCCGTTGCGGCCCCTGAAGTCTTGTCCCGTCCAATGCATAAGCTGGCCGACCATCGATTTACAATTTTGCCGCCTTAAGCTTAAGCAAGTACTCGCCCAGACAAACCAGGCCAGCTTCTTGTGGATCTATCGTTCTAGTGGGAAAGTTTAAATGTTTAAATTTTCAGTTCAATGAATAATGCACCAAGATTGTTTGCAGGAGGAATCCCATCGGTCGACAAAGTGATCTGGAGCCAAGGAAAGGACAAAACGAGCGAATGACAGAGACACCTACAAGGTGGATTCATCAGTTACTGGTCAGAAGATAAACACTTACAGAAAATGATTGGGAAAACATAGCGGCCAGGAGATGAAGCTGAAGCGTTGAGGATGCCGGAAGAGGACCGCTGGAAGGCAACCCAAGGGGCAGCAGTTCTAGTTTAAATATTTAGAAGTAGGACTGAGAAAGGGCTTTTTCCCTGGAAAACTTTGTATTTGTTTACTTGTAAGATGAACTACTTCGTTTTGCATAGGAACTGCAATTTTTGCCTGTCGGAGAGAGTGAAAAGCAAAATATATCAATGCAAACTCAATGAATAACGCTGAAGAGGAACTATTTCGTTTTCAGCAATGTTTCATTTACTGTAAGAGTATTCGATATTCTGAACCTATGTTCTTATTAAATGTTCTTCAGTAATTTCTGGATATTTTTCGTTGTGAGTAATGGATGTTGTTATAAAATGATCGGCTATCTGGTTATTTGAATATCTGTAAGTTTTCATGTGCTTTAGAAGAAGTATCAGCTACCTGTGATTCTTCTTTGTGTATGTGAAAATGTATTGCTCACCCAAAATGATAACCGTGCTCCCTAGGGATAGTGTAGATAGTTAGCTTATTTCTTTTGTATCTGGTTTGGTTGTTCCCGAGCACAAGACGAGAGGTAAGAACCTGCGCATCACTTTGTGACCGCTCCATGCAGCTTGATCACTCTGCATTTAGTTAGGCACTTGCATATCATTTCTTTAAGTCAAAATGCAAAAAACTTGGTGGGCCGGGCCGCAACCGGTAAAGCCTTAGTTTTGTTCTTTGACATACAGTAGCCGGACCGCAAACCGGACGGATTCCCTATTCCAAACAGTCAACGGGCTAGTTGGGAACGTTGATTGGGGAGAATCCCTTACTGTTGCCGCCTGCGATTTTCCGGGCCTCAACACATTGTTATACCATAAACCATATAAACAATAATCTCTACATTTCACATATGAAATGACAAGGTTTTGCATTCCTCTACACAACATAAAACAATGTTAAATATTTTCATTATTTAGTTTAGTTACATTTTACTTTATACAATACAACATTTGTTTAGTTCTTCATTCAATTAAAATCAAAGGAATAACATGTTCAATTTTAGAAAATTAGCGTTTACATTGAAAAAGCTTAGAAAGTTTGTTGGTGTTTTGATTCAAAGGTCTTAGCAATAATAAAAAACATAAAAAATTTATTATCATTATTTAGGTCTTCCTAAACCATTTGTTTAAGAGATTTAAGCATGAAACATGTTTAACAAATGAAAGCCATAGCGCACTGCACAACAATTATCCTATCTAAAGCATCATCACCACAAAAGCGCCAAAAAAATAAAATAATAGAAAATTGAAAGCATCATCACTAGTCACGACAAAGGGAGAAAAGATGAAATAATAGATTTCCCTATCTCCACACAGCGCAGAAAAATAAAATAATAGAAAATTGAAAGCATCATCACGACAAAGGACGAAAAGATGAAATAATAGAGAACTGAAATCAAAGTACCAAGTAAAAAAAAAAGATATATTTTCTTCGTCAAACTTTGCAGGACTGACTAAGTCTTCCAACATTAACAAGCATAGTCCATTTTTCATTTTTATTTTTAATCCTCATTAATAAAGCAAAAGCAATGGAGTTGGCATTTTTTTACAGTAAGTTTGGTTGGAATTCGGTGCTATTGAGATTTTATTCAAGACCTCGATTACCCGAGACACTCAAATTATACAATTCTAATGATTGAAAAATATTTGAACCATTTTTCTCAGATTTTGGCTAAAAAAATTCACGGGATTTCGAGTGCAAATGGTCGATTGTGCAAGAACTGTTCAAACATAAGTCTCAAACATCAGCTCCCACGAATAAAAACAACCAATCCCACTAATAAGTGCATGAACTGTTCACTAATTACTTCATGATGAAATGAGTCAAAATTCTTACCCAACAAAACAAAAGGCAATTATTGAAGTGCCAGTGCCACCTTAACAGTGAGCTATCCTCCTCACCATCAATAGTCTTAAACAACAAATCCCACGAAATCTTGCAAACCACCACAATCCATAATAATTTTCACTACAGGTGATAATGAGTCAAAATGAAGAGGGGGGTAATCTTCACATCTCGACGACTGCAGCTCGTTGAAAGACTTTCGGGGCATCAATTACAGTCGACTCCCCAGTTGAGGGTTGAAACAAATAAGAGATAGGATAACCACCCTGAAGATCAGTACCTCTCACAAAAATCCGATCGAGCCACGGAGCAACACATTTAATAACAGGAATATGTTGCGGAAAAGATGGCACAGACGTCCAAACTGCTTTGTGAGCATCATATTTTCGCATCACTTTTTGGCCCCAATCGATCACATAGAAGTCCCCAGCAATCGAATACAAACAAATATGATAGCAGTCAAGAGAACGCATCTCAACAGTCCAGATGTCTTCCATTGTGTTCCAAGTGCTGGTCTTCGTATCAAAAACGTCTGCACTAGTTTCTACTGGTGGATGCAGCTGCTGCACATGACCCCTGCTGGTTCCACTTATTACAATGAATTTTCAGTTGATGAAAACACCTATAGACTTTTCGTACCCTCGTTGCCTTTGTGCTAGCTGTCTATACCCTCGTTTCCTTTGTGCTTGTCCATACCCTCGTTGCCTTTGTGGCATGGGAGGCAGGACTTCCCACTAGTCTGCTTCCACATCGTAAACTTCTGCAGTCGCCAGAATGTTGCCATGCCTATCAGAGCCGCCAGCGACATAAATAAGACCTTTGCAAGCACAAACTGAGCAAGCGAACCGGAGTCGCGTTGTTGGCATGTACGCTCCACGGCTCCATTTGCTCGACTTAAAATCATATATGAAAACCATGTTTGTGGGAGTCGGGAAAGCGCGGCATCGAAAGGGAGAGCGTCCTCCTAACAGAACAAGCTTTCCATTTACAGAAGCGAACTCAGTCGACGCAGCTAGAGGGTAAAAATGAGGAAAGTCAGGAATGCG
>LPNX010802304.1:369462-470727 GCA_001517045.1 Pseudotsuga menziesii | reverse complement strand
AATGGACTATAGTTTCGGTACTCTCAATTCTCTCTTATTCTTTCAATGTCTCAATGGTTCCTTATATAGCTTTCCAAAGTGATACTGAAAGGTCGAATCTGTGCGATCTCAAGGCATATGGAAGGCCAGGAGTCATATGAGTTGGATTCAAGACAAGGAGCGGTCCAACAGTTTTGGATTATGCACACAACCCGATGTACGCGACTATAGAGGGAATATCCGTGTATGTACGCGGCTATCGGGAAAAGGATGCGTATATCATTTTTCTAATGTTTTTAGGGATGGTCAATGATACATCAAAAGACAATAAATGGTCCATAGGGAATAATGAGTCTGCAGCGGGATAGGGGAAGGCCATACAATGTGTGATTCACCTAGTGTGGTGAAATCCGCTATAACAGCAGCTGCGTAGAATTGTTCATCATTCAAATTATTTTATTCTTCGTGGAGGATTTTCCAAAGAAAGAAGTTAGAATATGGATTCCAGTCATGACCATTTCTCCCTACATTAGTTCCTACACATATTCTTAAAAAACGATCAAGCATAAAGGAAAACAAAGCAAAAAGAAATAAAAACAACAAACATCAATTTATTTATGTACAATTTTTTTTGTGTGGAAATCACTATGACTTTCTTAAAGATTGATAGGGGCAGAGAAAGACTCCTTCCCTTGCACTAGCTGGTATCCCGGATCAACTGCAACCTGTGAAATAAACGCGTCCTTTGAAATTGGTTTGTGGTACAGTCGCAGCCTGTGACCATTAACAAATAATGGTGTATGGTTTTCGTCGATGGTGACTAGGCGAACTGTGCCATTATCAAACACTCTATCTATCTGATATGGACCCAAACATATTGTGTGTAGCTTACCTATGAAGTCCCTTTTGAACCTTGAATCATATAATAATTCCTAGTATCCTTCACATAAGACTTTCTTTTTGATGAACCGATCGTGCCATTTGGATCGCTGTTGTTGAATCAATGTTGTTTGATCCACTGTAGCTATACGTTTTTCATCAAGTCCATTTAATTGATTTAGTCTAATCCTTTGTGCCTCTATTACATAAAAGTTTACATCCATGGCCATCCTCAAAGTCTTGATTTTGAATTCAATAGGGAAGACAACACTCTTACCATACACCAAGTCATATGGGGATAACCCTGTAGCATTGCACCCAGTAGTACAATATGCCCACAGTGCTTCTGGAATCCTGTCAGCCTAGTCTCTGCGATGGCTTCTAACTATTTTGGTAAGGATAGCTTCGATAACTTTATTGGTACTTTCCACCTGGCCATTGGCCTGGGGATGGTAAGGTGAAGTTATCATATGTTGAATATGATACTTCTATAACACAGCTTCAAATTTATGTGACACAAACTATGGTCTTCCATCTGTGATTATTTCCTTTGGTACTCCAAAACGAGTGAAGATTTCCTTGTACAAGAAGTCTATTACAGCCTGGTCATTAGATTTCACCAACGCCACAACCTCCACCCATTTTGTCATGTAGTCACTGCAAACTAAAATGTAAGTTTTCTTTTTCGAGGAAGGGTTGGTAGGCCCAACAAAATATAAGGCCCATCTATCAAAGGGTTCAACCACCAACTGTGGTTGCAAAGGCATTTCATTCAATCTGTTAGGTTGGCCCATTCTCTGATAGTTATCACAATCCTGGATGTACTTCTTCACATCCCTGAAAACTATTGGGGAATAATATCCCATTCTTAACACCTTATGACCTGTCCTTTTGTCTACAAAATGTCCTCCACATGGCTCATCATGACAGGCCTTCAAAATATGGAAGAATTCATCCTCCCTGACACATCTTCTGATCTCAAGATCAGGACCCGTGTAGAAAAGATGACCATCTATCCAACAATACCTAGCACTTTACTGAATAATTTTCCTTTCTCTGTTTTCGATAAATGTGCCGAAAGCTTGCCTACATCCAAGTATTTAGCAACATATGCATACCAAGGGGAATGAGCTAAAACTGCAAATAAATGTTCATCTGGGAAAGAATCTTCAACTGCTAAGTTGTCATCACTGTTAGTAAAATGAGATAAAAAATCAGCAACAACATTTGCTTTCCCAGGATTGTCAACAATAGTAATATCGAACTCATATAATAGTAACAACCATCTAGTTATCCTATCATTTGTAACTGGTTTGTTCATTAAATACTCGATGGTTGAGTGGTCAGTGTGTACAAAGGTGGGATATCCAGTGATGTAATGCCTAAATTTGTTAATGGAGTAGACAATGGCTAAAAACTCTTTCTCTGTAACAGTGTAATTGAGCTCAGTAGGATCCAAGTTTTTACTGATGTAGTAAATTGCATATGGTGCTTGAACATCCTGTTGTCCCAACACTACTCCAATGGAAATATCAGAGGCATCTAAAAAAATGTGGAAAGGAAGAGCCCAATTGGCCCCCCTTAAGATAGGAGTTGTAGACAGCCACTTCTTAAGTTCATTGAACATTGTTTGGCATGCATCATTCCAAATAAAATGTGCATCCTTCATCAATAAGGTAAATAAAGGAGAAGCTACTTTGGAAAAAATTTCTATAAATCTTCTATAATAACCAGCATGCCCTAAATATCTATGTACCTCCTTCTATGTTCCAGGAGACAATATGTTTTCAATTACCCTAATTTTTTATGGATATACCTGGATACCATTAGCAGAGATAAAGTTCCCCAGCACTACACCCTCACTCATCATCATATGGAACTTTTTAGTGCTCAAAGATAGTTGGGTCTGCTCGTAGCATGTTAAAACCTTCTCTAAGTTTTTCAATGCCTCCTCAAAATCACTGCCATACGAGGTAAATTTATCCATGAAAATATCCATACTGTCATTGACCATCTCTGAAAAGATGCTGATCATAGCTCTCTAAAAGGTGGTTGGTGCATTGCACAAGCCGAAGGGGATTACCCTGTATGCAAAGGCACCCCAGGGGCAGGTGAAGGTGGTCTTGTCTTGGTCCTTAGGAGAAATATGGATCTAATTGTACCCGCTAAACCCATCCATAAAGGAGAAGAAATTCTTCCCAGACAGGGTGTCAAGTACCTGATTGATGAAAGGCAGAGGAAATTGGTCTTTATGTGTTGCCTTGTTTAACTCTCTATAATCCACGCAGACTCTCCATTTCCCATTCTTCTTGGGTACTATCACGAGTGTAGAAACCCACTCACTATTTGAGATTGAGCATATAAACTCTGATTCCAAGAGTTTTTGAATTTCCTCCTTCACAATATCCCTAAGATTGGGGTTCATCCTTCGTTGTGGCTGGCACACAGGCCGGGAGTTAGTTTTCATATAAATGTGGTGGGTGCACACATTAGAAGGGATACCCTTCATATCCATGTACTCCCGAGAAAATTCCCCCTTATGCTTTTTCAAGAGAGTGATCAAGCATTCATGTTCATTAGGAGCGAGATTAGGATTGATATTCAGTGTTTTTCCCAGCTCTATCTCAAATGGAACACTTTTTGAATTTTTCAGCACTGGAACTATGTGGGTGTCACTGACTAATGTCTCCTTTGTGATATTTTCTTGATCTTCTTCACCTAGGTTACTATTCAGGATTTGATAAATTTTTTTGTTGACAGAAGTGGGCTCACTGATGAAACTATTAATGGCATCGTCCTCTGTTTCATCCTTGAAAGTCAATGCCTTCCCTATTGTTAACAATGGTTGAATGCCCTCCTCTTCCTCTAGTTCCATCCATAATGGATTTTTAGCTTCTAGACTAGGTCGAGCTGGAGGATACAGGGTAAGGTTTTTCATTTTGGTCCCATGTTATATGGTCATAGAACCTGACCGACGGCTGATGCAAGCGTCTGTTGTAGCTAACCAGGGTCTTCCCAGGATTAGCAAGCGTCCTCCTAGATGCGACTTGTGTTGTAAAACCAAGAAGTCAGCAGGGTACTCCAATGAATCAACTGAGATGATGAGGTCATTCAATATTCTCTCAGGTTTGATAGTGGACCTATCAGCTAGTTCTAGAATGGTAGGGGTTGGAAAAAGAGTTTTCGTACAGTTTCGATGGTCATAATGTTAATAGTTGCACCCAGATCTACCAGCACATTCATTATCTGTGTGCTCTCAATCTGTATGGTGACGGTAGGGTTCCCAGAGAAATCATATTTGGCCAGGAGATTTTTTACCATTATCAATTTAGATAGTTTCCCTATGACATGGACAGAGGGAGGATCTCTGGATTTTCTACCTGGTTTTCTTACACACAGGTCTTGGACCATTTTGGCGTAAATAGGCACATCATGGAGGGTCTGTAGCAGTGGAATTTTGATATAAATATTTTTCAACTCTCCTAAGAGGTTAAATTGAGGTTGTTCCACTGCTTTATGTAGTGTCGGTCTCTCAAGATATGGTGGTTCTCTAATCAATTGTGTAGGTTGTGTTTCAATAGTTGTTTCTCTATGTGTTTTAGCTGGTGTCTCGGTAGGACTTTCAGCATCCTCAATAATGGGGATTGCTATGTGGGATGAGTACTGCTGGTTCATCCTTTCTTCAGACACAGAGGATGGAACATCCTCAATGAATAGAGGCTCCACTACTCTCCCTGATCGTAAGCGTATGACGTTACAGGGAACTGGAGTAATGGAGTAAGTGGGCATGTTGACAGTCTCAAACTAGTGCACTGCTTTATTGTTTGGGTTGGGGTTTCCATTGAGTAGGTAGCTGTGGTCATAAAGGCATGTTAGGTGCAGCATTGTTCTGGAGTTGAAGTTGCGGTTGCTGGTACTGCGAGTATGGATGAAGGTATTGTTGAGGAGGTTATTGTTGGTGAGGAAACAGTTGGTGTGGAAACTATTGAGGAGATTGGCTATGGGGAAATTGGTTTCCTAGATGGAAGTTTCTCCACCTAGGAGGCCAAGAATTCTATTGGTTTAGTGGTTGTGTCCAAGAGTTCCAAGAGTTGAAATTCTACATAGGAAGTTGAGAAGGTTTCCATTGATGGTTGGAATAAGGTTAAGGGAATTGTGTATTCATGTGATGCATATTATTCCAATTATTCATATTATTCAAAAATGGAAACAAGTCTAGAGTAATACCTTGGTTTTAAGGTTCCCAAGGCTTTTTCTGGGCAATGAAATAGGTTGGTTCCACGTCTGGAGTTGATTCTTGCATAACTTCCTTCACTTAAGGTAGTGAGGGGCATTCCTTTATATTATGGCTTAGTTCGCAGAGATGACACACTTCTACTTTTTCGAGTGGGCACTCCTTCAGGGGATGTTTCTTCCTACATTTAGGGCAGAATACACCAAGTGTTAGATCCTCTACTACTTGCTTCTATTTCACCCTCAGGACATCTATTTTTGTGGAGATGGAGCTCATCAATTCTGTTTTGAAGTTCTCGAGAAGGTTTCGTATTTCTGCTCAAGTGGCTCCTCCATTCGATGACTTCTATGTTCTACCGAAGACATCTCGTTCTAATTTATCCTATTTTTTGGTCTTGGAAGATCCTTTGGAATACCTTCTGCATAATTCAACAATATTTTCAAAGGATTCCTTTGAGATATCCCCCTTTCCTAGCAGGTTCAACATACCTAGGTAGTCTTCCCTAATACCACATAGTAGGACTATCTTAACCACATCTAACCCCATATCAGTTTGTCCAGCCCTCTGCACATTTTACAAGAGCCTCTCAACAAAATCTTCCAAACTTTATTCATCCCTTTGTACCATCTTGAACAGTTGTTCTCTTTTATCTTTGGTGTTGAGATACTCCTGGTATTTCTCCAGGAACACCTGTTTCATTTGGTCCCATGTGGTGACAATTTCACCACCCAGGCTCATGAACCAACGTAGTGCATTATCCTTCAAAGTAGCAAGGAAAATTGTTTACTTCTGCTCGCTAGAAGTGTAGTCATAGCTACAACAGAGGATGTCAAACTCGAAGAGGAATTCATCCTGGTCCTCTGTGGCCTTTCCATGAAAACGAGGTAATACTGATGGTGATATGTTTTTCATGGGGGCTGGTCCCACTAGCTGTCAAATGGGGAACTACAGTGTGGAAATTGTCCCCTCAAGTGGGGGATCACCGTCAATGTGATGATTTTCCCTCGTCACCTCTTCATGATCTTTCGGTTCGCATCTGTTATTTATATTTTCTTATTCTCTTTCCTACCTTTGTTTCTTCTAATCTTCCTACTTATTATGAAATTGTGTCCACTCCTCCTTTGTCACCTCCTTCCCGTTTATGTGATAGATCACGTCTCAATCACCTACTCCCATAGCACTAACTATGTCTTCCTCCGCAAGGACACCTAAGGGTGTCACAACTCCTCCTGTGTTCTCCACTGTGGAAACTGATGCTTCCACCCTGGAGGTAATTGGGCTTCTTCTGCCGACGGACCCCTAATGGCAAGCTTCAGTAGAGGAATTGGTTTTAGAAACCAGATCGTCAATGAATGTTCTTCTTCCCAATGCTAGGTTTTTGCCACGACCTTGACCACCTGCAATGTTAGTATTTTGGGGAGTTCTGGGGGTTATAGGAATGTCACATTGTACTCTTATCATATTCATGCAACCCAAAACATGCAAACTTGAAAACTAAAGAAAAATGAATGGATGCAACTACTATGGTGTCTAATCATTACCTTTCCCGACAACGGTGCCAAAATGTTGGTCACTCTATATGCCAAATAATTAAAACCATCATGCAAAATGCTAAATATAAATTGTCAACCCATGGAAGTCTTTTATTTCAAAGATAACTTACACTATCTATGCTTAAACACTAAGTAGTTGATGACTGAATAAACTGTACTACTTATCTATTTTGACAAACTTCTCCCATAATTAAAACTGATCTAAACTACCTATCTAAGAATTCATAATTGTAATTACTTCCTACAACTTCAATCCAATAATGAATGATTTCTGAAATAAATATCTAGAATTACTTTTGCAGAAAGTTAAATCCTAATTTACCAGACTGTATGTAGATCCATTGTGACTAGCTAATCCAATCTTAATCTAGAAATGAGAAATAACATGAATTGAATCTACAGTTATAAATCATAGTCTACCTGAATTAGCAAACCCGAGAAAGACAAGTAATTGAAAGGAAACTAAGGGAGAGATTGATTGTTACAGCTACTACACACATGCATAAAAGAACCTAACCTACACAGTTGACTGTCACACCACACTATTGTAGCTTAAAGGAAATGCAAGTATTGGATATTCAAAGAAACACAATGATTAACATGATTGTTGCAGCTACTGAAGCAAATGCATATAATGTAACATCCACACCACACAACTAATTAAGCAAACATATAATCAAATCGGCGATCTATGTGGGAAGGTGGGCCTAGCCTTTGAACAGAGACGCTGGAACTAACACAAGTTTAAACATAGAGATCTGAAGAATCCTGCTCCTTATATTAAAATGGTGAAATGAAGATATAGTCTCTGTTACAGCTTACATAAAAAAATATGATATTTCCCAACCACTGGCTCTGAATTCTTCCCTGTACTTATACATCAACAAACGTAACCCTCACCCACTAGTATCGAGTAGCCATGAAGATCTACAATCTTCAAGCTGCCATGTTACATGCATTGTTACAGCTGTGAGTGGAATTAAATAGAGGGAGGGAATATAGGCAATTCTGTTGCATGAGCCAGTAAATGAATAACGGGAACCAATTCAAGAAAGGCATGGATGATTGCATCTAACTTGAAGTAGTGGCGTGCTGTTATAGCTCAGTCTATTGCATCCATGTCTGTCACATCCATGTATGTCATAGCTCATGTGGAATGATGACCCTTGATTGGATCTGCACATATATGCGGTACTAGAAATTCATAGCTAATAGTGGATGTTAATATTCTCTAGACCAATCGGTCTGCTACACTTGTAATCTCTCACAGCTTGCACTATCTTTGTGAAATCATAATGACTTAGCATAATGCAAGAAGCAAAGTCCTCATTACAACAATCATAAGCATTAATAAGATGAAACAATAAATAATCATACCTATGAAGATTTAGGGCTCAAGTGAGGAAAGAATGTTTGTTTGGTGTGAAAAATGGAACAAGACAAGACAAATAGGGTATAAGGGATGTGGTTAAAAAGGGGCATTTTGAGACCCAACAAAACCATATCGGTGGTAGAAGTGGAGGAAGCAAGATACAACAGAAATTATTTTGGGTAATTGGGGGCTGCAATACATGAGAGTGTGTAATTGCTTGTTTAAGATTATCGAAAGCTTGCTGAGTGAGAGAATCCCATAAGAACGTAGTTTCCTTATTCAACAAATGCATATAACCATTCGTATTTTCTACAAAATTGCAAACACAACGATGCAAAAAATTTTCCTTCCCTTGCAAACTTTGAAGTTCAGTAATGTCATTTAGAGGGTGTAATGCCACGATGGTAGGAATGTTCAAAGGATAGATATGGATACCATCCCTAGAAACAACAAATCCAAGTAAATGTCCCGTCACTACACAAAAAAATGCATTTATGTGGATTGAGACCAATATGGTAATGATGACACCTAAGAAAAATGGCATGAAGATGCCCTAAATGGTCCTCCTGTTGTTGTAAATGGGAAGGTAGTTCATCTAGATAGGGTTCCAATATATGCTTGATATCATGGAAGAAATTGGACATGGATCATTGGAATGTAGCTCCATCATTTTTCAAGCCAAAAGGAAAATTTTCGTTAGGTGAAAGTTCCCAATGGGAAAATGAATGTCGTCTTGTGTTGATCAGTGGGTAATATATTTGATCTGATTATAGCAGGAAAATCCATCCATAAAAGAGAAAATAACACTTCCAACACAATTGTCGATGATTTGATCAATGTAGGGAGTACAGTAATTGTCCTTTGGACAAGCCTTATTTAAATCCCTAAAGTTAATACAAACCCTAATAGTTCCCTATTTATTAGTGACAAGAACAATATTAGATACCCATTCTGTCAATGGAACGAGATAAATGAAACCAACCTTCAAAAGCTTTTTGACTTCAGCTTTGATTGTTGTATGTTTCCTAGGGTGGACTTGACGAAGTTTTTTCCTAACAGGTTTTACAGCTGGGTAAGTTTTGATTTCATGGACAACGATTGAGGGATCAATCCCAGGAATTTCCTCATAACTCCAGGAAAAAACATCTCTAAATTACTTGAAAAGAGCTTGATGAATTTCAATTTATGTTGCTGAAAAATTCCATCCTATATGAACATGTTCAACAGATCAAGGTTTGACCGATATGTCGATGGGAATGGTCTAAGTAATGTTACGCATATTTCCCTCAAAAATATCAACTTGCAACAATACAGGTGAGTGAGAATATTCGACAATATCAAAACTGATGAGAGATACAAAATCTGTTGATTCTGCCAAATATTTGACATTAGGAAGGAAAGATAATTTGTGATGATGATCTTCTGATAAAGATTCATCTGAGCTCATAATCTCCATAATAGACTCATCTAATGGGAAAGTCTGTAAGAGATAGTCAAGAGTATGGAGAGGGAAATCCAACCAATAAGGAAGATGTAAGGATCTGATGCTACTAAATGTTGGTCATCGATGTATGCATCAGAAGTAGATTAGATGGCATGATATATGGCTTCAGGTGGACTCAAAGAAGGTAGCTCAGCAATTTCTTTTCCTTTGGACATGTCACTAGCAGTAGAAGATATCATGTTTACCATAGAAATTTAAGTTCTCGTTGGGGAAGAAGTAGATAGAAATACTCCCATAATGGATGAGTCTTTCAAAATTCTGACTCCTATGTATTGATGAGGGGGTGACTGTGACTACCCCAAAAGGGAACATTATCTGTTGGGGTAGAATTAATATTTGGGGAGAAATAATTGAGTTGATCGATAGTTACAATATTTCCTTAATTAGGAAACTGGATAACATGAAATACTGATGAGGAAACAACCATCATCGCATAAAACCAATTTCTTCCTAACAAAAGGTTGTAATCTAACAAAGCTTTGATCACTTCTACTTGAATAGAAACGGTATTTCCCCCTAGTTCAATAGACAAATTCGGTAACAAACCATAGGGATAGAAACCTCAAACGTTAAAATATTTCAAAGTAGTTGGTGAACGGTAGAACTCTGGAGAACCAATGGCTCTCCAACAAGATATATATAAGACCGAGGTGGAGGATCCTTTGTCCAATATAATAAGATGAACCTTCCTACCCATCACTTTAGTCGTGATTTGAAATAAGTTGGTGAGATAGTATTGGTTTAAAGTTCTCCATATTAAAGGTAATTGTATTAGAATTCTCTGGATCTAAGGCCCCTAGGGATGAAAAAAAAAATTACATCGCATAGGGAAATTTTGGAGTACTTCCAGGGTGGACATAGCACAAGCTTACTGAGCTAAATTTTTCGATGATATTGTAGAATTTCATGGCTCAAGAACTAGGATTAAATACATATTTATTGATTGTACTCTTAGAATGACATAAAGTTGTGTTAAGAATAGTTTTTCCAATTGTAATTGGACCATTAGAAGGAGATGGATAAGAAGGGCTAGCAGAAGGAGTCTTATCAAAAGAAGCACATTCATCCTTTTTCTATGGAGGTTTATCATATCTTTGAGTTCGCGTAGTCAGTCCAACAATTTCGACGGACATCATTCTGATTCATTCCATGGAGGAAGAGGCACCATTCAAAGAGGTATGATCAATCAATTGTTGTTGTGATGGGAAAGGGTCAGTTAAAGCTGCTGGTGTAGGATTATTTTTCAAAATTTTGTTGATTTATTCAAGCCTAGGATGTTCTTTAGTGAAGTGATCATCTCCACATAAAATCTAGGTGTTAGCACCCTGTAATTTTCCTATGGTTGTTGTAGGAAGTCACAGGGGTAACCATTTCAAACCAACTTTAGACTGCATTTTAGACAATGCAGACAGAGAGGGCTCTCTCTTGTCACATATACATTTGTCTTCAAACAAGCATATAGAAGGCTATATTTATGTGGGTAACAGAGTGATTCATGAAATAAAATATTGAAAGACAGAAAAATAATAAAACCATTGGGCAACAGAGCCACAGTCTGAAACGTTTAAGGAAATTACAGTGAATAATGAACAATGATTTTCTCTAATGTATTATGAGGAAAAGTAAGTGCAATAGTCAGCAAAATATCTTTAAGCAATGGCAGCAGAAAAGAGAAAATCCCAACATGACAAGGGGCACCTATCGATGGATGAATCCCTTGCAACACCTTTAGTAGCATAACAAAATGAGGGGAACAACTCAAACAAAGCACCTATCAATGGATGAATTCTATCACAGCTGTTACAATCACATTTCAAATACCATTTCTGATACAGGAACGCTTAACTGAGAGCGAATTCCTGCATACTAATCTAGAAATGTATTTGCATAAATAACACATATGAAAAATGAAATAAACAGAGAACACACACTAAATACAAACACCGTTATTAATCTCATAACTACAGATAAATATATTCATTACTACTCCCAAAAAAGTTTGCAGAGCTACAAAACCAACGTTGAGGCCTCAAAAATGAAAGTCAATCCAACCCCTATCCTCCTCTGAGGAGGTTCTATTTATAATATTGTTTTCCCTCGAGATGTTTCTTGAAACGAGGCATCAAAATTGGTTACAAAAATGGGGAATAATCCTCAATCCATCATGCCAAATCCCTCTGACATGGCATATTTTCTATGATTTACATATATTAAATAGGAAAAAAGGAATAACACACATGCTGGATCAAAACATAAATGTGGCATCTAGGCTCTGGATCGCTTGAATGAAAGTAAAGATTTAGAGTACCCCCAACGGTATGGTGCTGACTCATCTTTGTATTTCTCTTCAGCAGTAGATGTGAAGGAGCCTTTCTTCATTAAAATCACTCATTTTGATACAGCCGCCCCCAAATCTTCAACATTTCACCTCTTTCTAGGAGACGGATTGTTGAAAATAGGCCTCGAATATCCACCTGCATAATTCAAATGGTGAATACCATGTTCCTAATAAAACCCATGTGTTCATTTGACAAGATTCCCCTCCAGCTCCTCAGAAACTTCTTTTGAATTTGATGACTAAGACGGGATTGCGAAATTCTGGAAAAATACCCTGTGAAGATGGCTTTGATTCTTCCAAACCATAGCACCTGTGAAAAAAATGAGAGATTTTATTGTATATGAGCATGTTAGGAAGAAAAAAATCTCTCAGTTTATCAAAATTATTCTTGGTTTGGTGAAAACAGGTCTCGGAAGTTTACGACTAAAACAATCATTTTCATAGAAAAACATAGTCTTTTGCAAGACATAGAATTTCGTTGAGCTTTCAGAACTTAAACCTCCTGCATTTTTCCACTGCAAGATCAATGTGGATCATTGATCAGTATTAGATATGATCTAAGGAATTCAATAGTGTATCTTGTACTTTCTTTTGAATCCACAGAATTTTAGTTGCTCCGTGCTTGTTGGTGGTGTGAAATCCCACCACCACCATTGATTTGCTTCACCCATCCATCTGCCCATTGATTTGGTCAACGGTTTAACGCCATTTCACAATGCCATGATCTTTAATTCATCCATGCACTTTTAAAATGAAAAATATTCCTTGAGTAGTTTTCGTGGCTTGTGGGTTTGTCTATTTTTTAAAACTGTTTTGTGGTAATATCCCACATGCACTGGAGGACTTGCGTTTTCATTGTTTATATACCCCACTAGTTTTAGTATACATCAAGGAACAAAGGTAACGTGATACTTCTTGTGTGAGCTTGCCGCTTGGTTTCTTGGTATTTGATTGGTGTGTTGAATGTGTGGGCCTATATGACCATATTTGTATACATACCTCATTAGCCGAGTTAACGAAAATAATAAAATTTGGTGAAAAAACATAAAAATTGGAATATAAGGCCGAATTTAGATATAAAACCAATGTTCATATTTCATTTTAAAATGAGTAAACTCTTTTTTTTAATTCACCAAAATGCCTTTATTTTTTCCCATATGACCAATGAAATCATTTTCTCTTGCAAACTTGCTCGATCAAGAAAACCAACTCCCACGGGAATAAAATTTAGAACATGTGCTAACACCAGGGATACTTAGATTTCATTTTTTCTTTAGACTCGTTCTCTGGACTCGTAGTCTTTGGATTCTCCCGTTGGTTTCCGGACTTTTTGGACTTACCTTTTCCTTTATTTTTATCATCGAGTGACTATGAACATTGGAATGCATTCACTTCGATGGAAATAATAGTATTTGATGATGTAGTAGCATAAGAACTCTCCTCCTTATAAGTTTTCATTGTGGATGGTGGTTGGATTGTACCTACGACACCATCCACATGAGGTTCAACAGGTGGCTTAGTAGGATCAGTGTTTGGACGAGGAGCATTATGAATCAAATCATATAATTTTCTAGACTGGCAATAAACCAAGTCCAATTATTAAGCACAACTAGTAGCATGTTCCTCAGTAACAACACATCCCATAGCCACATCTCATGAAATAGGGGGCAATAATGACTTTACAAAGCATTTAGATAGCAATTGATCTAGAATAGTTGCCTTAATCGACCTTTGATGTATCCTCCATTCATGAATGTGATCAGATATGTGTGTGGAGGAAGTTTGTCGAAGGGAAGTCAAGAGATCTGTTCCAGCCTCATAATGGATCGGTAGCTAGAAATGGGTAAGGAATTTTCTTCCCAACAGATTAAAATCCATGAATGAATGTTGTGGAAGTTCGATATACCACTTAGCAGTCGTACCAATCAAATTCCTTTGGAAGAGCCACAAATAGATAGAGTCATCCATCAAGGAGTTCGATAAACACCATAGATGGAAGGCCATGACATGGTTTTTTGGATCTTCCCCTGGTTTTCCATCAAATTTTGGAATGTATGATGGTAATTATATAGGAATAGTTGGCCAAAAAGGGTCGTGTAAAATGGGATCATTAATCAATTTAGAAAAATATATAGAATACAATGTTGCCAAAAATGGGAGTTGTCGATTAGGTTGTGGGTAATTATAATATTCATTAGGCATGACTACCTCAATGGGGCCATAGGTCGGTTTAGGTTGGCCATAGTAACCTAAAAATTGTTGGTAAGTGGGAATGTTGTTCCCTACAAATGGTTGACCCAGGTTAGGCTCGACTTGAGGTCCATAAGCAGTTTGGGTCCATTGATTAGTAACACCTCCTGGGTAAGGAACATATAAAGGGTTATTCTATTGTTTCCCACTATAGTATGGGTTACTAGGATTATGATGTTGTGGTTGAGCCCAAGCAGATGCAATTGGTTGTGAAACAGGACCATAACCAGCAGGTCCACTAGATCCTACAACTGAAGGAGTGGGTATTGAAATATTATGCAAAATAGGTACATAAGGTCCTCTAGTTGCATAGGATGTGGAGGGAAAATACTAAATTCCAACATTTGGAAAACTCATGGAAGGCATAGGGGGACTTCTCAATGAAGAATTTGGCATTGGATTTGGAGCAGATTGTGAAATTCCCACCATAGTGGTGAGTCTAGTGACCGTTGGAGTAGGAGGAGAATTAGCCAAAACTAAACTAGAAGGGATATATAAAGACCTATTGGAATATATTAAACCCAATCATAACTTATAATAAAATAATTAATCATTATTTGATTAATTATTCACCCACTAGCTTAATTAGTTGGCATCCACTTGCACCTTAAAGTCAATACATGCCATCTATGTCCCAGGAATTCTTTATTTCTAATTCTGGGTTGATCTTGACCATCTAAAATTAGTATATAGATCTGTACAGCAGATTCTGCTTTATTTTGTTTTATCCTGCTTTTCTGTGGATAAGGTAAAGCTAGTCAACTAGGAAACTGGGTCCCTTTGTTTCCAACCCATCCTTCAATAATTTCTCTCAATTTTCTAGGACTAGCATGTTTTTTCCATATCCTTAATAAATCACTCATGATTTTTCTAATTCATGAGGTCCTTTATATATTTGGGAAGTTCTTTATCCACCTATGGGGGTTTGCTATATTTTGGTAAGTCATATTTTTTGAGCTTTATGAGTTGTCTCCATACAACTTAATTTTACTATGAGATGTGCACTATTTATGTAAACTATTATTCATCATTATTTAATGGAATGATACACATCAATATTCATCTCTTCATTCATGTGATTCAATCTCTTTTCTTCTCTCTATTTTTCCTGTGTATGGTTGTGAGAATTCTTAGTAGCAAGATCTATTTCCTATGCTTCTTCTTAGCATCATTTCTCATAGAATTGATCTATTATTTCTACATGGTATCATAGCATCAAGTTTGATCAATTTCTACAAAGTTGAGGAGCGCATCCATTCTCCTATCCCTCTCTGAAGAAGAGCTTGTCTAGCTTACAAGATTTTCTCCTAGTTTTATTTTGCAGGTTGTAGAGAGTATGTCCTAGAGAATAACAACAACTTCTATATGTATTCAAAAGTTCCTCTACTATGTCCTTTCAACTATGTTGATTGGAATCCAAAGATGAGCGCATACTTGAAAAGGCAATGTCTCTTTGATGTATCCATTGGTGCATTGAGTGAACCTGAGTCTTATGAAGAGAAGACCGATTGGATTAACAATTGTGATAGAGATTATGGAATTATGTGTTTGGGAATGTCTCCAAATATACATCATCTCATTTATTATGCTTAGTATCCATTTTATATTTGGAATAACTTGGACAACGCTTCTGGTTTGCAGGAAATAGAAGATGAAGCATGGAGCCAACCCATCATCTCCTCTTGTTCTCCCTCTCAATATTTATTGGCCTCTACATTCTCTGATGAATTTGATCATGATGAAAAAGCTTCTCATACATTTCATGTTACTGTAATGTAATGTCCCAAATTTTGAATTGGGTCACAATGGCCAAATCACTTTTTCCATATTCATGAAAGTTGTCAAAGGGATGCTAAAAGTCAAATAATTGCCAAGGAGGAAAATCACTAGTTTCCTAGGTTGGGGGTGGAAGCTTTGAGATTTGGAATAAGGGGGATAATAAATGATGTTTAGACATTAGAATAGGATAAATATTTAATAATGTAGCTTATTAAATAAATACAAGAGAAAATTGAAATGGCTATGGAGAATGGAGACACATGGAGACTATGGGGCCCACTCGAGTTAGAATTCCTATGTTAAATGGCATCCTCCTCTTGTAATTTCGAATCTATAAGAAGCCTAATGTTTTGGGATGGATTATGAGGTTAATATAATTTTCCATATACTTCATAGGTCGAATTTGGGATGAATTTTAACTTACATGGGAGAGGAAGAGCCAAATGGGAGTTTCATGGACACTTGGCTAGATTCCCCTTACATTTATGACATCTATGACACCAATGATGGAGATTCTATGACAATTATGACACAAGTCAGATATGAATGCTGAAATACTGACATAATGACATGTCAGTACTGAATACATCATCTTAGAGATCTAATTTGGGAGTTGGAGAAGGCCAAGAGGCTCCTACTCAAATTTGGGAGAAGAGGGAAGGTGAAGAGAGAGGCCACATGGCACAGCATGAGAAGCCGCACCAATTAAACTTGGATTTGGTTTATGGATGGATTTGGAAACTTATAATACCAATAATTTTTATAAAATACAAGGATCATCCATGAGAAGAATATTTTTCTCATTTGTGAATTGTGAGAGCTAGTGGATGACTAGTTTTCTTGCTGAAGTCAATTTCGAGGGTGAAAGATTCTCATCCTAGTTGGTGTTTGGAAAGGACACTTAGGTATTTCATGGAGATTTAATGGAGTATTATTTTTAGGTTCAAGCTACATAAAGTTCATATACATCTCAATATCAACTTGTTCTTCCATTCATCTCAAGTTTTCTCACCATATTTCAGCTCTATGGAGTGAGGCGCACTTTGTGAGCTATTCATCTCTTTGAGGGAGATTATATTGCTCCTGTATTTTGTATTCTGATTTAAATGATATGTTATTTAAGTTTAGAAATATCTCAGGTCAAAAATCCAAGATATCTCATGTATTATTGTCCAATATTGAAGAAACGGTGCCATTTCCCCAATACCTTGTTGTAAACTCTTGCAATCTTGATGGAATCGAATAAATGTGTGCACAATTGATGATTTATGAATGAATTAACTGTAATTAATGTATAATATTGGTTTAATTTTCATTAACTGATAATTTTTAGCCATTGGGTTGAATTTCATATCATTTGGAGCAAACTACATTGCCTTTCCCCAAGGGTCCAAAACTAGTTTTTTATATCTGATTGAATGAAGTGATAAAATCCATGGGAGTTCCTTTGGTTATTCATATGAGTCTCTGGTAATTAATTATACACATCCCCTGATTCATTTTAATAATTTGAGTGGGTTTCTGCACGTTTGGGAAGCCATTTCTACCACTTACCTCGAGGGGATTTGAGACCAAAATTGCCATGTAAAATCATCCATATTGTTCAGAATTTACTACAAACTTGCAGAAGTGTTTAGAGGGCCATAATACACCCATAAAAATTATAATTAAGTTATTATATCATTCATACACATTCTCCAAATATTTTGGAGCAATTGGGCTAATTTGGAGACCAAGACACTAAAACTAGTAAAGAGCCAAAATTGTGAAAAAATTGGAAAATTGGGCATTTTAATAAAATTTTCAAAATTGGGACATTACAGTGGTATTAGAGCATGATATTGGCACCTAATGTGGTCTGATATTTATTAGGACAAGAATTAAGGCAACACCATTATATATTGAAACCCAAAAGAGCTTTTATTGAAAGAGAAAAAAAAAGGTAGGAGAAGAAGGCAATTTTTTTGAGGATACTATAACTAGGGATAAAAAGGGAACCTGATATGATGGTAAGGAGCTTATAAAAATTATGGAACCTATATTTGAATAAATAAACAGAATATTATGAAAGGATTTTAATTTTTGGCTATCCAAAGTTGGGAATAATATATTGATTTTAAGAAAACCAAGGGGAAAAATGCATCAGCTTGCTTGAAGGAGAAAAGAGAGGAGACCCATGAACCTGTTGGAGACATTTACCACCTAATACACTCATTTTGGTCAATTTGGACTAGTTAAACCACTATCTTAAGTATTATTGACTTAATTGACATCAGAGGAGCACTAGATGACATCAGCTAGATCACACCCACGCCTACCTTAAGTCAAGGAGGCTAACTTAGCCTTCTCCTACATTCGAGGAGGCTAACTCGAGCACTCCGGGGGTGAGTTAAGTGTCATTAATGCCCCATATTGCTAATTGATGGTTACAATTAGTTAAATAGAGTAGTGAAGGAACCCTCCATCATTAAATTGATTATTTATTGATTATTTAATGAACTGGAGTCAACAGGGGCGCCTCCAACCACTTCTGATGTTCAGTTACACTTCATTTAACCTCATCGGGGTTCACTGGAGTCATTGATGCACTACCACTTGATGGTTGGCTTGCTGTGACATGTGTCTGACCTAATTTCAGTTAGAATCAGTCATTTATTGCACTTTGACTTCAGTTAGGGCTCAGTTGAGTCAATTAGGGTTTTGATCAGTGGTTAACTTGAGTGTTGACTGTGGCTTACATTCAGTTAAGCTAGACTCACTCATTCAATTCGAATGACCTCCTTGGGAATTCAAATTGTTTTTTCATTCATGCTTGCAGCATGATCTTGTATTGTATTACTCGTTCTTTGTTTGAATATACATAGCGACTACTCATTTTGTAGCACAATTACACCATTTTCATGCCTTATTGTTGTTAATATTTGATGAGACTTGTGTTTAGTCCCTAGATTACTGTGACACATTAATATGGTATCAGAGCTCATAGTGGGACAAAGCTCAGATATCTCAAAAACAAGGTTTTTGACAGATCTTGCATGAAAATTGAGCAATAGCTCAAAAATCCAACACTACACCAGAAGCCAAGGCTTACCACTTAATACCCCAAGTAAATAACTTGTTGATCAAGCTTGCTTGATTGACTATGCTGAGTGTGATGAAATCCTAAAATGTGCAAGCTGTCCGACCTTAAATTGCCCCTTTTGTTGTGATTTTCATGTTTTTGACAGGTGAAAGCATTCGCTCCAACAGATTCAGATGGCTTCTTTAGTAGATCTTTTGACTCCATTCAATTTCCACTCATGGAAAGGAGACATGGAGATTCAGCTACATTCCAGAGGACTCTATAGGGTCACCATGGACACTGAAGAAGAGCCTAGTTCTGCAATAGACAAATCTAGATTCTCGAACAAGAAGGATGAAGCATTCAGATTCTTGTGCCTCTCTGTTTCCCGGGATCTTCTTTTCCATCTTTCTGGATTGAAGACTCCAAAGGAAATTTGGGACAAATTGGAAACACTGTATGGAAAGTAGGATGATTTGAGATTTTTCTAGCTCAAAAGTGAATTGATGTCTCTCCATCCTTCCAGTTTCGAGACCTTGAATGAATTTTTCACAAAGTTCAAGCACATTGTCTTACTGTTGAAGCAATGCAAAGTGGAGAAGGAGGATGATCAGCTCATCCTTGCCATACTCTCCAAACTTGGAGCTGATTATTCAGTTTTTGTCTCTACATTCCATGCGGGGAAGCTCACAACCCCTGGATGGAAGATTCCTACACTCAATGCCTTCATTGAGTCCCTAAAAATTGAACATGATAAGCTTATCCAGATGGGGATCATCAGATCCTCTCGTGATCAAGCCCTCCATGTATCTCGGCCCAAATATCTGAAGGGTAAAGGAAAGCAACAGAAGAACCCAAAAACTAAATTCAAATCTCCTAAGCCTAAAGTTGAAAACCAACAGCATGATGAGTCTTCCGGCTCAAAGAATAACAAAGGGAAAGGGCATCATGGAAAGGAAAAAGTAAAGTGTTCATACTGTGGGAAGGGATTCCACCCTGAACATGCATGCATGAAGAAGAAGATTGATGAAGCTACCTCTCTCCTTGAGAGAAATCACATCAATCTTTTGGAAAATTTTTGGAGGAGAGATCAGCAAGATCGAGAACCACAGCATGAAAAAGGTCATGCCCTCATGGTAATCACTTCGAATTCCAAAGCACTCTTGATTGATTCTGGAGCTTCAAACCACATGGTGGTTGAAAGAGACTCCTTTTCATCCTTGGAGATCGGAAAATACATCTCCATCCACATGGGAGATTACTCCACCATCATTTCAGAAGGACAAGGTACGGTTGATCTTGATAATAGCTATTTTTCAAATGTTTTGCATGTACAGTCTTTGGAATCAAATATCCTTAGTGTCTATCAGATGACACATACAAGAGTTCCTAAGAGAGTATCTTTCATCCCAAATGATGTTGAGATAATGGAACTTGCATCTGGGAAAATCATTGCTAAAGGCCTTGCAAACCATCATGCAAAAGCCTATGATTTCTCCCACTTTGTGGTGGATGCAAAACCCACCGCACTGCTAAATCATGGAAATGAAGTTAGTAGGCTGTGGCATGAAAGGTTTGGCCATATAAATTTCAAATATTTGCAGCAATTACAGAAAAACTCCATGGTTGAAGGCCTCCTGGTAATCAAGGCAACCACTAGAATTTGCAAGGGCTGTGTGGTTGGAAAACACCCTGAGCACAAGTACGATCGAGGGAAGGAAAACCGAGCTACATGCATATTGGGGCTGATACATTTTGATATCAGTGGTACAATTCCTATCACATAGATGAATGGATCAAGGTATCTTCTGATTTTTATTGATGATTTTTCAAGGTACACATGGGTCTTCTTTCTCAAAAAGAAGTCTAAAGTATGTGAAAAATTCACTGAACTGAAGGCCTTGATCGAGAATGCCTCTAGGCTTAAGATCAAGATATTGAGATCTGATAATGGGAGGGATTATGTAAGTAATTAGTTGCTGCACATATTTTCCCAAATTGGTATTCAGGTCCAACATTCAATTTCCTACACTCCCCAGCAGAACGGTGTAGCGGAAAGGAAGAATTGGTCTCTCAAGGAGATGACCACTTGTATGTTGGAATCAAAGAAGTTGGTTGAAAATTTGTGGGCTGAAGCCATGAATGATACAAAATAAATTCAAAATAGAGTGCCACACTCATACATGAAATGGAATACCCCTTTTGAAGCATACTTCGGAAACAAGCTGGATGTGTCGAACCTGCGGGTGTTTGGGTCCACTGCATTGGCCCAGATTCCACTTGATAAAATAAGGGATTTGCAACCGCAAAGCATAGAATTTATTTTTATTGGGTATCATGATGAATCAAAAGGTTTCAAGTTTTTGGATATCAAAACAAAATAGATCATCATCGAAAGGAGTGCCAAGTTTGATGAGCCTCTTCAGGAAGTGGAACTAGTGAAGAAGAAAATTGTTGAATTTCCTTCTTATTCTACTGAATATTTGGATGATGAAATTGGGGGTGATGACCCTGATTTGGATCCTTTGATTTATAATATCAGTGTATAGAAAACATCATATGCTGAATCAGAACCTGAATTACAAAATCATCTTCCCACATGGGCCCGACAGACACTCTCCTCCGCAGGAGATAACATTTGAAATCCGGATGATCCAAGGAGAACCTGGTCTGACTTCCAAAGAGTAGGTATTACGCTCTCTTGTACTGATAATTTGATGTCTAAAATTTTTTATTTGATGATTAGTTCAGACCCAAAATTCTACTACCATGCTCATAATTATCCGAGATGGCAAGTTGCCATGGATGAAGAGATGAATTCTCTTCAGAAAAACACTACTTGGGAGCTAGTTTCTCTTCCTCCGGGAAGGAAATTGGTTCAATACAAGTGGGTGTTTCAGACCAAGGTTGATGCTAATGGAAGAACCTACAAATATAAGGCAAGGCTGGTGGCAAAAATTTTCTCTCAGGTCCAAGGTGTGGACTACCATGAGACTTTTGCACCGGTTGCAAAAATGGACTCCATCCACCTACTTTTGGCAATTTCAGCATCTAAGCACTAGGAAGTGCATCATATGGATGTTAAGTCATCCTTTCTACATGGATATATTCATGAGGAGATATACATGAAGGATCATGAGGGATAAATCGCTGATCCATATTTGGTTTGCAAGCTAAAGAAGTCACTATACGGGTTAAAACAGGCCCCAAGAGATCAGTGGTATTCCAAGATGGATGCCTTCCTTCTCTCGCAAAACTTCCAAAGGTGTAGATAAAATCCAAATGTGTGTATATAGAAATATGATGGTCATTCGATTATTATTGTTTTATATGTTGATGACTTACTGATCACAGGTAGCACAGTTGCTTCCATTTCAGCCATCAAAACTGCTCTCCACAATGCATTTGAAATGAGCAATTTGGGGCTCTTAAAACAATTACTGGGGCTCAAAATTGAGAAAAATTCTGATGGGATAATGGTCACTCAGTCCAAATACATATCAGACCTATTAGTCAAGTTTAACATGTCTGAATGTATGCCTGCACCATTCCCTTTCCTTTCAGGGATCATCCTTGAAGAAGGAAAAAACACACCTCCCATGGACTGCACTATCTATCGGCAGATGATTGGTAGCTTGTTGTACTTGACACATTCTCGGCCTGATATCTGTTATGCTGTGAATGTTGTATCAATATACATTCATCAGCCTCATGATATTCATTGGAAGGCAGCCAAAAGGATCCTCCAGTATATTTAGGGAACCAGGACCTACGACATTCACTATGCTGTAGACTCCGAGCTGGAGTTGGTTGGATACATAGATTCCGATTGGGTGGGTGATTCTATTGATTGGAAGTCTACTTCTGGATATTTATTCATGTTTGGTGGTGGCCCCATTTTCTAGTCTAGAAAAAATCAGGTTGCCATAGCATTATCTTCACCAGAGGCCAAGTATCGAGGAGCGGTGAATGCTTGCATCCAAGTAGTTTGGTTGCAAGGAATTCTTTCAGAGTTTGATCTTGGTAGTACTTTGTCCACTGTCCTCTTTTGTGACAATCAAAGTGCTATTAATATATCCACAGATCCAGTTACCAGGAAGAGGACCAAGCATGTAGAGATCCACATGCACTATATCAGGGAGCTAGTGCATGACAGGACCATCATTCTGCAATACTGCCCTACTGATGAGCAGATTGCAGACATCTTCACCAAGAGATTTTTAGAAAAGAATCTCACTTACCTCTGTTCACTGTTGGGGGTGAGTCCATCAGGGTGATCATATTACTTTCAGTGTTCATCTTGAGGGGGATTTTTTTGCACTGGGTTTTCCCTCTTTTCCTCACTTAGTTTGTTTTTTAGCATTGTTTTAGTTTTAGTATTGTACAAGGTGACCTATGGCCTTAGTTTCCAGGGTCCTAGCATTTTTATGCATTTTATGTTTTCTAACTCCTCCTGAGTATAGCTTAAGGGGGGGTGTTGGATACATTTACCACCTTACACACTCATTTTGGTCAATTTGGCCTAGTTAAACCACTATCCTAAGTATTATTGACTTAATTTACATTAGAGGAGCACTAGATGACATCAGCTAGATCACACCCACTCCTACCTTCATTCAAGGAGGCTAACTTAGCCTTCTCCTACATTCGGGGAGGCTAACTAGAGCACTCTAGGGGTGATCTAAGTGTCATTAATGCCCCATATTGCTAATTGATGGTTACAATCAGTTAAACAGAGTAGTGAAGGTGCCCTCCATCATTAAATTGATTATTTATTGATTATTTAATGAACTAGAGTCAACAGGGGTGCCTCCAACCACTTTTGATGTTCAGTTACACTTCAGTTAACCTCATCGGGGTTCATTGGAGTCATTGATGTGCTACCACTTGATGGTTGGCTTGCTGTGACATGTGTTTGACCTACTTTCAATTAGACTCAGTCATTTATTGCACTCTGACTTCAGTTAGGGATCAGTTGAGTCAATTAGGGTTTTGATTAGTGGTTAATTTGAGTGTTGACTGTGACGTACATTGAGTTAAGATAGACTCACTCATTCATATCAAATGACCTCCTTGTGAATTTGAATTTCTTTTTCATTCATGCTTGCAGCATGATCTTGTATTGTATTACTCATTCTTTGTGTGAATATATAGAGCGGCTACTCATTTTGTAGCACAATTACACCATTTTCATGCCTTATTGTTATTAATGTTTGATGAGACTTGTGTTTAGTCCCTAGATTACTGTGACAGATTAATAGAACCACCTAGTTCTTAAATAGGTGAATTAGAATAATTAGTACATGAAGATGATTGAAATTCACTCCCAAGTGACTCTGAAAAATATGAAGAGACATCACATGAGTATGAAGAAGTTTTTATTGAAAATACTAAAGATAATTTTGAGACACATGTTACCTTGGAAATAAAACAAAGAGAATCTAATGATGGATGCTTGAACTATGAAGCAGTACCTACTAATGGGTTCTCACACCTCTATGTTGGTGACATAGAGATCACTTTTGAAAGTGTTGCTGCAAGCCAAAATTCCATTAAACATGAAAATGAATACCTTATAGCAGTTGAAGAAGAAATAAGATCAAATTCCCCATAACCACTTGAGCTTCATGAAGTTGGTCCAAGCAAGAAGGAAGAAGATGAGGAGGTTCATTTGAAAGAGCCTAATTTACTTGAATGAAAAGAAGATCCAAGAGGCCCTTAGCATACTCTATGAAACTCAAGCATTGGTATCAAATTCTTGTTGGTGAGCTACTTCCTTAGAGGAGCCATCCTCCCTTGAAGACATGGAGAAGATTCAAAGAGAAATGTGCAACATCAAAGGTAATTTCATGTCTTTGATTTTTGATAGAAAAAATGCCATTGAGCTTAGTGAATGGTTACATGAATCCTACTTGAAGAATAATGAAGTTATTCATAATCTCACAATTCAAAATGAGCAACTTCTTGAAAAGTTGCAAGACACTTGTTTTTCCTCCTATGTTTCAGATTGTCAAATGGTAGATTGTTTGGAGGATTCTCATGACATGGTGGATCATGAGAAATTTTGAAATTTGAACGTACTTGAGGTGTTTGAAGATGAACTTGAATAGATCCAAACACTTGATGTGGTGGAAGAGGAACTTGAATTGTCTCCTGATGAAGGTTATGCAATTTTTAAAGAAAAGCATGATTCCTCTACATTGGAACCAATCTATGACAAAGGTTTCACACTCTTTAAGGAGATGCATAATCCTACCCCTATGGATCCTTCACATTATGACGATTTTTCACTTACTAATCATTTGGGTGAGTTTGTTCTTTCTCCTACATCCTACACTTCTAAATTTTGTAGCAGTCTGTTTCCACCTTTCACACACCTGGGTCACATGGCAGAAATCTTCAAGCCACTCGGTGTGTCCCTGGGGGAAAGTCTTGAGTCAAGGTTGTCACCTTGTTCTTGACTCCTCCGTTTAGGCTCAACTCCTAACGAATCCAAGGGGGGTAGACCCTATGAAGCTACTAAGGATAATTACTTAGTATGGTGATGTTAAACTGAATGAATTGCTTAGGAGTTTGATTTAACCATAAACAACTATAGATGACAAGATACAAAATGAGCGCACGAAAGCACAATGCTGAGACACAATATATATATATCTATATATATATATAGAAAGAAAATAACCAGTGCCTTAAAATGGAGTCAAAAGATAATCAATGTACTTGCATGTGCTTGGAGTGAATGTTTTGCAATTGCCTCTTGGTACATTTTAAGTTAATGTGAAATTAGGAAAAGGAGTGGACTCCAGATATACTCGAGAGTACTTGGAGTATGTCCAGAACTAAACCTTCATGGTGACCCGCAAGGAATATGTGGGCTGAATGGAGTCTCTGGGGCTATTGTTCATAACACACCCGTTAGGGTGTGACAGAGATCGACGCCCCGAGGTCACTTTTCAGGAGTTCCCACTTCCTTTGGGTATTTTGCCACCGTAATGGTTTGATCTAGGTGTTGGATTTTCACCTGATGGTTTGTCAATTTGGGAGAGTGAATCCTAATTAATCTAGTCACTCAAGTGCTTTTGATACAACTTGACTGATCAGACGATCCACAGCCAAGTGTAGAGCATACACACCGGATTCTTGTCAATTTTAGTAAATTTTGAGATGGGTGTTCTCGTTAAAAAGAAAACCCTCCAGGAACCTCTTTTGATGCAAGTGGATCTCAATCGGGGAATCAAGGAGGGGTTAATTTTATAATAGCTGATGAAACAAATGATTAAAGGAAAACACATATACACAATTCTGGTTTTCTAATTAGTCCTACCACACATCTCTTTCCCCTTTCAGGTCAATCGGGAAGTCGTGGGGTAAGTACTAAGATTACTTTGAAATATCAAATATGGAATATGAAATTGATAATAAAACAAAGTATACTACCCTGCAGATTAGAACTACGCTAGTTTGCAAAAAAAAAGGAAAGAAAAGAAAAAAGGAAACACGGACACAAATCCCCCCAGGGGGTATGGTGAATAGGGCAGAAAGAGCCTATTCAAAAGGACCTTTTATTTTTATTGGAAACGATTTAAAAAATCAGTGAATTAAAATTGATTCACTTTGGTCCTTGTTATCTAGGATCCAAAGGCTTACAACAATCTTGTAACAAGCTAGAATTAAAACACAGTGGTGGGGGAAGCTTCCAGAAAGATCTGGTTCGTTCAAGAGTCAGAAATTGGGCAGAGTCTCCTTCTCTTTTTTGTTAGAACTGATAAAAAAAAGTGAGCAATCAAAATCAAATGTGCCCAAACACACTTTGAAAGTGTTTTGGGTCACTACACTAGTTACCAAAAAAAAACTTAAGTAAAATTTTGTTGAGTTGGGGTAATCTAGTTTTGCAAAAAGGAACCAAGGAAAGCAAGATTTCCTTGGGATCTTTCCTTGCTGTTTGGGCAGCCAATGAGATGTGCACTTTTATTATAGAATATGAAACTTTAAAGTACAAAAAAGGAAACTACCTTAAAAGGAAGCTACAAATTTTCATTAAAATGCTTGCAAAAAGAAGATAATTTCAGCTAGATCTCTTAAAATATAACTTTATATGCAAAACAGAACTGAGATATAAACTTAAGAATGGATCTCACTGACTAGATCTATATGTAATTTTCTTAATGAGACATATCTAATCAATAATACTCTTTTAAAGTAACAAATTTGAAAAGAAATTAAGATTTTGAAGGAGGAAGAGAGAGAAAGAGTGTTTGAAGCCTGGGAATGTTAGGCTTTGGATTCTACTTTGGTGGAACACTGAGGGACTATGTCATTCAAAATATCTTGAAGATGAGGAAGATGCAAACCAGATCAACCTCTTCTACAAGTGATATCACCTGCAACTTAGAAATCCTTGCACAAACATATGGTTAAAACATAGGTGTTGCTGGAAGAGATAATTGGAAAGCATGCAATTAAACTTAAAATACATACAAATCCAATAGATCTGAAACAAGTAGTAGTAAGAGCATAAATCAAACTAGAATAAACTCTTACCCTAACAGGATGGATCTCTCTCCTTTAAGGCCAACAATTAACCAACAAAAGCAATGATAAATAAAACAAATTATACCTCATAAGCATTTGACAATCAACATCCACACATGAAGAGCATTACACCATAGATATTGCCTCTAAAGCTTATTTATTCTAGAATAATAAACAATATAGTACAAGAGCAACAACACCTCAATCCCAGTTCTAACTAGCTTGGAAGAGGCTACTTGTGCTTTGATTTATACAAAAACTAAGAGATCCAGACCAGGGGGATTGCAAATCCCAAGGAGATAGATCAAATCAGCTGATGGAGAGTCAATCAATGCAGATATAAAGCTGAACTGAGCCTACTTGTCAACCGGGGGCTTGATTGAGCTGACACATCAACCCATAAACTGACACATTAGTCCACAGAGCTCCCAAAAGAGCCCACACATGTGAAGGAGAGAGAGAGGGAACAATTCCCCATAAAGACTACTGAAGCTCAACTCTGGATCTGATTTGATCACCTCCTTCAGTCAAGGATTTGTCAGATCCAGTCAATCTGGTTCAGATCTAACTGATTTCAGTCAAATCGGCTGAGAATCCACTGATCTATGATTTTGGATTTGCTCCATTATTCATCAATTTATTAATTAAAATAATCAATAAATGATTTTTTGGGCCTTTCTGACCTGAGTGATGGAAAATCACTCAAAACTAGGAAATAGTGGGTCCATGGGTTTACATGATGCTCTTAGCTTGAAAATGAGCACCTACATGACTGAAACTGATTATTTGGCCCACTTTTATTACAAAATAAATTTTCCCAATTAAACTATTAAAAAATAGCCTAAGTTTTGGAAAAATTAAATTTTAATAAAAAACACTGAAAAAACTAAAAATTTGAAAAAATGAAAAAACCTAGGGGGACTTAGACATGTTCATATGACTCGACCATGATGTCTATCATGTTTATAAATTGACACATAGAATCTAATAACCTCAATAGGCCTAAATGCCAAGCCAACCACCCCAACTTTGGAGGTATGGAGTGAAAAACTCAGAAATTATCAATCGTTTAGTCAACAACCAATAATAACCAAGGGAAAAAACACCCTGGGCTGATCGGATTGACAAATAAAGTCTAAGAGACTGAGTCTTTTATAGACACTATAATCCTAGAACATTTATTACAATTCCCCCATGGGGTATGAACATGTGATATAGTACAACAAGCACTTCCCAGAAGTACTTCCAAAGGTCTTCTGAAGTTCGAGCAAGTTATCCTTGTCCGGTTCACTAGGCTCACTTGATAAAAAACCACTAAGTACAACTTAGGTGGTAACATTCTGGCTCCAACTGTGTGACGTGTGCTCGATCCGGTATTTAAGGCAAGGAGAGGATACGAGAACACCAGAATCTTTGGTTTATATAACCTATAAAAACATCTCAACTTGTCAAGAAAAACCTTAGTAGCACAAGTTCTATAAACAACCAAATGAACCATTAAGATGATTTATTTAAACAAAATAAATTTAATTAACTAATGAAGAAAAAGTTTTATTATAGCTAAGTACAAAACATAAATGCAGAAAGTAAATGCTCTCTTTTAGGAGCTTATTTTCCTACTCTAAGCATGATATAAAAAGGGTTAAGTGTAATCAGAAATCCAATGTAACCACCTAAGCATTTTATTAACATAAAAAAAAAAATTCCTTGTCTTTGGTTACCAGCCAAAGTAAGGATACCTTATTCAGAAATTGCAAACTTGCGTGATAATTTAGAATGGGCAGGATGGATGGGAGATCATAGGCATGAATAATGTCACAAAAATTCTTCCCCAACTTGTATGTGCTCATGTAGGTTGCTTCTATCCATGACTGGATAGGACTAATATACCAATCAGAATGATGAGGCAGACTGACTACATCATCATACTAATCATCGAGGCTTATCAAATTATGAATTGTTGCACAAGCCCCAAGCAGATCCAAATCATAAGGAACCTCTATATGTGAAAAAGATGGCTGAGACTGATAATCCACTAACTGCATCACATCTAACTTTTCACAATACTATTTCTTAATGTCTTCATTATTGATACCCTTGTGCCACTCTGCATGATATGACTTTGAATGATCATGCGAAAATTCTGAATGCTCCTCTTCCATACTAAGGTTTTCCCAGGCATCCAGATCCATGCTCCCCTCTATGGACGTATCGTAGATTGGACTTCCACAAAATTTTGAATAGACACTCTCCTTGCTGGACATACCATGGATGGAATTCTTAATAAGATTTTCACAAGTTGGATTATCTATGAAATTCCAATAGCCATCACTCCCATCCATGTCATATGTGGGGGACTCTTCATCCATGGCATCATGCTCCTTCCTATCCATGTCCTCCTTGTATTCATAACAATATTCTTCAGAAAAAATGTTACAAGGCAATAAACTTTCCAAACCTCCATCAACATGTGGAGAACAAGCTCTAGTGTCACCACACATGATACTGATTTTATCATAAGTTTCTTTATAGGCTTCTTTTATGATATCATGAAGAGGATCTTCAATATTATCTTCAATCAAGGAAACTTTTTGGACATATTCAATGGGATCACTTGGGATGTGTTGCTTAGTGGGTTTCTTTAGAGGGCTTTCTGGAAAGATATCAGCATTACAACACACTTGAGAATACATCAAATCTTCAATGTTTTCAGCTATGGTGACATGAGAATAGTCTTAAACAATGTGTTCCATAGGCTCCTCCTGAAGCTCTTCAATAGGATCATCCTGAATTTTCCCTTCCTTGGAATCTTGCTATGTATTGGGAGATACCTCATATTCTTTAATGAGCTGCTTAATTACTTCCTTTCTCGAATAAATATGAGCAAACTCTTTGATGGGAGTATCATGGACCTCCTCTTCACTTAAATGCTCAAGAAGTGATTCCAAGTCTTCAATACTTTGTATCATGGAAAAAGGTCCATCATATGTTTCTGTGTGATACTCTGTCCCAGATAGGTAGAAGGTACAGATCTTTTCAAGGAAATTTTTTAAACCATTTATACTACCCCTACCATCATGCCACTACTCTAAAAACATCCAAAGGAAGCTTGGAAAAGAAGTTATACATTTATTAGGAAGGCCCTGATAGAACCAACAACAGGCCTCACCCCAAAAAGTACTAGCAAAC
This sequence comes from Pseudotsuga menziesii, assembly GCA_001517045.1. Taxonomy (NCBI): domain Eukaryota; kingdom Viridiplantae; phylum Streptophyta; class Pinopsida; order Pinales; family Pinaceae; genus Pseudotsuga; species Pseudotsuga menziesii. The sequence continues at coordinate 440,054 of LPNX010802304.1, read as the reverse complement.
ATTTCCATCATATTGTCTTCATGAATAATATTGGAGTCAGCAATCAACTAAAGGAAAGATTTGACATTCCAGATGGCCGAATCACCATAATTTCCATGAAATGTCGGAAGCCAGTTATATGCATCCCCCAAACCATTACAACAGTTAGGAAAACCTAGGATGTTTGAGAAATCAATAGGCTGAAACATTCTGGTTAACTGGGCACCATATTTCTCCTTTAATTCATCCATATCAGAAATTAATAGTATGCATTTGATATAACCATTAAACCTTGTACTGAAAAGGTGGAGCTGTCAAGTGATGAGCTTTAAAGGTTTTAACATGTCACATGGGCTCATCTACACACAACAAAAACTCACAAGTTTATGAGATAACAGGGTTTTATCCCTTCAATGGAGTCGCCATGTGAAAAAGAAAAATAAGCATTTATAAATATTTTCACAAAATTTATTTTTTGCTTTTCTTTGTATAAATAAAAACTGGAAAAAAGCTAGTGGAGTCGCCAGATGAAAATTAAATATCTACTCTAAGAATTCATCAAACAAAGCAAAAACAAAAAGGAAGAAAACAAAATTCGTACTCGGGAATAAAAAGATTTATCCCCGGCAACGGTGCCAAAAAGTGTTGCCACCTTTCACACACTTGGGTCATGTGGCAGAAATATTCAAGCCACTCGGTGTGTCCCTGGGAGCAAGTCTCGAGTCAAGGCTATCACCTTGTTCTTGACTCGTCCATTTAGGCTCAACTCCTAATGAAGCCAAGGGGGGTAGACCCTATTAAGTTACTAAGGATAATTACTTAGTATGGTGATGTTAAACTAAATGAATTGCTTAGGAGTTTGATTTAACCATAAACAACCATAGATGACATGATACAAAATGAGCGCATGAAAGCACAATGCTAAGGCACAATATATATATATATATATATAGCAAGAAAATAACTAGTGCCTTAAAATGGATTCAAAAGATAATCAATGCACTTGCGTGTGCTTGGAGTGAATGTTTTGCAATTGCCTCTTGGTACATTTTAAGTTAATGTGAAATATGAGTTGATTAAAATTAGGGGAAGGGGTGGACTCTAGATATACCCGAGAGTACTTGGAGTATGTCCGAAACTAAACCTTCATGGCTACCCGCAAGGAATATGTGGGATGAATGGAGTCTCTGGGGCTATTGTTCATAATGCACCCATTAGGGTGTGACAGAGATTGGCACCCCGAGGTCACTTTTCAGGAGTTCCCGCTTCCTTTGGGTATTTTGCCACCGTAATGGTTTGATCTAGGTGTTGGATTTTCACCTGATGGTTTGTCAATTTGGGAGAGTGAATCCTAATTATTCTAGTCACTCAAGTGCTTTTGATATAGCTTGACTGATCAGATGAACCGCAGCCAAGTGCAGAGCATACACACCGGAGTTTTGTCAATTTTAGTAAATTTTGAGATGGGTGTTCTTGTTAATAAGAAAACCCTCCAGAAACCTCTTTCGATCCAAGTGGATCTCAATAGGGGAATCAAGGAGGGGTTAATTTTATAATAGCTGATGAAACAAATGATTAAAGGAAAACACATACACAAAATTCTGGTTTTCTAATTAGTCCTACCACGCATCTCTTTCCCCTTTTGGGTCAATCGAAAAGTCGTGGGGTAAGTATTAAGATTACTTTGAAATCTCAAATATGGAATATGAAATTGATAATAAAACAAAGTATACTACCCTACATATTAGAACTACTCTAGTTTGCAAAAAAAAAGGAAAGAAAAGCAAAAAGGAAACACAGACACAAATCCCCCCAGGGGGGGTGGTGAATAGGCTCGAAAGAGCCTATTCGAAAGGACCTTTTATTTTTATTAGCATCGATTTACAATATCAGCGATTTAAAATTCATGCACTTTGGTCCTTGTTATCTGGGATCCAAAGGCTTACAACAAGCTTGTAACAAGCTAGAATTAAAACACAGTGGTGGGGGAAGCTTCCGGGAAGCTCTGGTTCGTCCAAGAGTCAGAAATTGGGCAGAGTCTCCTTCTCTTTTTTGTTAGACCTGCTAAAAAAAAACAAGCAATCAAAATCAAATGTGCCCAAACACACTTTGAAAGTGTTTTGGGTCACTACACTAGTTACCAAAAAAAACTTAAGTAAAATTTTGTTAAGTTGGGGTAATCTAGTTTTGCAAAAAGGAACCAAGGAAAGAAAGATTTCCTTGGGATCTTGGCTTGCTGTTTGGGCAGCCAATGAGATGTGCACTTTTATTGCAGAATATGAGACTTTAAAGTATAGCAAAGGAAACTACCTTAAAAGCAAGCTACAAATTTTCATTAAAATGCTTGCAAAAAGAAGATAATTTCAGCTAGATCTCTTAAAATATAACTTTATATGCAAAATGGAACTATAACTTTATATGCAAAATGGAACTAAGATCTAAACTTAAGAAAGGATATTACTGACTAGATCTATATGTAATTTTCTTAATGAGACAGATCTAAGCAATAAGACTCTTTTAAAGTAACCAATTTGAAGAGAAATTAAGATTTTGAAGGAGGAAGAGAGAGAAAGAGTGTTTGAAGCCTGGGAATGTTAGGCTTTGGATTTTGATTTGGTGGAACACTGAGGGACTATGTCATTCAGAATATCTTGAAGATGAGGAATATGCAAACCAGCTCAACCTCTTCTACAAGCGATATCACCTGGAACTTAGAAATCCTTGCACAAACAGATGGTTAAAACATAGGTGCTGCTGGAAGAGATAATTGGAAAGCATGCAATTAAACTTAAAATACATTCAAATCCAATAGATCTGAAACAAGTAGTAGTAAGAGCATAAATCAAACTAGAATAAACTCTTACCCTAATAGGAGGGATCTCTCTCCTTCAAGGCCAACAATTAACCAGCAAAAGCAATGATAAATAAAACATATTATATCTCATAAGCATTTGACAATCAACATCCACACATGAAGAGCATTACACCATAGATCTTGCCTCCAAAGATTATTTATTCTAGAATAATAAATAATACAGTACAAGAGCAACAACACGTCAATCCCAGTTCTAACTAGCTTGGAAGAGGCTGCTTATGCTTTGATTTATACAAAAACCAGGAGATCCAGCCCAAGGGGGGCGCAAATCCCAGGGAGACATATCAAATCAGCTAATGGAGAGTCAATCAATGCATATATGAAGCTAAACTGAGCCTACTTGTCAACCGGGGGCTTGATTGAGCTGACACATCAACCCATAATCTGACACATCAGTCCATAGAGCTCCCAGGAGAGCCCACACATGTGCAAGAGAGAGAAAGGGCACCATTCCGCATAAATACTGCTAAAGATCAACTCTGGATTTGATTTGATCACCTCCTTTAGTCAAGGATTTGTCAGATCCAGTCAATCTGGTTCAGATCTGACTGATTTTAGTCAAATCGACTGAGAATCCACTGATCTATGATTTTGGATTTGCTCCATTATTCATCAATTTATTAATTAAAATAATCAATAAATGAGTTTTTGGGGCTTTCTGACCTGAGTGATGGAAAATCACTCAAAACTAGGAAATAGTGGGTCCATGGGTTTACATGGTGCTCTTAGCTTGAAAATGAGCACCTACATGACTGAAACTAATTATTTGGCCCACTTTTATTACAAAATCAATTTTTCCAATTAAACTATTAAAAAATAGCCTAAGTTTTGGAAAAAATAAATTTAAAAAAAAAACACTAAAAATACTAAAAATTTGAAAAAACGAAAAAACCTAGGGGAACTTAGACATGTTCATATGACTCGAACATGATGTCAAGCATGTTTATACATTGACACATAGACTCTAATAACCTCAATAGGCCTAAATTCCAAGTGAACCACCCCAACTTTGGAGGTATGGAGTGAAAAACTCAAAAATTATCAGTCGTTTAGTCAACAACCAATAATAACGTAGGGAAAAAACACCCTAGACTGATCGGATTGACAAATAAAGTCTAAGAGGCCAAGTATTTTACAGACACTATCATGATAGAACATTTATTACAATTCCCCCATGGGGTATGAACATGTGATATAGTACAACAAGAACTTCCCAGAAGTACTTCCAAAGGTCTTCTGAAGTCCGAACAAGTTATCCTTGTCCGGTTCACCAGGCTCACTTGATAAAAAACCACTAAGTACAACTTAGGTGGTAACACGATCATCCTAATGAAGTATGGGTGAAAGGTTTCTTTTTAATGGTGCCACATGAAGAGCAAGGACATTCTATTTCTCCTTTTGATGATGGAATTATTAGAGCACCATATTATTTACATTTGCAGCAGAATCCTTGTTTACATTATGATTATACACATCTACATGGGTGCACCTATGATGTTCACTTGAGTCACTTGGAGACTCATGATTTTCCTTGCTCCTTTCCTAGTCTATTTGAAGTTGGAGGAACTTCATCCCACACTTGGGTGAAGAGTTATATGATTGAACAACATTATTATTGGCAGAAAGATCCTCTGATGTTACATGATGATATACATAATCATGAGTGTATTGATGAGACTTCTTTGAGCCACTTGAAGTCCTCATGTTTTCCTTGCTCCTTATTTTGTTCAGATTTTGGTGGAGGTTCTCCATTCACTTATTGGATGAAAGAACACATGGATGATTATATTGATGCACATTACTATTCACATTTGCAGCAGCATTCCTTGTTACTTTCTGATGATGCACATCTACATGGATGCACCTATGATATGCATTTGAGTCACTTAAAGACTCATGGTTTTTATTGCTCAACACTTGGTTCATTTGATGTTGGAAGAACTTCATCCAACACTAGGGTGAATAGACTTATGATAGGAGAACATTTTTGTTACCAGACACATACATTGTTATATCTTTATGATTCATTCATTCATGGATGTATGGGTAAGACTTCTATGAGTCATTTGAAGTCTCCTTGTTTCTGTTGCTCACTGTTTGGTTCAAATTTGAGTGAGATTCTTCATTCACTTCTTGGATGAAAGAATACATGGCTGAATATTTTGATGCATATCACTTCCTTTTGGAGCAGCATTATAGAACATGGGATACTCACCTGTGTCATTGGAGCAGATTTGATTGGTCACTTGAAGCATGTATGTACTTGGAAAATGGTAGTCTACTCATTGGGAGGTATAAGCACTTTCATGATTTCTTGGTGAGGCGCCTCCTTGATGTACATTCTTATTATGTTGTTATATACTTTGATGATATATATTATGCACTCACGATGTTTGGAATAATGCATACCAGAAAATGGGATCTAGGAATTCTCTTTCCAAATGGTATGGGTTGGAGAGCACTCTTAATTGTTGGAGTGCAATGCAAGCAATGGGACCCTCGGATAGTTTTTAGTCCCATTGATTTCAAATTATTTGGGAAACAAGAAGTATGGGAGATGGATTCCCCACTTAATAAGGTGATGTTAATTAGAGTAGTGCAGCAGCAAGCATGGTGGTTCCTCTCTGAAATATTCATGGCATATCAAAGACTCAAGGTGGGCAGCTCAGTGGCAACTTCAAAGAATCATATAGAAAGTAGGTTCTTCAACAACCATGTTTGAAATTGCTTGAGGAAAAGAAATATTGCGAAGGGAGGATTTGTAATGTTTCAAATTTTGAATTGGGTCACAATGTCCAAATCACATTTTCCATATTCATGAAGGTTGTCAAAGGGATGTTAAAAGTCAAATAATTGCCAAGGAGGAAAATCACTAGTTTCCTAGGTTGGGGTGGAAGCTTTGAGATTTGGAAGAATGGGGATAATAAATGATGTTTAGACATTAGAAGAGGATAAATATTTAATAATTTATCTTATTAACTAAATACAATAGAAAATTGAAATGGCTATGGAGAATGGAGACACATGGAGACTATGGGGCCCACTCAAGCTAGAATTCCTATGTTAAATAGCATCCTCCTCTTGTAATTTCAAATATATGGGAAGCCTAATGTTTTGGGATGGATTATGAGGTTAATATAATTTTCCATATACTTCATAGGTCTAATTTTGGATGAATTGTAACTTACATGGGAGAGGAAGATCCAAATGGGAGTTTCATGGACACTTGGCTAGATTCCCCTTACATTTATGACATCTATGACACCAATGAAGGGGATTCTATGATAGTTATGACACAATTCATATATGAAGGCTGAAATACTGACATAATAACATTTTAGGACTGAATAGATCATCTTAGAGGTCTAATTTCGGATTTGGAGAAGGCCAAGAGGCTCCTACTCAAATTTGGGAGAAGAGGGAAGGTGAAGAAAGTGGCCACATGGCATAGCATGAGAAACCACACCAATTCGAATTGGATTTTTTTTATGTATGGATTTGTAACCTTATAAGACCAATAATTTTTATAAAATGTAGGAATCAACCATGAGAAGAATCTTTTTCTCATTTGTGAATTGTGAGAGCTAGTGGATGAGTAGTTTTCTTGCTTAAGCCAATTTCGAGGGTGAAAGACTCCCATCCTAGTTGGTGTTTGGAAATTACACTCAGGTATTTCATGGATATTTAATGGAGTCTTATTTATAGGTGAAAAATACAGGAATTTCATGGAAATCTCAATATCAACTTGTTCTTCCATTCATCTCAAGTTTTCTCACCATATTTCAGCTCTATGGAGTGAGGCACACTTGGTGAGCTATTCATCTCTTTGAGGGAGCTTCTCTTGCTCTTGTATTTTGTATTCTGATGTAAATTATCTGATATTTAAGTTTATAAATATCTCATGTCAAAAATATAAGATATCTCATGTATTATTGTCCAATATTGAAGAAACAGTGCCATTTTCCCAATACCTTGTTGTAAACTCTTGCAATATTGATAGAATCGAATATATGTGTGCAAAATTGATGATTTATGAATGAATTAAATGTAATTAATTTATACTATTGGTTTTATGTTCATTAAATGACAATTTTTTTCCATTGGGTCGAATTTCATATCATTTAGAACAAACTACATCTCATTTCCCCAAGGGTCCAAAACTAGTTTTTTATATCTGATTGAATGAAGTGATAACAACCATCGGAGTTCTATTGATTATTCATATGAGTCTCTGATAATGTATTATACAAATAACCTCATTAAATTTAATAATTTGAGTGGGTTTCTACACATTTTGGAATCCATTTCTACCAGTTACCCCGAGGGGATTTGAGCCTAAAATTGAATGTAAAATCATCCATCTTGTTGAGAATTTAGTACAAACTTTAAAAAGTGTTTGGAGGGCCATAATACACCCATAAAAATTATAATTAATTTATTATATCATTCATACACCTTATCTGAATATTTGGGAGCAACTGGGCTGATTTGGAGATCAAGACACTAAAACTAGTCAAGAACTAAAATTGTGAAAAAATTGGAAAATTGGGCATTTTAATAAAATTTCAAAAAAGGGGACATTACAGTGGTATCAGAGCATGATCTTGGTACCTGATGTGGTATGATATTTATGAGTACAAAAATTAAGGGAACACCATTATATATTGAAACACAAAAGTGCTTTTATTGAAGGAGAAAAAAAAAGGTAGGAGAAGAAGGCAATTGTTTTGAGCAAACTATGACTAGGGATAAAAAGGGAACCTCATATGATGGTAAGGAGCTTATAAAAATTATGGAAGCTATATTTGAAGACATGAACAATAATATTATGAAATGATTTGAGTTTTTGGCTATCCAAAGTTGGGAAAAATATATTGATTTTAAGAAAACCAAGGGGAAAAATGCATCAGCTTGCTTGAAGGAGAAAAAAGAGGAAACCCATGAACCACCTAGTTTTGAAATAGGTGAAGTAGAAGAAGTAGTACATGAATATTATCAAAATTCACTCCCAAGTGACTCTGAAAAATATGAAGAGACCTCACATGAGTATGGAGAATTTTTTATTGAAAATACTGAAGATAGTTTTGAGACACATGCTACCTTGGAAATGAAACAAAGAGAATCTAATGATGGATGCTTGAACTATGAAGGAGTACCTACTAATGGGTTCTCACACCTCTATATTTCTGACATAGATATCACTTTTGAAAGTGTTTCTGCAAGACAAAATTCCATTAAACATGAAAATGAAGACCTTGTAGTAGTTGAAGAAGAAACAAGATCAACTTCCCCATCACCACTTGAGCTTCATGAAGTTGGTCCAACAAATAAGGAATAAGATTAGGAGGTTCATTTGCAAGAGCCTCATTTTATTTAAGGGTCCTTAAAGATGAATGAAAAGAAGATCCAGGAGGCCCTTAGCATACTCTATGAAACTCAAGCATTGGTATCAAATTCTTGTTGGCGAGCTACTTCCTTGGAGGAGCCATCCTTCCTTGAAGACATGGAGAAGATTCAAAGAGAAATGTGCAACATCAAAGGTAATCTCATGTCTTTGCTTTTTGACAAAAAAAAAATTATTGAGCTTAGTGAATGGTTACATGAATCCTACTTGAAGAATAATGAAGTTATTCATAAGGTCACAATTCAAAATGAGCAACTACTTGAAAAGTTGCAAGGCACTTGTTTTTCCTCCTATGTTTCATATTGTCAAATGGTATATTGTTTGGAGGATTGTCATGACATGGTGGAACATGATAAATTTGGAAATTTGAATGTACTTTATGTAAGAAGATGAACTTGAAGAGATCCAAACACTTGATGTGGTGGAAGAGGAACTTGAATTGTCTCTTGATGAAGGTTATGCAATTTTTAAAGAAGAGCATGATTCCTCTACAATGGAACCAATCTATGACAAAGGTTTCACACTCTTGAAGGAGCTGCATAATCCTACCCCTATGGATCCTTCACATTATGACAATTTTGCACTTATTGATCATTTGGGTGAGTTGGTTCTTTCTACTACATCCTACACTTCTAAATTTTGTAGCAGTCATCCTAATGAAGTATGGGTGAAAGGTTTCTTTTTGATGGTGCCACATGAAGAGCATAGACATTCTATTTCTCCTTTTGATGATGGAATTATTAGAGCACCATATTATTTACATTTTCAGCAGAATCCTTGTTTACATTATGATTATACATGTCTACATGGGTGCACCTATGATGTTCACTTGAGTCACTTGGAGACTCATGATTTTCCTTGATCCTTTCCTAGTCTATTTGAAGTTGGAGTAACTTCATCCGACACTTGGGTGAAGAGTTATATGATTGAACAACATTATTATTGGCAGAAACATCCTCTGATGTTACATGATGATATACATATTCATGAGTGTATTAATGAGACTTCTTTGAGCAACTTGAAGTCTTCATGTTTTCCTTACTCCTTGTTTTGTTCAGATTTTGGTGGAGGTTCTCCATTCACTTATTGGATGAAAGAACATATGGATGATTATATTGATGCACATTACATATCATTTGGAGCACATTACTATTCACATTTGCAGCAGCATTCCTTGTTACTTTCTGATGATGCACATTTGCATGGATGCACCTATGATATGCATTTGAGTCACTTGAAGACTCATGGTTTTTATTGCTCAACACTTGGTTCATTTGATGTTGGAGGAACTTCATCCAACACCAGGGTGAATAGACTTATGATAGGAGAATATTTTTGTTACCACACACGTACATTGTTATATCTTTATGATTCACTCATTCATGTATGTATGGGTAAGACTTATATGAGTCATTTGAAGTCTCCTTGGTTCTGTTGCTCACTATTTGGTTCAAATTTGAGTGGAGATTCTTCATTCACTTATTGGATGAAAGAATACATGGCTGAATATTTTTATGCATATCACTTCATTTTGGAGCAGCATTATAGGACATGGGATACTCACCTATGTCATTGGAGCAGATTTGATTGGTCACTTGAAGCATGTATGTACTTGTAAAATGGTAGTGTACTCACTGGGAGGTATAAGCACTTTCATGATTTCTTGGTGAGGCACCTCCTTGATGTACATTATTATTATGTTCTTACATACTTTGATGATATATATTATGCACTCATGATGTTTGGAAGAATGCATACAAGAAAATGGGATCTAGTAATTCTCTTTCCAAATGGTATGGGTTGGAGAGCACTCTTAATTGTTGGAGTGCAATGCAAGCAATGGGACCCTGGGATAGTTTTTAGTCCCATTGATTTCAAATTATTTGGGAAACAAGAAGTATGGGAGATGGATTCCCCACTTAATAAGGTGATGTTAATCAGAGTAGTGCAGAAACAAGCATGGTGGTTCCTCTCTAAAATCTTCATGGAATCTCAAAGACTCAAGGTGGGCATCCTTGTGGCAACTTCAAATAATCATACAGAAAGCAGGTTCTTCAACAACCATGTTTGAAATTTCTTGAGGACAAGAAATATTCAGAAGGGAGTATTTGTAATGTCCCAAATTTTGAATTGGGTCACAATGGCCAAATCACATTTTCCATATTCATGAAATTTTTCAAAGAGATGCTAAAAGTCAAATAATTGGCAAGGAGGAAAATCACTAGTTTCCTAGGTTGGGGGTGGAAGCTTTGAGATTTGGAATAAGGGGGATAATAAATGATGTTTAGAAATTAGAAGAGGATAGATATTTAATAATGTAGCTTATTAAATAAATACAAGAGAAAATTGAAATGGCTATGGAGAATGAAGACACATGGAGACTATGGAGCCCACTCAAGCTAGAATTCCTATGTTAAATGGAATCCTCCTCTTGTAATTTTGAATATATGGGAAGCCTAATGTTTTGTGATGGATTATGAGTTTAATATACTTTTCCATATACTTCGTAGGTCAAATTTGGGATGAATTGTAACTTGCATGAGAGAGGAAGAACCAAATGGGAGTTTCATGGAAACTTGGCTAGATTCCCCCTACATTTATGACATCTATGACACCAATGATGAATATTCTATGACAGTTATGACAAAATTCAGATATTAATGCTTACATACTGACATTTTGGGACTAAATAGAGCATATTAGAGGGTGGATTTGGGATTTGGAGAAGGCCAAGAGGCTCCTACTCAAATTTGGGAGAAGAGGGAAGGCAAAGAGAGAGGCCACATGGCATAGCATGAGCAGCCACACCAATTCAACTTGGATTTGGTTTATGGATGTATTTGGAATCTTAGAATGCCAATAATTTTTATAAAATAAAGGTATCAGCAATGAGAAGAAGATTTTTCTCATTTGTGAATTGTGAGAGCTAGTGGATGACTAGTTTTCTTGCTTAAGCCAATTTTGATGGTGAAAGATTCCCATCCTAGTTGGTGTTTGGAAAGGCCACTCAGGTATTTCATGGAAATTTAATGGATTTTAATTTTCATTTGAAATCTATATAAATTTCATGGAAATCTCAAGATGATCTTGTTCTTTCATTCATCTCACGTTTTCTCACCATATTTCAGCTCTATGGAGTTTGGCGCACTTGGTGAGCTATTCATCTCTTTGAGGGAGATTCTATTGCTCCAGTATTTTGTATTATGATGTAAATTATATTTTATTTAATTTCAGAAATATATTATGTTGAAAATCCAATATATCTCTTGTATTATTGTCCATTATTGAAGAAACAGTGCCATTTCCCCAATACCTTGTTGTAAACTCTTGCAATCTTGATGGAATCGAATATATGTGTGCACCATTGATGATTTATGAATGAATGAACTGTAATTAATGTATAATATGGGTTTAATTTTCATTAACTGATAATTCTTGGCCATTGGGTCGAATTTCATATCATTTGGAGCAAACTACATCTCGTTTCCCCAAGGGTCTAAAACTAGTTTTTTATATCTGATTGAATGAAGTGATAAAAACCATGGGAGTTCAATTGGTTATTCATATAAGTATCTTATAATATATTTTACACATCCCCTACTTCAATTCAATAATTTTAGTGGGTTTCTGCACATTTGGGAAGCCATTTCTACCACTTACCCCGGGGGGATTTGAGCCCAAAATTGCAATGTAAAATCATCCATCTTGTTCAAAATTTAGTACAAAATTGAAGAAATGTTTGGAGGGCCATAAAAAACACATAAAAATTATAATTAATTTATTATATCATTCATACACCTTCTCTGAATATTTGGGATCAATCGGGCTGATTTGGAGACCAAGACACTAAAACTAGTCAAGAGCCAAAATTGTGAAAAAATTGGAAAATTGGGCATTTTAATAAAATTTACAAAAAGGGAAAGTTACATGCTACTCTCATCGATTCAAATTCTTCCTCCTTCAATGAATAAGCAAACATTGAAGAGCCATCTTTTTCTATGTCTCTTGAAGGTGATTTTTCTTCTTGTGATACTATTGATGAAAAAGAAGTAACATATGGAGCTGCTATTAGTATTGATTATGATCCTATAACCCATTCATTGTTATCTATATATACTATATTATATTGTGAGATCTATGTTCTTGACTCTTCACACTTTGTGCATACCTCTCTCATTGATGGTGCGCAACCCAGTGATTTCTAGGATGTTTGCTTAGCCAAATCAAGCCTTATTTGTTTCATAACACTTACCTTACTTGATCTCATGTGATTAAAAATATCCTCCTTTGTCCTTGGAATCAATACTCAGAACCTCCTTGATTATTGTGAACATTTCATTCTTCCATCCTTTCATACAAAGGATTCATTACCAGTGTATTCCCATGAATCTACTGATATGCTTATATGTGACCCTTTGGATTCTTATTTAGAAGCATATTTGTAGGTTGATACACATATCATACCACCATCCATACCATATACCATACCTCTGAATAATCCTAAGACTATACAAATCCCAAGTTCACTAGTTGATTCCTCATTGATCTCTTATGCAGTGATATTTATCTTACATGGTTTGAAGTCTTTCCTATATTTTAGTGGATAGTTATCCATGACCTTAGTCATATTTGGACTGATATTAAACATGTTTGTGTATATTCTAATAACTTATGTTCTAAGAACTTATGGTTCAGATCTTATGCCCATCCATCATTCAGTTTTTTACACCTATTAGTTTTCCCCCTTTGCTCATAGTTTTCCTAGTATAGCCCTACATCCTCATGGAGCCATTGAATCCTTTGTCCTTGTTGTTCCATATGCTAGTATTTCCTATATATCAAAGTTTTATCAGCCTCATATCAGATCTAGAAAGGTGCTACATCAAATTGGAATATTGACATGTGATTCACATCACAATTTTGCAACTATTCAGGGAATTGGGTGTGAAATATATTGTCTTAATTTTTGTACTCTTTAGAAAGGGGTATGCACAGATCTATTTTCCATTACAGATTATGTTTTCATATCATAGTTTTATAGCATCAAGAATCATTCAGATAATGCTCCTACGTCAGTTGATGATATACAAGGAGTCTCTCCTTTTCCTTCTTGCAGGTTCGACAATCTAACGCATGATCATGGAGTTCATGATTTATTTAGTGAGTCCTTCATCCAGAAGCAATTCATTCAGCTCATTAAAGTGAAGATGAAGATATGTTGAAGACATATTTCAAATGTTGTGCCTTGTCCTTTCTTGAGGGAGGATTTTCCCCATGTGGTTTTTCCTCTTTCCTCTGCTTTTTGGACATAATAATTGTTAAAGGGTGACCATAGCCTTGTTGTTGGGCCCTATATGCATACATATGCATCCATATTTTCTTGAAATACCATCATAAACTCAGAATTATACGGGGGTGTTGGAATATATTAAACCCACTCATACTATTATAATAAAATAATTAATCATTATTTGATTAATTATTCACCCACTAGCTTAATTAGTTGGCATCCACTTGCACCTTAAAGTCAATACATGCCATCTATATCCCAGGAATGCTCTGTTTCTGATTTTGGGTTGATATTGACTACCTTTTGACCATCCAGAATTAGTATACAGATATTTACATCAGATTCTGCTTTATTCTGCTTTATCTTGCTTTTATGGGTGTACTATTTATTTACACTATTATTCATCATTATTTAATGGAAGGATACACACCAATATTCATCTCTTCATTCATGTGATTCAATCTCTTTTCTTCTCTCTATTTTTCCTGTGTATGCTTGTGAGAATTCTTAGTAGTAAGATCTATTTCCTGTTCTTCTTCTTAGCATCATTTCTCATAGCATTCATCTATTATTTCTACAAGACCTACCAAGAAGATCACTTGACATAAGATAAGGGAAACCTATTCTAGGATTGGGGGTTATCTCCATCAAGGAGACATTAGCAACACTACTAGAACTGAATTAAGAGATAGTTTGTCCTAGTGTAGTTCCCAAAAATGAAGCAGATGGACCAAACATGGTGGCAACTGGATCATCGGAATGAAACAGGGTAACATAGACCATGTAGGGGTTTGTATAACAAAAGATGGATTTCGAGATGAGGGTTGTTCATAGGTGGTACTAAATAATCAGTAATAGGAACATTAGCAGGATGAGAGAAATCACCCCCCTCTTCTGTAAATGAAACCCCTTCCAATTCAAGAATAGATGCACTTTATGTTTCAGAATTAATCTCCATCTCTCATTACATAGGAGACTGAGTCATAGGATTCAAGGGATACTCAATTGATATTCTGTAAATATGATGAGACCATCTCCAAGGGAAATCTGTCAACTTGACAAATAAAACTGATCTAAAAAAGAAACCTCTATCTAATCAAGCAAAATAAGAACTACTCAAGAGCCTAAAGCAACATGCAAGAACTGTAACAGGAGTGGATTGAAGGTATGGATCCTCAAAGGATTGTCATATCATCGCAACTCACAATATATCACAAGATCCAATAGTAAAACATGACAAGGAGGATTGGGACCGTACCCTTGCCTAAATACCTGACTATCCAAATGACACGTGCATATCAATATCCTCGAGTGTTGTTATCGATGTATTGTGATGATAGGATGGTAAAAGGGATTTTCTCAGTTGTTCTTAGGATCCCTATAAGTGTCTCTTGATATACACAAGGTATGTGGGATCTTGACTCCGTAGTAGTGTTTTCTAATGCACAACCATTCGAAAAGGGCCTTCCTATATACTATTGAGTATGTGAAGTACATTTCGATATACCTCTAGGGTACGTGAAAGGTCGTTCGATATACCAACAAGTACGTGGAATAACCACACAATCCTCAGGATGCAGTGCAGGAAAAAATGACAACTCCTACGTTTAAAGACGTTGGAACACGTCTCTTACCTATCACACCTTGCTGAATTTTTTAACTTAGACTAGTGCCTAATTTTATCTTGTGTGTTTAAGTGTATGCATGAGGTGAAAAACTGAAATATAAAACCATGCAAGTATGAAATTGCAAGTTTTTCACTTTAAATTTTGATTATTCCCTACTTAAAAGAGGGATAGAGGTTCGGTTATTTTCCTTTGAAAACAAAAATAAATACCAATTAAACAATATCAAACTATGTCTTTCGTTCCTATTCCAAGCAAACAAATCTTTCTAATGTAACTTGGAAAGAAAAATGAGATCTCCTTTAAAAAAAAAGATGCTACTACTTGTTCACACAAAACTTTCAATTCTTCATCTAAAAGAAAGACTAACTTAGAAGAAATTTTTTTTGTTCTTTTGTTATAATGAGAAGAAAACACACAAGAAGAAACACACAATAAATGCTTGAAAGTTTATTGGAGTGATCAAGAGTCCTTTCTACACTAAAATTTATGATTTGTTTCTCAATTTTTGTAATAAAAAGTATAAAATAAATCTTTTACAATTTATGAAGAAAACAAAAGAAATAAATATTTTATTTTCTGTTGAATACAACAAAAATCATAGATATAGATCAAATGATTTCTTTTCAAAGTACTCACATTAAGACCAAAGACAAAGAAGAAGAAGAAGCCTTAAAGGACAAAATTGATCATAGATGAAAGCAAATCAAGCTTACCTTTCCATATTTTGATTAATGCCTGTAAATATCAAAAAATAAACTCATAAACACTCAGAAACTAAAATTTATATGCACAATTCCATAAATCAAATAAGGGCTTAAAAACATACCTGGCACCGCACTTTGATAAATCAGTACAAAGCGTTGGAATCCTGGCACCGTGCTTTGCAAAAAGTTACAGAACGGTGGAACTACTCTTTGTCCACAATAAACTGGTGGTGGCATCACGAGTTGCCTTAACATAAGGTGTGGTGGCCTCACTTTTTACTCTGCCTAGGTACGGTGGCCCAAATGTATTTTGAAATCATAAAAAAAGAGAAACAAGTGTGTTAGAGCTTGTATAATGGATCCAAATAGGAAATAAAGATAGTAACATGAACAATTAGAGGCAAACAGAGGAAAATATGCCAATTTCAAATCAAATCTCTCAACTTAACAAGTAGATCTAATATATGAATTGAAATTACGAATTGAAGAAAAGCTTACTACGAGACCAAGAATATGATCTCTCCCCAATGGAGTCTCCTCTTTTGTTTGATGGAAATACTCAACCAATGTTGACAAAGGTTGTTTCCCTAGATTGAAAGACTCAAAACTAGAACAAAACACCTACAGAATAAAGATCTCTCCCTAGTATTAACTAAAATACTTGAATTGACTGCACTATGTACCTTTTTATAGGTTGTAAAGGTCTGAACCTTGATGTTCTTGGGCTATGCGTAGATCCTGCAATAAACACAACAGAAACAAACCAAGTGAGAGTGACAAGATAATTTATAATCCTATGTACAAAACCAAGGAGTTAAACAATAAACAAATAAAAAGGACAAAATATACAATGTTTATGGAAAAGAAACTATAATTTCATTAAAAATTAAAGAAGGAAAGTACATAACCAATGCCTTGGTGTTGAGAACTCTTCTCAATAGGGTATTGCCTCAAATATTTCAACTTGCCTCCTAATCACTCAAGAATCTGAGGGAATTTGTCCATAATTTAGATGCTATCACACATTCTTCCTCTCTTTTCCCATGAGGGGTGAGCTACTATATAAATTCTTCAAAGGATAGAGTAGGTTGAGGATTCCATGGAAGAGGTGGAGGGATCATCCCTGGATAAGGGATCTCAAGTTCTACATGTACTGATTCATAGGGATGATTCTCCACAAAGGCCATCTTCAAGAAGCCTCTCGAAAAATCTTTTCTTTTCCTTCATAAGTCAAGCATTACACCTTTTATGAGGAAGATAGGTAGTGCTAAGGAAGCACCACCTCTTGTAAATGGGAAGTAGGTGGTGGCACCTCTCTTCGTAAATGGTGAAAGGGAATTGTTGGAATGAGTATCGATGGTTGCACACAGGAAAAGTGTTGTGGTCGATTAGACTAAGGAATTACTCTTTCCCACTCATTTTTCAACTTCAGTCTTTATGGAATTTTAGACAAACAATGAGATACCTTTCTCATAACATGGTGTTGACAATGAGATACCTTTCTCATAACATGGTGTTGACAAGAATTAGGTGTAACATGTGGGCTTATGATATTACTACTATATGTGGATGATATGTTTTTGGCAGGTGAAGACAAGCCCATCAACGAATGTAAGAAGAAGCTCATTGCATAATTTGAGATGAACGACCTTGGAATGGTGCACTACTTTCTAGGTCTTGTAGTATGGAAGTTTCTAGAAGATATTTTCCTAAACCAAGGAAAATGTGTGGTAGAGATTCTAAAGATATTTGATATGATGGATTACAAGTCTCTAACTACTCCGATGACAAAAAAAATGAATCTATTGAATGATGACTCTTCAGATGTCACCTTATATAGACAAATTATTGGTTCTCTAATGTACTTAACCATTACAAGGACAAATATATGTTTTGTTGCAAATAGTCTAAGCCAGTATATGGTGAATCCCATACATATTCACCTAGTAGGAGCAAAACATGTGATGGGGTACCGAAAGGGGACTTTAGACTATGGTCTCATATATGAATCAGATGGCAAGATCATATTACATGGATTTACAAATTTAGATTGGGAAGGAAATGCTGAAGATAGAAAGTGAAATTCAGGATGTTGTTTTAGTCTGGGATCAGACATGATCTCATGGTTCAGTAGAAAGCAATCCATTATTGCAGTTATCATGGTAGAAGTTGAATACATTGTAGTATGTTCATACTGTAGCAAAGCAGTATGGCTTCACAATATTTTGATAGGATTATTTGATGCAGAAGTAGATGTGATTGATATCCATTGTGATAATCAAAGTTGAATTAAGATGATAAAAAACCCGGTGTTTTATGATAAGTCAAAATATATCAAAATTAGATATCATTACATTCAGTGTATTGTATAGAAGAGAACTTTAAAGATAAAGTATGTTCCTACATAGGAACAAGTGGCAAATGTGTTGACTAAGTCTATGTCTCGTGTAAAGTTTGAATACTTTCAAGACAAGCTTGGTGTAGTCCGAAAGGACCTCCCTAGAAAGAGGGAGTGAAGAATATGGAAGAAGGATTTTCTATTACAGTGGTGTGGTATCCCATTCTAGGGTAGGTTATGTCTAACTAAGTTTGTTGGCCTGAAAGGATTAGTAAGTCATACGAGGCATGCTGACCATAGGGGAATTAGTATGTCTAGCTATGCTTGTTTTTCCAAGAAGGGTTAGTAATCCATACAAGGTTTGTTTGGTCCCTAAGAAGATTCATCTGTATGACTAGGCTTATCAGCCCGAAAGGGTTAGTAAGTCAGACAAAATTCCTGGATGGATCTACCAGAGAAACCACTGAGGTGCTACTCCAAGATGTCTAATGGGAAAGAGGTGGCTTCAATATTTTTATACTGATGTGGCAAGTTCAATATTTTCATACTGATGTTGTTGTGCTAGGTTTAGTATTTTCATATTGATGTTGATGTGGCAGGTCTAGTATTTTCATATTGATGTTGTTATGACAGGTTCAGTATTTTCATACTGATGTTGTTGTGATGTTGATGAGACAGTTTCAATATTTCTATACTAATGATGATGATGTTAGTTCAACATTTCTATGTTGATGATGATGATGTTGTTCCAATATTTCTATATTGATTATGATGATGTTATTTCAAGATTTTTATGTTGTTGATGATGATGATGATGTTCCAACATATCTATGCTAATGATGCAGATGTTGATCTAACATTTATTGATGATGTTTCTTTAGCACTAACATGATAATGATGTTATTGTTGTGTTTACATATTGATGTTGCAAATGATGATTTAGTATTTACATATTGATGTTGCATATGATGATTCAGTATTTACATATTGATGTTGTAGATGATGATCCAATATTTACATACTGATGATGATGATGAAGTTCCAGTATTCACATATTGATGTTGCATATGATGATTCAGTATTCACATACTAATGTTCGAGATGATGATGATGTTTCAATATTCACATACTGATGTTGAAGAAGAAGATTTAATATTCACATACTAATGATAATGCAGTTCCAGATTGATGATAAAGATGCATGATGTTGTTCCAAAGCTTCCTATAACATATAGATACTCACGAGTCAGATATACAGTTGTGGTAGTGGTTGTTTCCTTTGTAGAATACCTTCCTGATTAAGAGGGAGTGTTAAAATATTGTAACTTCAAAAGATATTCTAGTTGTACTAATTGTATTCCTCCTTCACGAGGTGTAACTGATGTAATTGGTCATGTAAGAGTCATTAAAAGAATCAATGTAAACCTCCGAATGCAAGTCAGGTCAATAGTACCCATGTGTCATCATAATAATTATTATTTTGGTGTCTTTCTTGACAATTAGGCCCTGTTAGGTTTTAGGTCAAGTCAAGAGACAAATATAAATAGGGAGGTTCCTCCTTCATTTGCACTCACTTCACTCAAGAAAGTTTGCAAGAGAAAGAATAACAAATGTGCCAGAAATTTAGAAATAGGAGAAGTTGTCTTGGGGTTTTATACTGTCCTGGTTTATTTCTATATTGAGGAACTTTTGTGGGGTTTTCTCCCTTTTGGTTTCCCCAAGGAAAATCTTTGTGTTCTTTTTTTGTTGTGCTTGTTGTTCTTTCAATGATCCCACTATTGTAAATTGTTTTAGAATGTCATATAAGCAATTAAGAAAACTTAACAACTAATTTTTGCATGAAGGGAGTTTTAGTTAGCTCCTCCTTGTGAATGCACTATGTGTTTCTCTCATTATGTTTACAAAGCCTCATATGTTCTACCTTCTTCATGCTATGGTTTTTGGCTTGTTATTAATATGTTAGGAATATGGAAAGTTCAATAGAGTTTCATACAGGTGTTTTTGCAAGTTTACATTGGATCTCTCTTATCTACTGTTGTGGGGATATATATTATTGGGTAATCTGCTTATGTGTTTTAAACCATTCTCTGCAAATATATATATCATACTCAAAGAATTGCTGGGTTTTTCATCTTGCGTATTTGGAAGGTTTTCCCATGGTATATCTTGTCTCTCATGGTTTATTGATTTATATGGATGATTTAAGAATATGATTTATGTGGCTGATATATTTATTGCATTCACATGTGACTGATATATTCATATGTGGATAATTTATGAGATACATATGTGCTGAAATTGATTGATAAAAGTTTTATAGTTCAAGCTTCTCTGATTTTGCTCAAAACATAAACAAATTTCATATATGGAAAGATGAAATCGTGGATAAGAAGTTGAATATGATATCATTCCGTATGATGTCTATCATTAAATTGAATGAAGGATGTTGCATCAAATCATGATCTTAGAGCCAATAAAATAGGAGAAAAAAAATATTGATCAATTTCAAGACAAAACCTGTATCTTCAATCTTAAACTGAAATATAAAAAATATCTCAACCTGCAATGAAAAATATTTCCACCCGCAATCAATATGGTATTAGGAACATGTGTTGACACAATTGGTGTATTACTAGAATTCTTGTAGCTTACTTATGGTAATGTGACCCTCCTCTGGGGTTTAGGTAGTTGAAGCATGTTCTAGAATTGGTACATGATTACTGGAACTTATGTAGGAAATTCTGGTAGTTGTCCCTTTCTCTGTGGTTTTGGTAGTTGAAGGACTCTTCACACTTTTGGTAACTCAACATATCCTACAATTCTAGTAACTTGAGAACATCCAACAATAACTAATATATTACCGAAATTTTTGTAGAGTATACAAAGAGACTACAAAACACATAAATGATTATCTAGAACCAATAGTATTCCAAAATGCATACCTAAACACAAGAAATCATGCTTAATGATGAATAATTTTCTTAGTTGTCTTGATGGTTATCATATCATAAAAATGGTAAGTATACTAAGGAAAGGGAATGAAAGTGATGGAAAAAATAGGTAAAGATGGGTAAGAAGGAGTTGTTTGATAAGTGCAAAATCGATAATAAAAAAACGAGACTCAACATAACGGTATGGGAGTACCACAACATTGGGTCCATCATTTCTATAAGATAGTTTTTCTATAGTTTTTATCATGATGTTCATACTATGATATATCTTGAGTCATAACATTTGATGTATAATTTTTTTATTGTACATATAAACATATATCACATCATTTTGGGCTTCATAACCCAATTTTTTTATGTGGCTTCACCCTTTTTTGACATGATGCAACTTTTATTATTGTATATATACAAATGGTTTTCCCAACTAATTTACTTGATTACAAGCATTGATGTGCCTCACTCATTTTTTAGCGTACAATCATGCTTATTCTACTTTAATGCATATATCACATCATTTTGGGCTTCATAACCCAATTTTTTTTATGTGGCTTCACCCTTTTTTGACATGATGCAACTTTATTATTGTATATATACAAATGGTTTTCCCAACTAATTTACTTGATTACAAGCATTGATGTGCCTCACTCATGTTTTAGGGTACAATCATGCTTATTCTACTTTAATGGAACAAATTCCAAACATGATATTCTAATGCATTAGTTAATTCATTTAATATTCTTGGAACATGAATTTATGTAATAGATTCAAAATTTCAATAAAGAAGACTCATTCATAGATACTTCCGTAGAATCATATGATCTTAGATGTGATAAACACTATTCAACTACAGTACTACCAACTATTCAACTACAGTACTACCAACTCTTATCCATCTAAACTATTAGTTGTGAATTGTAAGTGAAATACAGTACTACCAACTCTTATCCATCTAAACTATTAGTTGTGAATTGTAAGTGAAATAACCTCCAACAGTAATTCAATAATCGCACTATATTCATTGTTGTTATTGGTCACTTGACCATTCCAATACCTATACGAGCTCACAATTTGATTAATGGGAGAAAAAACCACTCAAGATGCATAAGTGATATTCCAAGTGTGATGGATGGCACCATCCATGAATCCCACATACATATGTGAATTAGATGACATATTCCAATCAAGTGCAAATCATGATAAACAAACTTTAAAAGACAAGTAATATTATAATAAAAAGAAAGGAATTAAACTACTTATAAATAATAAGTAGAATATGGGTATCCCCTCGCCGCTTCTAACTAGGAATAATACCACTTTATATAGAATCCATTTCTGGGATCACTTAGAATATTCTCCTTATAATCAACTAAATCATAAAATCCCTTAGTAAGGGCATACCTCGCAATGTAAGGCTTGTAACACTTAGGTTTGAATTTACCTACACCCAACTTATCCTTATCTCGACCATAAACTAGTACTTCGTATCCTTCAAATAAAATATTGGGATGGATATACTTATCATACTAAACTTTGACACACATTTTGTATGTCTCATTCACTATCACTACATATATACGATACTCATCGAGCTATTACAAGTAAATGACATGTTCTTCTTTGGAAGTTGTGTTCAAATGGAGTTCTATAACTAAATTCAAAGAGGGGATTACATGTATTCAATTGGAAATATCACTTCCATTCCATGAACTAGTTGTAAAAGAGTGAATCTAGTAGTGATCATGGTCAAGGCATGATAGGAACACATAGCTAGAAATATCATTGATTGAAAAATATTTTTATATTATTAATGGTCCTTTGGAGGATGGCTTTGAAAGTATTTTTAATGGTTTCTAACTATCTATTTTCCAAAGGATAGTAAGGTGATGACTGTTCTTGACAAAAACTCAACTTGGCTACTAATTTCATCATCATCTTATTTTGAAAAGTAGTTCCATAATTAGTGATAATCTCTCCAAGTACTTTGGCCCTGGACATGAACTAATTGAATATGAAATTTGTTGTTGTTTCCTTTTCATTAGAAAAGGTAGGAATAGTTTCAACCCAATTAATAAAATATTTTACATACACAATGATGTACTTATGAACTTACTCCAAGGATAAAATACATCTCATAAAATAAAAACCCCATTTGACAAAGGGTCCCATAGTGACAACACGATATAATAGAGTCGAATGTGCACACATCTTTTTCATGAAAATCTAGCATGGGTGAAATTTCTCAACTACTTAAACACTATCTTCACTAGAAGTAAAAGACTATGTAGTGAATATTTTTAGTGTTACAAGATTGGCCAAAATTTTCGAAAAAAACTCTGCTACAACCTATGCTAGTGGTATCGTATGGTTTGGTGGACGTTTCCATGGAAACTTATTATAAATAAAAAAAACTTGGTAGCTAAAGGATTTAACGATGGTTTTTTAATCGATGCGCTTTATTGATATAAGCGCACCAGTATTAACAAATACATAATGCACCAATACATTCAAATAAAAACAAGCACCGACGCGTACCTAAATTTTAATGGCACCAGTGCTTTATAACATATGCACTGGTGATTTAAAAGAAATATCACATTGGTGCTTATGAAGTATTATAACACATTGGTGATATAAGGGACGAAAAATGCATTGATGAATTTGATTGGGAAAACATTCATTTCATTTTTACATTTAATTGTATGGTTACAACATATTGGAGCATAGGTGCACATATATATAGAAGGAACTGATGCATGATCATAAAAAATAATTGGGGCATGCAATGAATATTTTGTCGCACTAGTGCACTTGAGTTGTAAAATCACTTGTTCTACCTTTAATTGAACACATCAATGTGAAGTAAACAATAAAAATCACAAGTAATCATTTTCTCTTTATTGAAGAGTGACTGATGGCAATGCACTGAAATATCTGTATTTTTTTAATTCTAATATTCATTAGAAATTGAAATAGTTTTTATAATCCTATTCATATCGACATTTTAATTTTAAATATTGCATTTGGATATGATGTTTGGATTAATTTGTTATATCATCATTTTTTGCATATGTTGTAATATTTAATCATCCATATATTTAATCAGAAATGTAACATTTCACAACTACATTGGACAATTCAATAGAACAAGAAATTTTTTTATTGTATATGTGAATAAGAGGCTCTTTGTCATATAAAACGGGGCAACGTAAAGGTACACAAAAATCAAAATGTCAATATGTAATTGTTATACTTCTTGGTAACATGTTGTCTTCCAATTGGGACACTATGTCCAATATAATATACAAAATATCTGATTTTCATAGACAATTATTTCAAAATATACAACAACCTGCATTAACTTCCAATTATATTGATCATCATTCTTCCTTGGAATTGTTGTCCGTGCTCGAGCTACTTGCATGACTTGGTTTATTTCGCTAAACATTTTGTTGATTCCCTTGATTGTGTTTCTGAACTTTAGCTTCAATTTTTAAACATAAAATTATATTGTAATGAGTGTATCTACATTGGTGGGAATAATGCAAATTAAAATAGACAATATACACAAATGTAAATTGGATATACCATTTTAAGTTCAAACATGCATTCAAAGGGATTCTTGGTGTGATTGGTGTGGTATATTTATGATTCAACCATGCTTGGTATGCTTACTAATATCATCAATGTAATGTTCAATTTTTTTGTTCAAATCAGAATTTTGATGATGAGCGACTTGTCTACCATCTTCTGTTGCAACCAAATACAATGTCAAATTGAGAAAAGGCTACAAAAAGAGTGTAACTTGGAGAGGAATCATACCAAGCATGGTTGAATCAACCACCTTGTCAATTCCCACAACATCTAAATTTACCAAATAGGAATGTCTATAGTAACACTAGTTTTTCACATGTTGACAATGAAATAGAGGTTGACATAGTTGATTTCTTATGAGATATGGGTGCCATGGAGGCAATGTTGTTATATTCATTCTATGATGATGAGCTAGGGGATGATGCTCATATCATTCATACCTTCTTTGAATCCTTCCACTACCCCTCTCTTTGGACATGGTTGGTCAGTGTGTATCTAGTTCACGGGGGGTTCACTCAGTGAACTTGTTACATAACATGATCGTTCGAAGGATAGTAAATAATATCCCTAATTTCACTAAATATTGGAAAAATCATCCTAAAATTGTATTGTTGAACCCCCCTCGTAATACACCTTTCCAATTAAGAAAACCCCTAGTTTCACCAGATATTGTAGGTATGTAGTTTTATCAACCAATTTTTAATACCATCTTTATATCATATTATCAAGTTTTAACTAACATGAGACCTAACACATGTTAGTATAAGCAAACAAGATGTTAAATACAATAATAGTATAATGCTAATAATGATCCCATCAAATTGTAGGGGTAACTAATCAATTTGTAGCATTGGATAGTGGAATACCCAACGAAATATAAATGGGGAAGGAAAAATGCATAAAATCCAACTCAGTCAAGAGATAAATGTAACGAAGAATGTAAAATACCGATAGTCCAATAGTTAGTTCAATGCTTCAAAAACATGAGAATTGCATATTTTTCACACAATAACATGCCAATCTACAAATTTTATATCATGTATATACAAGTATAGCCATAGAGAGATCATGTTTTATATAAGCTTAATAAATTAAACCCCGTAAAAATTAAAATTTGAAACCCTTTCATGGATGGACTTCCTTACATTTCATTGTATTTTATTTATTGATACAAGATGTGAACAAACACATAATTTTCGCAAAGAATAAACTACAATAAATAAATAGTATTGATTAACAAGGGAAATGTATTAAGAAAATTTTAAACATGTTTAAAAAACTTGAAACATTTTAAACAAGATTATGTTATTATGTGAATCTTTCCCATGATTTGTATTTTATTCCTCATATCACCCAAATAAAATAACCCCCAATATTTATATTGCTGTGTCAAATTAAAAACCCCACTTGACCCCTTAATATGAGGCAATATATTTTTTGGGTTTTTAGAAGTATTCAAATTGCCAATATGAATGGACATGATATGATATTTCTTCGCTGATGAACCCCCTATGACCTAGTTAGAGACAACAATGTTACTATACAACTTGAAATCAATGTATTGCATGTCAAACACTTGTTCCCCAACACTTCTAAGGTAACTTTGAGGATCCTTTTCACCCAATAGACATTAAAAATGGTCGATTTTATGAACGTTAAATGACATTGGACATTTCTATTTCCCAATATTAAATATAGGTTATTCAAATATAAGATACTTCTGATTCATAATGTCTTTCCCAACAACTAAGAAGTGGCAAAGAAAATGTTGAAAATGTTTGGTGTTAAGTACACATCATATCATGCATGTCTAAATTATTGTATTCTATATAGAGGAGAATATGCAAACAAAGAGATTCCAAAATGTAGGCATGATAGGTACCATAAACAAAAAGACAAGGGTAAAGCACATGGTACTCTTCATAATATATTGCGGCATGCACCCATAATCCCAAGGATTCAAATGTTATTTCGTTGCAAAGAATTAGCTATGTTGCATGGATGGCATGCCTCACACAAAATTGAGTCAGGAGTTATGTGAATACTAATATATTCAATACCTGTGAACGAAAATAGATTCAACAGGCATGAATCATATAGAGAATACAAAGCCCTATGAATTCAAGGATGAAATACGAATCCTTCGATTGAGAATTTCCATGGATGGTGTCAACCCATATTCCTTCAAAAAAAACAACTGTTTTGTTTGGCCTATAGTAGTGATCAATAACAATACCCCACCCCATGGTTATCTGTAAAAAATAAACTTTTATGTTTTCTTTTATAGTCCTTGGTAGAATACAAGTGAAGAATATGAATGCTTACCTACAACCATTGATCGATGAATCAAAGGAATTATGGGAAGGGATAGATGTATACGATGTATCAAGAATTGTCCCAACATAGAGGATTTTTATGTTGTATAGCATATGTGCATACACCACACATGACTATCCAGGAATAGGAGTTTTCTATGTTAATAATTTTGATTGATTTGTTTATATTTGTACAATATTTTTTGGCATATTTAATTCAGTGCAAATGTCTCGATCTCCATTGCTAACATGCTTTATATACAATAACATCGCAATTCTTGTAACAAAAGGGTATCATGGATGTAACTGTTGTGGGCATTGTATGAAGGCTAGGTGGTCTAGATACCTATGCAAGGTGGTGTAAAACTGATCCAAGGTATTCCTACTAGAAGAACACCCTTGTAGAAAAAAAACATATTTTTTCAATGGTAAACTAGATAGAACCCAAAGACCTAAAATAATGACATCGGTTGACCGAATTAGGGAATATGATAGAGAGAAGGAAAAGGATATTTCATAAATGTTGGATTCAAATGGGGAATCTATGATCGATGATCCTAAATTCTTTGACACCTACATTGAGGAAATTCCCATTGGGATGAAAAGGAAATATGTATTTTATGAGCTCCTATATTAGGAGAATCTTAATATTTCTCACTTACTAGATCCCATGCATATATTTAAAAATGTTCCATCTTCTTTATGGAGGAAGATATCATATAAACAAAGTGACTGATTGATTGTTAAGAGAGATATTATTTCTTCAAATACTAAAAAGAAACATTGGCCAAGACAAGAAAGTAGAGGAAATGAAATTCCCTCTTGGCCTTTTAAAGAAGATGATGTCCCATGGATTTTGAAGAAAAAATGAAAGGATGTGTTCTAAAAATGGAAAAACTAGAGGGATATATGGAAGAGGGGTACATAGTATATGAGTGGTTCTATTATGCTAGTGAGTACATCAAGCAAATAGATGACACACTAGGCATAGTGATTTGGGATTACCAAAGGGATGAGGACAAAAGGGAAGGGGAGCTACTCCAAACAAATGAAAAAAGGAACATGACAAATATTAATTCACTTATCCTTTGTCAAATTTATATAGAGTAGTTATTCGCACTGAAATTAATAATGTATATTTTATTCCATACGTACTATATGCCAGTTTGATTTCATGAATACATCAATTAATTAATTAATTGTTGTCATCAATAAATTATTTCTTTACAATGCAAAGGAAACACAACCTTAGGTCACATTATATGAAGATAAGAGGAGGAAATGGGATACCGACATGATAGAATTCAAATGTTTGAATGGTAGAAGCATGCCTTATCTTGATCATTTAAAAGAAATATGTCAATGATCTATCCTAACAGTTGGGTTGTTGACCAAGTCAGAGAGAAACACTATGCATACTGTCGTCACCCACAAGATGAAGAGGATTCACTAAACATAGGGATAAGGTGTAGAAACTCAGTAATAATCTCGTTATGTACATTTTTAACTTTATAATGCACCTTTGAATTATAAATTCTATATTTTACATATTAATGGTTGGGTTATTACATGACATATGACACCGTCATTTGATCACATTTTTACAGGTGCATTTGTTCCCCTCTATGTGGGAATATGGGAATCATTTTCGCACCGAGGATGCTGATGATGAACATGCCACACAATACTATGGAGTGGAAGTCCAATTTGACCAATCTAGTCATGCTAGCCACCACAATCAAAATCTAATAAGGGGGGATTTAGGTTGTGTCATAAATATACAAGAGATCATTCAAGTGGAATTCCCATATTTCCAATGTGTTATTTTTAGGTTTAGGTGGGGGACACCTTTGACTAGAGAAATGTAAAGGAAGATCATGATAGTGGGATGATATGTATCAACTTTATAAAGATGTGGGATGAAACTAAGGAGCCTTATGTTTTCCCAAAAATATGGAACGAATTGTTTTTTACTTGGATGTGTTAAATATGGATTAGTGGTTCGTATTAAGACATGACACTAGATCAACACATATTTTTTAGAACAACAGTTCTATCATTCCAAGAAAGGAAGATAATAAGGGTGATGGAAACAAAGAGTGATATGTGTTAGAAAAACATGATCGTATAGAAATAAAAATAAACAAGATGAAAATATTAAATACATAAACACATTATAAGAGAGACACCAACAGAACGTGGTTCACCCAAGATGGGCTACTTCCACATAGAAATTCCCAATCCTTTATTATTATACTATCCAACAAAATGAAGGGATACAACCTGCTGCACTTCCTCTCCACTCTCTCATAGTCTCTCTCACACAATCGCAAATATTGTTTTACAATGCTACAATACAATACACAACCATATTGCAATGCCTTCATTTAATAAAGGGAATACCATGGTAAAATACCACAGGATTCCCAAAACCATGGGCATGTAAATCACCCATTATTGAACAAGTCATGACTTTGAAATTACAACATTTTACAAGGAATTTTCCCTAAATTATCACTACAGGGGTGCTTCCCACCCTGGACCCCCCATGGAAACTTTAGTCGGGGGAATCCCCCCACGCCCCTCATCATGGTACTAGGATCCAAACATGGATAAAAAATTGAACTCTTGAATAAGGAAGATCAGGCTCCGCAACGAATAATATGTACATGTTTTATTTCATTAGTTATAGTGTGATGTATAATTTTATTATTGTTGTTTTTTTTAATTCACTAGTTCTATTGTTTTTTATTCATATTATGATAGTGGAAATTAAAAGTTAATTCAATAGAATACTATGTAAATACAAAATATGGAGTTCATTTGGATTCTTATCGAACACATCATTATTGTGTGTGTTCCCTCATTCATTGTAAGATGTGGTAAGTTACAAGCTCATTATGGTAATAGTTAGTTTATATTAATTACGTAGATTGACTAGTTTTAAAACTTGAATGATCTTTGCATATCTATCGGAGCATAACACATTCCATGTAGTTGATTGAGATTTTGGAATCAAGTTCAAGTTCAATTATTGATGGTAAAATCTATTAGTGAAATTCTTATTTGAGTTCAAAGATAAAAAATGTGCATATTTAGTTTTTGAGTATTTGGATTAGTAACGCTTGTATAGATAAACCTATAACTCCCATGTGGATCATGTTGATATATCCTTGCAACACCTTTGGGACAACTAATTGTTCCTTAAATGTAACATACATGCTTTTTCTCCAAGTATATTTTTCTCCCAAAAGAACACCCTTAGTGAGGTTTCAAGCAATGCATTTTGGATTTTAAGGAAGACGTGCACTAACTCTTCTTACTAGTGCTTGATTTCACCTAGAATTTTATCTTAGAGTGTGATGCATCAAGGAGAGGTCTCAAATCTAGGTTTATGCAAAAAGTACACCCCTTGGAATGGACAAGTAAGCAATTGTGTGATAGAAATTTACTCTACTACAATTTAGAGCTATAGCATAGCCTCCAAGTGTAATTTTGTGAAAAAATATGAATGAAAGGTCATGCAAAATATGATGCAACAAATGATGTCGTGATTTGCATCAAAATTGGATCATTAGGAAATTGTGTGTTTTGATGATCTCTAGAAAATGTGTTGCAATAGAAATGACTATAAGGATGCAAAACAAATTTAATGTTAACTTAACATCTTTCGATGTTTTGTTTTTTGTATAAAAAAAATATAATTGTAGTTGCATCGATGTTGCATCTTATGTGTGTTTATTGCATCAATGAATGTCTGCTTACACGATAGGTATGACAATATTTCCCTAAAAGTGCCAAATTTACATTATTATAGCATCATATGTGTGTCAAAATTTAAAAATATAATTCAATGTGTATCATGTGTATCATGTTTAACATTGTTCTAGTTAGTGTGTATCATGTTTATCATTGTTCTAGTTAGTGTGTATCACATGTGTATTAGAATTTTGTTGCATTGTTTTATTGTTATATAAATGACGTTATTATTTATAATGATTAGTTAAAAATTGTTTCAAGGTTGTAATAATAACAATCCATTTTCAGGATTAACTATGATTTTCTCTTAATTACATGTAAAATTTATATGCAAATGTAAATAAGAAGTTCATAATAAATTCTTGTGAACAAATATTTGTTATAGGGGAATGGAATTCATTATATTTTTTTTCCACAGAAAAAAAAAAATCGTAATTTTATTTCTCCATTAAAGTATAAAATTACATTTTGCATATATGTACCAAGCATATATTCCAAATAGGAGTTCAAAAACATGTTCTAAAATATAATCTTAGAATTATATCATTTTACAAAAAAAAATAGCCATAAGTGCTTAAATTTGTCCATAAGTTTGTCATGCATGTCAAAATGATTTGTTCCCAAAAAAATCAGTTCTATGCATATGTATAACACCATGAGAAGCCTGTTGATCTAACCAAAAATTGATAACCTCCAAAATGGTAGAATATTCATGTACCCTTCTTTGTTTCCAAGGACCCAATCCCTTCCATAAACGATCGATGGTAGTGTTGGTAGATGTGTTCATAGTTATGTTCTTCTACCTTAAATTATCATTTAGCCAATTGTAGTCCCTGTTTGGAAAGGGTATTTGTAGTCCTATTGTGTTCCATGTAAGTATGCATGTAGGAAAATAAATTAAAAAATTCTTTTATATCCTATATCTCTTTCAAAAATATGGCCAAACATGTAAATATTTTTGATCCCCTTATCCATGAGTTTATTTCCAACATTGAATCACCAAAAATTTGAATGTTCTGACATCCTTTTTCCACAACAAAGAGGAAAAGAATTTTGAGTGAAAGTATTTGAGCAAAAAAAATTGTTCCTTCCCCAAACCCTAGAGATATCTTAAAGAAATGAGATTCTATCAAGTGTAGAATCTCCCCTCCACTGCACCATAATTGATCATTCTGTGAGGCCATTTCATAGACGAAAAATTCCAGATTTTGAGAATGCAGTATACTGAGAGAAAAAACAAAATTGAATACTAGCAATAATATATTGATTAGAGAGCTACAATAATGTACGGGAAATTGGAACTCAAATCCAACATAATAAAATATTTGGAATACATTGTAGTAAAGTTTCATGAAATAACCCTCCAGGGTCTACTCATTATTTATGAAATAAGAGTGGTTACATTTTCAAATGAGAAGGCTTAAGGATCAACTCCTTTAGTGGAGTGTAATTCCAATAGATTTTATGGATGTTTGTCTAGAAAGTGTTGAGAAAGAAAAATATCAACTCAGTGAGCTTTATATACACAATTATATATTGCCCAATTGTTTTAGATGGACCCCTAACCCTTGTGTTGGGGATGTGTAGTTTAGAGCACTATGTTCATGAATACTAAATCAGAATAGAAGGGTCGTTTAAATGAAAAATTATTAGAGAAAGGAAAAACACAACCATTCATGGATAAGGCCAGAGGATACCAGGGTTGAGAGGGTGGCCTCAATCCATCAATAGCTAATAAAGAAAAAAAACTAATACCCATTTTGAAAGAGAAACAATATGGAGCATTAGAACACTTCAAAAAGGTGTTTGAATCAAGAAAGGAGAGAATCATTAAAGAAACCCAAGCAAGGTGGAAGGATCTTGATCCATCTAAACTATAAATATTAGAGATTCACACCCCCTCTAATCCGAGGATGGAGCTATTTAAATCCCACTTGTACATGTAAACTATAGAAAAGATGGATCTTGAGAGGATTAGACATATGCTCAATCCACCCCTGTCTTAAATATTCTTCTATTGAGGGATGGAATGACAAGACATATCCAGAGAAATGGAAAGAATAAAAACAATTCGAGGGATACTATCATCTAGGGGTGTTGACCAAATTTTTAGCTTGGGATGTTAGAGAACAACCAGAGGGGCCAACCCAATAACATCAAGGAACACCAAACCCCCCTTTTTATAACACAGGGGTGTGCAATACCTTAAGTAGGGGGGCGATGATAGGTTCCCAATATGGTGAGAATTATCCCATCTATGTCACGGTTCACAAGGATTTAGAGATGAAAATGATTGGAAGGAAGTAGTATGGTAAATAAGGTTACATTTTTTTGCATTAATATATAGTTGGAATTAATATTTGATTTAGATTATTCATTTAATTTCTTTGAACTTCCTTATTTTTTTACTAATGCAAGCGTGCTAATAATTTGACCTTAGTATGTGACCAATAGATAGCTCATGCTCCTATGCATTGGAGAATTCAATTGGCTAGTTGCAACAATAGGTTAATCGGGGATTTGAAGAACCTACCAAGATATATTTTCTAGCAAGTGCCACCATGCATAGATGAATGAACCTATGTAATCTTAAGTTATCCACAACAATTGAATGGTACACAATCCTAAAGTAGTGATGAAGACTTAGTTTGGTTGAAGAGACTAGATGTCATTTGATGTACCTATTTTACCTATTTTTTATTTAAAGGGAAGAGAGACAAATCCTAAGGGGATGTCACTCCTATCAAGTTATCATTTTCATAAACTTGCTATTGTTTTTTAATTTCAAAACACTTATTATGTATTTTTAGGTTTTTGAGTAAATGAGAAGGACATCTTTTGCAAAATGTATCTGAGTAGTCTTTCGATTCCTATAGTAGATTTGGGTAGGGACCATGTTGGGGTAATATAGGGATATATTGTTATTAGATTAGATTATATATTTTTTATCGTTTTATGCAACATTGTAGAGACTTACTATTTCATGTACAATTTCTACACGTTCTGTAATTTCTCCTATAGAAAGATTTATTTTCATTTTTTGTGCACAAATCTGTCTTTTTTATGCTTTTATTAGTTAAGCTTATGTTTGATCAAGGTTATTTACTTTATTTTCTTACATATATTATGCAATTTAATTTACAATCACTCTTTACATCTTGAGAATTTTCATGGACTTGGTAGTTACTATGTTTTCTGCATATTATATACCAGAGACACATTAAGGAAGTTCTTCACCTTTAACTACTTAGATAAGTTGAGAAAGGTGGTTTATATTGCCACTCTAGGAAAGATAAAGAAGCAAGTGTGAAGTTGAATTGTTAGATCTTTCATTTATGTACTTTGTAGATATATGTTACCTTTGTTTTTAAATTAAATGCTTCATTAGGGAAGTTTTCAAGTCTAAAATGGGACTCCTAAGAGAAATAATAAAATAAGATATAAAATAATAAACTAAGTGTTCTAAATGTTGGAGGGAAAAAATAAAAAATAGGTTCACAAAACTACCACAATATAAAATATTGTAGACCAATATGCAAAGTGTTGTTTGTAGTAAGGGAAGAGGATCATCTATTAGGATCCTACCCTAAGCTCCCTACTTTAATCTACCAAGGGGTTAGTTAAATAATGTATGCAACCATCATCCTTGAATAAAGGCTCATTAGGTAGTAGAATATACTTATTCAATGTAGACATGTTCTCTTTATTAAATAAGGCCCACTATACAGTTAGTACTCATTAATGATGGGACCAAAATTAGTTATAGTTTTGGTATTGAGATTCTATTTAAAACTTTAAGAGACAAGCAAATGATTTGCAGAGTATTGTCTTATTTGAATCTCTTCTCTAGTGAAAGGTCACCCCACCTTAAGATGAAATTTAACCTTTTTTTTTCTTTTATTATCATAATTAAAGAGATGTTGTGTAGATTTATAATCCAAGTTCTAACATTTCATCTGCATTCCCTCTATTATGCATAACTTTTCCATAGTCAATTATTTTATACAATTTTCGAATCCTAAGGATTTTCAAGGTAAAGTCACAAACTCTCAAGGATTACAACACTAGTTTTTAAAAATAATTTTAACCAAAAAAATAAACACATAACAATTTGAACAAACCATCTATAGTATGAATGCAAGCTGTGGGTGTAGAGTGTAGAGTCAGACTTTGAATTCCATCATTTTACTTTCTAATAAAAAATTGAACAAATTCATATTCATAAGGTTTTTATGAATAAATTCACAAATATCAAAGGATTGAAATGTTATTTTCTAATAAAAAAAAGTTTGATTAAAAATTTAAACAATTAGGCTTATCATCTCTTTGTAAATAATCCATTTTAGATTACAAGTTTATATACCTCTCTTTCGTGTGAACCCCATTAACATAGATTCTACATAACTACCATGATACAAAATACTTCCTTGAAATATGAAATCGTTTTTTTCCTAAAACAAGAAAAATGATATATAAAACTAAATATTTACTAAGAGACACTAACTAAATATGTCACAAGAGATAGTACATCTTAAATACGTACCAAGAGATACTACATCTTGTGTAAGGTCAGGTAAAATATTTTGTTTTATTATGTACCTCTCACTCGATTGGTACTATGTTGACCCATCACCACTTTACTTTCCTTGAATTATTTGGTGTGAATGAAGGATATACATGTGGGGTAATCTTATGTCTAACTCCTCCAAAATCTAGCATGCCAATCCTTTGCATGTCCTTAATTTTCCTCGTCTTCTTTGGTGTTGATGTGGGTTGTGTATCTAGAGTGTGACTCAACTTCAACCATTTTCCACATACCCTATGTTTTACATATCTTTTCTATAATTAATTATATTTTTGGACTTTTTAACACTTTTTCAAGGCACAATCACAAACTTTCATATATTTACTGCATTGTTTTTTAAAATCAATTTCAACTAAATAATTAAACATTTTAGCCATTTGAGCAAACCATCTCTTTATTAATAATCCATTTTAGGTTACAAGTTCGAATATGTGAAGGGTTTCTTACATTGAAAGAAGAGAATCATTTACCAACTATGTACTAAGAAGAGAATCATTTATCAACTATGTACTAAGATACGTTGATTAAATATGTATCCATGGAAATTACATCTTGACTTAGAGAAGTTATTTGTCCTAAAATATGTACTTGATTGTTAGAGTACAGACATTAGGTATTTGAAATGGATGATTGAATTTGAGGGTGGTAAGTGGATCCACAAGACTAAAAGAGAAAGGAAAAGGTACAAACCAACTATAGATGAGTGAACTTTCATTGGGTGAGGGAGTCATAAACACGCTTCCTATTGAAGGAAATCAAACTTCCTATCGGATGACAAGTTTATATGATGATGGACAGAAGAATAGAATATGTACAAAAAGAAGACTCTATCTATAGAACAGAGATCCTCTCTGCAGAAAAGAATTTGAAAAGAACTTAAACATAAAAAATGATCAATAGGCAAGTCATAGAAGACCTTCTGCTACTCAAGAACCTGTGAATCAAAGGAAATTATTAATCCTCAATGTCTGCAATATACTCAAGAAAGATATAAATACAAAATGAAAAACAAAAACACAATCTGATAGAACAAATTTTATAAATATTTAATAACATATATATTTACATAACATGCCCCTCTAAATACAATAATTAGCATATATGTTTACATAATATGCCCCTCTAAATACAATGATTGCATACAACCAAAAATACCTCCTACATCTCTCTCGAGATTCTAAAACTGATTCCCCTCTACATTATCTAATATGTTTATTTATAATGTTACATCACAAAAATATAAAGCATTACAATATTCGAGGATCGATGATCCTTTCCCAAAAATATGATCTGTTGCAAGATAAAGATAATCTCGAACTGCCTGCAAGAAATATGGAAATAATAAGGCCATTTGATACATCAACAGCCAACTATTGATACAAGGTGTCCTAGAAATCTGGAAGTGATCCTTTTACCAAATATTTTATTGCCACATGATGTGCTAGCTTGGAAATAAAGATTTATTGCTTTAAAAAAAATATGGGATTGCTTCTCGATTGACCACATGTTTCACTGCTGACTCCACCATCAATTCCACTAAAATGTTTGTATTTGATTGACCAGTTTATTTAAATATTCCACTTCAACTGCTAAATCCTCATCCATAGCTTGCTGAAATGCTTCACCTTTCCCCTTTTGAGAAAAACATTTATCTAATCCAGTTTGAAAACCCAAGTAGTGTTACCCTTTGTAAAAGCTAGTTGTGATATCTGGGAAACATGTTCAACATTATTTACAAGCTTATTGATTTGAATCTTTGAAGTCTTCATAACATTAAGAAGCTATGTCTTGCTTAATTTCAATCGTTGATCAGTAATCAGGGGCCTCAACAACAATGCTGATATAGCTTCCTTGGCCATCCAAATTGTTTTCCCATGATAGTCAACTTGTGCTACAATAATGCCCTCAAATATATGAGTCTGTTTGTCATCCAAGAGCTCTTCCAACTCCAAAATGAGCATTCTACAAATATTCATATCCATTTGTTCATCATCATACTTCCTTCCTGTCACAGCATGAAATGAAACAGATTTGGAGGCACCGTGAACAAAAGAAAAGCTGAAACAATGCTTTAAACCTGATCTCAATCAAAGAAGCCCTTGCAAAAAAAACATGTTATTGGTGCTCAGGTGACAACTTTCAGTCACAAGAATGGCAAAATATATAGTTTGAATTTGTTGAATCTTCGCTTCTCCATTTATCGACAATATAATACATAAAGGTTGTGTTCATGGAAATTCATAATAGGATGATGAAGCTCTATGTGGTCAGTTACGATTTGATTTGAACCAAAAACAAGTCCTGCAAATCATTCCATGCCAATTAACTATATTAATATTTCCAAAGGATCCCTCAAGCTAACACATTGGACATGTAATTGTCACTGTGGCTACCTTGGTATTGTCCCATGTAAGTTCTTCTTACTGAGTATTCTTATCATTACTTGCTAAGCTAGACACTTATGTACTTTGGTGGAATAGTTGGTGAAGACTTTTCAGGTGGAGTGATGTAAGGTAGACTCTAGAGATTTAAATTTTAGGAAAAAACAAAACTCCAAACCATTTTTTAAATGAGTTTGATGTAGCCTTTGAATAATAAAAAGGACCTATGCTTTGCTTTTAAGGTTTTTAGGTTTTTAATATGGTCAAAAGTTACAAGGAAATAAAGCTTTAATAATTATTAAATTATAAAATGTTACTTACAAACCATATAAATATAGTTTTTAAAATAATTTAAGTTTATAATTATTTATCATTTCCTTAGTATTTGGTTTACTTCCAAGGCTAAGGGAAACTTCGAGCATAATGAAGAAATCAAGATATGGAGATGAACAAGTACAAGAGCAAAAAAAAAAATTTGGTGATAAGAAAATGACCACCTTGACATAAAAATTCAGTATTTTAGTGAAAATATGTTGGGTTATGAGCTTCCTACAAAAAAATTAAGGTCGTTTACATGTGCACTGCTAGAATATAAATTTTTTAACGAAGTAGATCCCAACACCAACATCTAGGTCTGGCTAGGTATGGAGTCCTTCTTGCGAGGCTCCAAGAACATGTCGACCATATGCCTTCTCTTGAACTATATCACTTTTTTGCTTACCCTGCTCATGATGTATTGAGAGCATATCTTCCTATTGGAAACTAAGAACATCCTCACACTGAAATTAAACCAAATGCTCACATATTGAGCTTATTCATGCACACTCATACTCAAATACATCCTCACACTGAAATCAAACCAAAATGCAAACCAAATGCTCACATATTAAGCTTATTCATGCACACTCATACTCAAATCAACTGTATTGTTGCTTGATTAAGTAAAGTCATGCTTCCAATGAAGCCAAAATTTCTGCTCTATGAATATATTTCTTTGCATTCAACTTTTTAAAAAATGCCTCAAGTGATACAAAGTTTGCAGCAAAAAGGAAATGAACAATTGATACTTCCAATTACAAACTGCAATCATGCTGTACTTTGTAACATGTGGCGTCGCAGAGAGTAGTGACTCCACCCAGATAGCCACGAGATCATAAAGCTCATGGACAACATTGAGTGGATCCAAGAAAGGAAATTGTGTATGTGTTGGATTTTTTGCGTAAAACATTCTATTGTCCTTTGATTCTAGGCTGAAAGAAACACGATTCAGGTTAATAAATACTTCCCAATCAGCAACCGTTGGATCAAGGATAGTTATTTATTCTTGTTGTTTGTTGTCTCTTCTCTGGGTAGGCCTGGGTTTACTTTTAATGTACCAACAAAACCCCTAGCTCACTGGCCCTTTCGACGAAAGACCGCAGAGCGGCCTGAAGTCTCACCCGAAGTGATCTTGGATGGGGTGGCTGAAGAATCGGGTGTCCTCAACCGGGTTCTGTAGCATCCTAGTGCCTCTTGACTCTTCTTAGCCAGCGGGATCTCTCTTAGCAAGGTGCTGAGCCTTTCTTCCTAGTTGGGTCTGATAGGAAACTAGCTCCTATCGCATCGCATCTTCTAAGACGATGCGCAACCCTTCTCTTCCACTCAACCCTTAACCTACGATATCTCACACCGCAACTCCTCCGATGGTGCGATATCGCCTTTCTACGCCGCGATATCT
This sequence comes from Pseudotsuga menziesii, assembly GCA_001517045.1. Taxonomy (NCBI): domain Eukaryota; kingdom Viridiplantae; phylum Streptophyta; class Pinopsida; order Pinales; family Pinaceae; genus Pseudotsuga; species Pseudotsuga menziesii. The sequence continues at coordinate 400,537 of LPNX010802304.1, read as the reverse complement.
CCTATGGCAATACTTAATATGCCCCACAACTCGCAAGGTCTAAGGGTTTTCTCTCCAGGTATAATAGCTCAGACACCTTCCACAGGGTGTTAAACAACCTTACTTAAACTTCCACAGTTCAACACACTTAATATCAACTATACTCAACTTGCTGGATTAACTATGTAGGAATCACTTAACACTGTAACTGTTAGCTGTCATGAATCAAGCACTGTTCAACTCTTATACAGAATACTTGATATATCCAACTCACGATTAACCTTCTATGTTACTATAAACTAAAGGATAGCATACATTCATTCATTAACTGATAGCAAAGTTCATGTAATGAAGAACAGATAGTAACTAAGTAAGCACAAGCACATGAAACAGTCGCACAACACACGGATTTTACGTGGTTCACTCCCAGGGGGGGAAGCTACGTCCACGGGAACTGGTTTATATATTATATCTTGAGAGAGTAAACACAATTCCGCTGCAACCTCTTATGAAGCTTGAGATCTTCTGGGAAACTCCATGCACACAGCCGGGAGCTCTTCTCTCTTAGATCTCTTCTCTTCTTATATTGCCTTCTTACAATATACTCTTCCTCTCTCTCTCTCAATCCCTGTGTATTGTTACATTCATGCTCAAGGAGCCGGCTACTAGTTACAGTAAGATAACTACAGGCTTAATACATAACCAGAGCTCAACCCTTACAATACTGAGACACTAGAGACACTTAGCTAGCTCATTGTCTAACTATCTGGATATCTAGATGTCTAACCTTTCATCATACAAAATACATGTTTATATAGGTGGCCCGAAGGTCTCACCATGTTACAACACTGTGGGCCTTTCCCAACAGTAACCCAAAAACCCTAACTTGTGACAGTCGGCGTGTTTGTACTTTGAGCTACCGCTTTTCGTCACACCACAGCTTTCTACAGTCTTCCATGCTTCTCGACGCTGATCGTGGGTATGGGCGCCACTTCCTCGATTGCTCCCCTTCTGTCCTTTGTCTTCAATACCTTGGCCCATTGCTCCTTTTCCATTTATGAGGGTAGTTGATCCCTCCTGTCTTTGTCACTACCTTAAGTGCAGTGGTTGAGCTCTCTCTTCTCAGCCACTGCCTTAAGTGCAGTGGTTGAGCTCTCTCTTCTCATCCGCCGCCTTAAGTGCAGTGGTTGAGCTCTCTCTTCTCGGCCTCCCAAGTACTGTTTCCTTTTGACTTTCTTGTCGCGATATAGCAGCTTTTCCTATAGCTGCGGGGCCCTGCTCCAATAGTCCCCTAACACTTACTTGTGGCTCATCCCTGAGCCACTAACAGCTAGCTTCTCCTGTTGTAGCTTCTCCTTGGCTTTCTGCGAAGTCCTTTTGAAGCTCTCTCTGAGTCCTGCAACTTCTTTATTCATAGTTTCGACACTGTCTTGTGCCGCTTCAAGCATCACTTGAGTAATGATGGAGTCTTCTGTGTCATCAATTTCACTCTTGCTTCTTTTTGCTTTCTATCATCTTTGGCATTGTCTTCTGTAAACTTAGTTCGTAGGTCTCTCTTATTTTTTTTGTAGATCAGCATCTCCCTTAAGGATCTTGAGCTTTTGAGAAGCCTTCCACAGATATCCTTTCCTCTTTATCTAGGTTTAGAACTCGTATCACAAGGAAAATATAAATCTGTATCTTCCAGCCTTCTCAAACATTTCATTCAGTCTGGATCCTTATATATGAAAACTATACAAACCATGAATTCCATTCCGAGAACAAGCCTTTGTCTGTATGCTAAAGTTCTTCTTGTTTGGTTTGCTTTCCCCTTTCACTTTTCTTCTCAACAAATCGCTCCGGGTGTTCATGCTGCCTATGATATCCATATTTTCATTTCTTTGCCTCTGCAATCTCTTGTTCTTCTCTTAGGTAATGAGATAAGTCATCTTCCTTCTCCCGTTTCCTTCTTTTTCTTTTTTTACTTTCTTCCTGGCTGTAGATTTCTTCTCATCATTCTTCTGCTCTGTTTTCTTATCTTCAGTGATCTTCTAGTCTTTCTTCTTCTGTTCAACAAAGTCTTTGATGACATATTCTACATCCTTCGCTTGACTCCTCATCCTTGGTGACTGTCTAACCTATGATGCACCTAATTTCACAACCTTGGGCGGCGTCGTCATAGCGGACACGAGGCCACCACGGTCGAATCGTTGCACGATGTCTTCTAAAGGTTCCTCCTCGGACAGAAACCACCCGGTGCAATACTCTGGACTGGAAATGGCTGCGAAATTGGAAACACCCACACTCTGTAACTGGAGTATCTTTGCACAGGGAAAACTCTTCAAATTGCTCTATAACTCTCAAAAATCGCAAAAGTAACCCTTCTGTATGAATGATCTCTGCATTTATAATGAAAGCGATAATCTCTGAGGCAACGATCATCTAGGCTAGACCCATCGGTGGTATTAATTGCATGGACAAGACAATACCCGTCGTTTCGATCCTCATTAATTGCTGAAAATCCAATCAAATTTCCCTCAAAACTTGTGTGCAGATGCCGGTCTCGACCAAGATTTTCCAAATCTAGGAAAATCATTATACTGTTTCCAAATATAGGGTAATGTATACCGGTCATATCATCATTAACTGCTTGTCAGAAGGGGAAGTGACTGGCCCTCTGTCCCTTGTCACCATTGTCTACGTGGCACGGGGAACATCACATCACTGCGATGTCACACTGCAGCGTCCTGAACCAACGTGTTGGCGTGAACTCCGCAACATACAAAAACTCCGCAAGCGTCCTATGACTTGCGCAAAACAACTTTTCTGATGCGATTTTTCATACTTAGAATCTTTTTTTTTCGTGTAGACTAGTTATAGGTGCGATGCCTCCTTTCAACTACACTGGACATCTGCACTTGGTGCGATGCCTCCTTTCAACTACACTGGACATCTTCACTTTCATAAACTGTCTGAGTTAGGGCTGAGCGATGGAGTGGCTATCACTGTAAATCTTAAGCCTACTGCCATTAATCAAAGTAGGAAGAAGCTCCCCATTTAGCTTGCTGAGCTGAACGGCAGCTCCTTCTATAATTTGTTGAATCTGATATAGCCCCAACCAATGTGTCTTAAAATTCCCTGGAAACTTAACAAACTTACTGTCATAGAGGAGCACTAGGTCTCCTTTCTGAAAAATCTTGCTCTTGATGTGCCTGTCATGCCAAGCTTTTTCTCGTGCCTTCTGCACTTTCTGATGAAATCTTGTTATCAATCTGTCTTCTTCTAAGGCAGGCAGCTGCGCTAGTCTTTCATTCATCGTGTATGTATCAACCATCCTGGTAATTTGAGCAACTCTTAAACTGGGAATAATATATTCCATAGGCATAACAACCTCTTGTCCATATACCAAGCTGAAAGGTGTGTGTCTTGTAATTTTCTTGCATGTTGTCCTATAATCCCATAATACAGCATTAACCCTGAGGTCCCAATCATTTCTTTGGCTGTTACATATCTTAGTAAGAGATTTTTCTATAATCTTGTTAAAGGCCTCCACCGTACCATTAGCTTGTGGGTGGTAGGGAGTGCTCTTATGGTGCTGTATCTGAAATTCCTTTGTCAAGTCCTAAATAGTGCGATTCAGAAAGTGTGTTCCTTAATCACTCATCAAAATTACTGGACATCCAAATCTACTTATCATGTTTTCAAAAATAAACTGTGCAGCTTTAGCAGCATCACAATTCCTTATTGCTTTGGCCTCTACCCACCTGGTGAGGTATTATGTTCCTGTGATGATGTATCTCGCACCAGTTCATTTTCCTGGTGGGTTGATAGGACCCACGAAATCTATAGCCCATTTTTCAAATGTGCGCAGTTTAATCTGTGGTCACAGCGGCATTTCATCTCTCCGCGAAGGTTTTCCTACCCTCTGGCAGATATCGCAGCATCTGCAAAACTCCTTAGTGTCTTTGTGCAAAGTAGGCCACCATAATCCTGCAGCTAGAATTTTCTGAGCAGTCGGCTTTCCTGCGAAATGACCTCCTGCGGTACCTGAATGTGCTTCTCTGATAATGGCCTCTTTCTCATGCGGCATAACGCATCTGCGCAAGACTTCATCTGGACCTAACTTATATAAATGTCCTGCGATCAAAGTGAAGTCTGATGCTTTAACAACTAATTGTTTCTTTTGCTGCTTAGTAAACTCAACAGGTGCCCACCCTGTGGTGAGAAAATGAATAATATCGGCGTAATATTCATCTACGATATGGATAGAAAACAATTGCACATCTGGAAAATTATCCTCTAAATTACTTGGTTCTTCTCCTGAGTCTATCCGTGATAGATGATCAGGTTCGGCATTTAATCTTCCTAGTTTTATAATGATTTCAAAATCATACTCCTGAAAGAGGAGTAACCATCTACAGATCCTTCCTCCTAACACTGGCTTATTGACCAAATACTTTAAAGTGGAATGGTCAATGAACATCTTGAATGGGGCACCCAACAGGTAGTGCCTGAACTTCTGTAGAGCATACACCATAGCTAATCCTTCTCTTTCTGTAGTGGTGTAGTTCTTTTCTACGGTAGATAACTTTCTGCTTGAGTATGGGATAGGGTGATCGATACCCCCTTCTCCTGGCTGGGTTAAGACAATCCCCAGTGCGATGCCAGATGCATCCACATGTACATGAAATGGTTTGTCCCAATCTAGAAATGCTAAGATGGTTGTTGTAACCATCTTCTCCTTAAGAGTGTCTAGACTGTGTTGGCATTCCTCATTCCATAGGAATTTCACGTCTTTCTTTAACAGCTTTTTTATAGGTGATGTGATCTTTACATAATCCTTTATGAATTTTCTATAGTACCTGGTATGACCAAGCACTATCCTCAATTGCTTGACTGAGTTGGGTGCTGGAAGATTTACAATGATGGCAATATTTGCAAGATCTACCATTAAGCCTTGTCTGCAAACAATATGACCCAACAAAATACCAAATGGTGCACAGAATATACATTTCTTCAAGTTAAGAGAAATTTGATATTGCCTACATTTCTCTAACATGAGCCTTAAATATCCTATATGCTTGTCGATCAATCCAAATACAGTCCAATCATCAAAATAGACTTCTAAGAAGTTATGGATGTAGTCCTTGAAGACAGCAACTACTACTCTTGAAAAAATAGCTGGTGCATTTTTAAGACCAAAGGGCATTACCGTATATTGGAATGAGCCCCATTATGTTGCAAAGGTGGTCTTATGTCGATCTTCTATATGGATTCTGATCTGGTGATAGCCTAAAAAGCCATCAATGAAGGAGTAGACCTCCTGTCCTCCCACATTGTCTAAAACTTCATCAGTGAAAGGTGTCGAAAATGGGTCATGAAGTGATGCATCGTTGAGTTTGCGCAAATTGACACAAATCCTGCTGTCTCCTTTGGTTTTATTTTCCTGTATGACCATGGGACTAACCCATTCGCTCTCTTCCATGGGCTCAATGATGCCTGCTGCTAGCATCTTATCGATCTCATCCTTAACTTTTTCCTTGTAACGAGGATTTAATCTGTATGGACATTGCTTAACTGGCCTGGCATCCTCTTTCAATGGGATCCTCATGACTCCCAAATCTCCTACTATTCCCTTCATCTCTGTAAACTTAGTGGGGAATAAGTACTGGTAGTCGTGTAACAGATCTGCAATGTGTCCTACCGTTTCATCATCCCAATAGTCTCCAATAGAGGAAAACTTTGGTTCTGTTTCTGTGCCAATATTGATTTTTTTAATCTTGATAGGCTCTGTGATAGCTGGAATCTCTAGCTTTGGTCCATCAACATTGCGAGTCCCTTTTGACTATGGAATGTTGATACTGTGAGGATTCTCTTCCTCATCCTCTGGCTCTGCTACGAAGTTGTAACACTCAAACGCATCTTCTAACTGGATAGCCCACTCGGGTTGAGTAGGCTCTACTATGGTACAGTCATCAAATATCTTAATCTTTATAATATCTAGAGCCTGATCAATGCTTGGATACTCAGATTCAAAAGCGAAAGTGAGTTCAAAGTTGTCTATCATAAGTGGCCATGTAATGGTTCCTCTGCGCAACTCGGTCTCAGTGTACCAATTCCTTGGGATTGTGTCTAAAGTGTGAATGAATAGGTGAAGCCATTCATCCTCGGGAATGTCCGACCAATTCTGTTCACAAGTCTTAATGTGTGACCTGGGGTCACTTTCTCTTGTGTATTTCTGTTGGAAACACTCCTTGTCATTAGAGAATCTGATCGCCATCAATCTCTTGAAATCATCCCATGATGCGATATGCTCTTTATGTGCATGCCACCATCTTGCAGGTGTGGCTCTTACTGCAAGGTCAATAGCTGCCATCCTCTGCTCATGAGGAATTTCTTGTTCAAACTGCTGTAAAAATTCGTTGGCATCCACTAAGCCATTAAACGATGAAATATCCTTAATCTCTGTGACAATCCATCGCAGTGACTTATTCATGAATGCACATCTACGAGCTGAGACTTCGTAAAGTCTATTCTGCCAGTTTTCTAGCCCGACATCCAAATCTGATGCGCATGAGTTGTCGCATTGCCAACTAATGTTTCCTTCTGCAGTCGGATTGATATAATCACTCTGATTAGCAGTCATCTGATAGAGGCTCTCCACATTACACACCTCTTCCTCTGCTCGGATAGGTTCAATATATCTAGGACCCTGAAAAGGATCCAACGGTGCGATGACCCGAATCTGATTATCCTCAAAGGTCATTTGTCTTTTCTTTAAATCGATAACAACCATGTTATCGATTTCCCAATCAATACCTAGTAGAGTTGGATATGGTCTACTATCGCCAATGATTTCTATGACTTCAAAGTCGGCAAAGCTACGAACTCCGTTGATATCAATTGGCACTTGCGGTAATCGACCCAGTGGTGATGCCCTCTGTTGATTGGCTAATCTCAAATGGATAGGTGATCTGGCTAACTTAGGGCTACCCATATGTTCCCATGTCTGCTTAGTCAGAACATTTACCTCTGATCCTAAATCTAGGATTACCTCATCCATTTCAAATTCTCTGATTTGTGCTGTGAGCCTCATCTCTCTTCCTGTTCTTGTATGTCCCATAATATTATGAACAGCATGCTGTGTACTGCTCTCGGAAGAAGACGGCTAATACTGATCTATGATGCGCTGAAGCTCTCCGATAGATTTCTCATTTCTGATGAGTTTTAAGCAACTCTGTAGGAAGGATTGTACGCTTCCTATCTACTCATCCTCTTCGCACCTTCCTGATGTGGTAGCCTGCGATGTCTGCACAGGAATAACGCCACAAGGTGTTTGCTGTGGCACACCCCTACAAGGCAATGTCTATGATCCTGATGGTGTAGGGTCATTAAAGAAAGTTTTAGCTTTCTGGAATATTTCTTTATTCTTCTGCAGGTCAAGTGGTGTTGATTTATTAGTGGCTTTATGCACCCACTCCGAACCTGTATTCTTTTCGGCATCCTGCGATGTCATACTAGTGGAAGCACCACTGTGAGTCACAATATTGAATCTTGGTTATGGTTCTTTCTGCTCAGCAGCAATAAGCTGAATGTTCTGGTGTATTGCTGGCTTAGGGTCCCTAATCTTGGCTATCAAGATAGGACATTCTTCTATAGCGTGGTCATAGGACTTGCAATAGTTACATGTTGTAGTAGGGTTCTGACAATCCCTAGCATAATGTCCTACAACTCCACAATTGTAACAAGTAATCAGTCCATGACCACGACCAAAGCCTCCACCACGGCCAAAGCTTCCTCCACGGCCTCGTCCTCTGAATCCTCCACCACTGCCATCACGAGCCGGTTCATGCTGTGGTCCTACTGCTGGACCTGGTGTCTCTATTTGGACTCTGTAGAAGTCATGCTTTCTCTTGACCATGAGATCATAAGCTCTGTAGTTATTTTCATCATGTCCGATGGACTTACAGAAGTTACAATATAAGTTCTTGGGGGTCTGTACATACTTCTGAAGTAAAGGGCATTCCTGAGGTCTATGTCCTCTTGTTCTGCAGAGTTCACACCACGGCCCTTGATTCTGTGCTAAAGGGTTAGGAGCCCCACTTGCTAACTATTCAACAAATACTGGACAGTTATCTTTAGTATGGCCCTGTCCTTTACACTTGGTACACCATAGTTCTTGTGCAATCTCTTTTCCTTTATTAATCTCATGCAACTGTAAGGTGAGATTAGCTAACTGGTTCTGTAGGTTTTTCATACCTGTACTAGTCTCGGCTAGAGGTGAAGCCTCTAGTTTCATTTCCATCTCCAATGCGTCATCCTGCGTATGGATTTTCTGCTGCATTAGTGGTAGTCTGATATGAGGGAGCAGCGCTGCGATGAACCATTCCTTATGCTGCTCCGGCGCAAACTCAAAGCTAACTTGGTCTATAAGGGCTTTGAATTTCTGATCAAAGTCTCATACTGACTCTGAAGGTATCTGTTTGATGTCTTTAAGCTCTGTGATACACTACGACTCAGACTTGGGTTTCTTAAATTCTTTAATCATGGCGGTCTTGACCTGTACAAGTGTTCTGATCTACGCTGAGGTATACTTCATATACCATGTTAAAGCTCTGTCTCTAAGAGTAGTGGCCAACTGTACAAGTTTAGTATTATCATCTTGGATTCCTTTAATGGTCCATACAGCTTCACATAGGAACCAATGTTGTTCCGGGTCTTCTGCCCCTGTACCCTTAAAGGTAGGTAACTTCATGTCGTCCCCCATTCTGTTTCTACGTGGTGAATTCTGATTTTCCGTGTTACTACCACTCAGCACTGTAGACGTAGGTGATGTAGCGGTAGTATGTACTGTATGCGAACTACTAGATGTAGTTCCTATGGGATTGTTCTGAGTCCTGGTTGCTTTCTGTGGGGTATAAGGGTGGTAAGGGACACTCTCTGCTGGTCTTTCTCTATCACTTTGACTATGTTCTCTAGTATTGTCTGAACTGTTTTCAAACAGAGGAGATCTGAAATCTACTTTATATTTCTTACCACTACGTGTACATCCAATGTCATCAAAATCACTCTCAAACTCTTGTGACATTACACTTTCTTAGCTTATTCATCTGAGAATATATCAAGTACTCCTTTTTCATGTAATAACATCTTAAGAGACAAATGTAAAGAGTTTAGGTACTTACCGCGATATCCTTTGAAGAAGTACCTCTCTGCTTCGCTGAAACTCTTTCTTTTATCAACTGTAAACTCTGTGATGAAGCCTTCTAGCACACTCACAAACTAGAAGTCTATTGCCCATGAAATGGGGTTATCTATGCCCTTCATGGTGTGAATCAGCTCCGGTGTCCACATGATGTTCCTTTTCTTCTTGAATATGTGCTTATCAATCAACTTTGATAACCAGTCATACAACTCATTTGCATAGGTCGCAAAAAATATCTCATGCAGGTCTGTGAAGATATGTTTTTGTAACCAGTCCTCTGTGCTCAACGTAGGAATCTTTTTTTCTATCACAGCAAATTCTCTTTCTGTAGACCCAACCCACTGGTTGAGTTCTTCTTTAGTAGGATTCCAACAGAACATTAGCTCTTCAATTTGTTCAAATACGACAACGGAACCATTTGTTGGCTCTTCTATGGGCAGACCTGGGTTTATTTTTAATGTACCAACAAAACCCCTAGCTCACTGGCCCTTTCGGCGATAGACCGCAGAGTGGCCTGAAATCTCACCCGAAGTGATCTTGGATGGGGTGGCTGAAGACTCAGGTGTCCTCAACCGGGTTCTGTAGCATCCTAGTGCCTCTTGACTCTTCTTATCCAGCGGGATCTCTCTTAGCAGGGTGCTGAGCCTTTCTTCCTAGCTGGGTCTGATACGAAACTAGCTCCTATCGCATCGCATCTCCTAAGACGATGTGCAACCCTTCCCTTCCGCTCAACCCTTAACCTGCGATATCTCACACCGCAACTCCTCTGACGGTGCGATATCGCCTTTCTACGCCGTGATATCTCCTATGGCAATACTTAATATGCCCCACAACTCGCAAGGTCTAAGGGTTTTCTCTCCAGGTATAATAGCTCAGACACCTTCCACAGGGTGTTAAACAACCTTACTTAAACTTCCACAGTTCAACACACTTAATATCAACTATACTCAATTTGCTGGATTAACTATGCAGGAATCACTTAACACTATAACTGTTAGCTGTCATGAATCAAGCACTGTTCAATTCTTATACAGAATACTTGATATATCCAACTCACGATTAACCTTCTATGTAACTGTAAACTAAAGGATAGCATACATTTATTCATTAACTGATAGCAAAGTTCATGTAACGAAGAACAGATAGTAACTAAGTAAGCACAATCACATGAAACAGTCAAACAACACACGGATTTTACGTGGTTCACTCCCAGGGGGGAAGCTACGTCCACGGGAACTGGTTTATATATTATATCTTGAGAGAGTAAACATAGTTCCGCTGCAAGCTCTTATGCAGCTTGAGATCTTCTGGGAAACTCCGCGCACACAGCCGGGAGCCCTTCTCTCTTAGATCTCTTCTCTTCTTATATTTCCTTCTTACAATATACTCTTCCTCTCTCTCTCTCTCAATCCCTGTGGATTGTTATATTCATGCTCAAGGAGCCAACTACTGGTTACAGTAAGATAACTACAGGCTTAATACAGAACCAGAGCTCGAACCTTACAATACTGAGACACTAGAGACACTTAGCTAGCTCGCTGTCTAACTATCTGAATATCTAGATGTCTAACCTTTCATCATACAAAATACATGTTTATATAGGTGGCCCGAAGGTCTCACCATGTTAAAACACTGTGGGCCTTTCCCAACAGTAACCCAAAAACCCTAACTTGTGACAGTCGACATGTTTGTACTTTGAGCTGCTGCTTTTCATCACACCACAGCTTTCTGCAGTCTTCCACGCTTCCCAGCGCTGATCGTGGGTATGGGCGCCGCTTCCTCGGTCGCTCCCCTTCTGTCCTTTGGCTTCAATACCTCGTCCCATTGCTCCTTTTCCATTTATGAGGGTAGCTGAGCCCTCCTGTCTTTGCCGCTACCTTAAGTGCAGTGGTTGAGCTCTCTCTTCTCAGCCACTGCCTTAAGTGCAGTGGTTGAGCTCTCTCTTCTCATCCGCCGCCTTAAGTGTAGTGGTTGAGCTCTCTCTTCTCGGCCGCCCAGGTACTGTTTCCTTTTGACTTTCTTGTCCCGATATAGCAGCTTTTCCTGTAGCTGCGGGGCCCTGCTCCAACATTGTTCCAGCCGAAGATTGAATGGATTCTGAATATTTTCTTCCTCGTTATTTCTGCCAATTCCATCTGTCTTCAAATATGAAGGTTGTTGTGGGATTCCTTCACTGCTTTCAAGCGGAATTTGACCAAAAGATAGTTGATCAATGTGATTTGTAGCTAGAGAAATCGAATCTTCAGATTTATAATAATAAAAAACAATTCTAGCAAGTGAACTTGCAGCCTCTTGATTATTCATTTCTATTTCATGTTTGTGGGAAAGCATATCATTTTTCACATTATCAATCTCTGAATCATCATGAAAATTATTTTCTACTGCAATATATTTTCCAACACGCGAAGATCTTTCATGGTTACACAACAAATCAAATTCATGACAACATTCGGAATAGAGGAAGTCAACAGAAAATTTATCTCTACAAAAAATGAAGGGAAGCATGAAAACCTTTCAAAGAATTTACACTAGAAACCGAGAGAGATCTACACCAATCTCGTGCTGCTCCTTCCAAAGAATATCTGAAAATCTTGATTTGGACATCCTCATGCATGATCTGAAGATGAATAGAATCATGGAAATCCAGCAAGTGATCAACTGGTACTTCCCATTCTTCTCCTTTAAACCAAGGAAGGAAACCTTCCCATTGATCTCTATCATGCATAGGGTTTGGAAAACCAGATACATTTGAGAAAACACAAAATTCATACTTATGAGCAAGAACCTTTTACATTTCAAACTAGTGAAGTCGCTCGTAGATTCATCTATAATGAAGTTGGAATCTCCAGGTAGAAAATTACAGTCAAACTAGTGTCCTCCTTTCTACCATCAAGAGCTGGATCTGATGATTGTTGTTCTTCTCACGGAAGGTGTCTTCGCTCCTCCATTCCTCGGCAATGGTGCCAAAAGATTTTTATCCTAAAATATGTGCTTGACTGCTAGAGTACAGATCTTAAGCATTTGAAATGGATGATTGAATTTGAGGGTGGTAAGTGGATCAACACGACTAAAAGAGAAAGGAGAAGCTAGAAATGAACTATAGATACAAGAACTTCCATTGGGAAATGGAGTCATAAACACTTTGCTTATTGAAGGCAATCAAACTGCCTATCAGATGACAAGTTTATATGATGATGGATAGAAGAATAGAAAATGTATAAAAAGAAGAATATCTACATAATAGAGATCCTCTCTACATAATAGAATTTGAAAAGAACTTGAACATAAACAATGATCAATAGGAAATTCACAGCAGACCCTATGCTTCTCAAGAATCTGTGAATCAAAGGCAATTATTGATCCTCAATGTCTGCAATATACTCAAGCAAGATAGAAATGGAAAATGGAAAACAAAGACACAATCTTATAGAACAACTTTGAAAATGGAAAACAAAGACACAATCTTATAGAACAACTTTCATGAGTATTTAATAGAAGAAATGTTTACATAACAGAACCCTCTGAATACAATGATTACATACAACCAAAACTGCCTCTTACAACTCTCCAAAGCTTCTAAAACTGATTCCCCCTCTACAATTTCCAATATTCTTGTTTATAATGTTACATCACAAAAACATAGAGCATTACAATATTCAAGGATTGATGATCCTTTCCCCAAAAGATGATCTGTTGCAAATTAAAGATAAAGATCATCTCGAGCTCCCTGCAAAAAATATGGAAAGGTAAGGCCATTTAATATCTCAACTTCCAACTATTGATACCAGGTGTCCTATAAATCTAGAAGTTATCTTTTTACCAAATCTTTGAGTGCCACATGATGTGCTAGCTTGGAAATAAAGTTCTATTGCTTGAATAAAAATATGGACTGCTTCTCGATTGACCACTATAAATCTGGAGTTCCTGGATTGGTTTCCACTTGTCCATTGATTTCCCATTAGTCTGAAAATAATATTTAAACCTTATTATTGTAGCGCCGCCATTTTTTGAATTACTAGTAATCACAAGACTTTGTTTTCTCCAATAAAATTTGTTTATGATATTCAACAATTTTTTTCAAAATCATCCAACTCAATTTTTCTATCCATTGCTTCCAAATAAGGAAGTTCTATATACCCATCTTTTAATCCTTTTTATATAAGTCTGATCCTTTCATGAAGACAATTTTGCACATACTTCAGATTTGCACATAATTATCCTATGCTGGGAACTTTAGTAGGTTGGTGGATATCATACCATATGTGCTCATCATTACAAGCTTCTTTTAGATTCTCTTTATGACATGATTTTGCAATTCAAAGCATCAGTGCTAAAACCTGATGTGCATCATCCAAATATTCAAAAATTTAATTGTATGGCCCAAGATCACTTGTTAAATATTTTTCCCCTTCATCTAACGGACCATAAGGGAGAGCACATGTTTCACTGCTGACTCCACCATCAATTCCACAAAATTATGTTTCTTCACTTTCATTTTCAGCAGCCAATAAAATGTTTGTATTTGATTGACTAGTTTATTTAAATATTCCGCTTCAACTACTAAATCCTCATCCATAACCTCCTGAAATGCTTCACCTTTCCTCTTTTGAGAAAAAGAATTGTCTAATCCAGTTTGAAAACCCAAAGGAGAACCTGTAGCATTACCCTTTGTAAAAGTTGGTAGTGATATCTAGGAAACATGTTCAACATTATCTACGAGCTTATTGATTTGAATCTTTGAAGTCTTCGTAACATTAAGCTATGCCTTGCTTTATTTCGATTGTTGATTAGTATTCAAGGGCCTCGGTAACAATGTTGATATAGCTTCCTTGTCCATCAGAATTGTTTTCCCATGAAAGTCAACTTTTCCTATAATAATGCCCTCGAATATATTAGTATGTTTGTCATCCAAGAACTCTTCCAACTCCGAAATGTTCATTGTACAAAGCTTCATAGCCATCTCCTCATCATCATACTTTCCTCCATTCACGACACGAAATGAAACAAATTTGGAGGAACCGTGAACAAAAACAAGTTGAACAATACTTTAAACCTGATCTCAATCAAAGAAACGCTTGCAACAAAACATGTTATTGGTGCTCAGGTGACACCTTCAAGTCACAAGAATGGAAAAATATGTTCTTTGAATTTGTTGAATCTTCACTTCTCCATTTATCGACAAGCTAATATATAAAGGATGCATTCATGGAGATTCATAATAGGATGATAAAGCTGTAACACAGGTAGAACTGAAAAATAAATATTTTTATTTATTTCAGAAAAACATTATGTTAAATTTATTGTTAATTTTTTATGACCAAGATGGTCAAGGATGACTGTAATTGAAGAATTATTTATTTTAATAATTAAATAGAAGAGACACACATCCAAAAGAGACTCTTGAATGAGTGTTCACTAACCCACTAGGAGGAATGAGCAGTTGTAGAAGGATGGTTGACAAGTGGAAACACTAGGATTTCACTTTCTAGCTGTTGCAGGACACATAATCCCTAAAATTGTGGTCATGTTCCCTGAGAGTGAGTTGGTGGCTCATTTAATTCCAAAAATGACCCAAATACCTATGAAATCTTATTAATACCATTAAATTGAGCAGGGGGCTCACTACTACATTCTATTTCAGATTGAATGTACCTTGTGACTGCTGCAAAATGAAAATTCAGGAACAAAAGGAATTTGATGAGGGGATAGCTAAAGTGAAATTGTTGAGTTAAGTCTGCTACTGAGCGCTAAGTTACAGAAAGTTGTTGTGTGGGCTATTATCTAGTAATCTTCGTCCTAGTGTTTCAGTGAACAGGTTCGAGGGTCCTAAGCAAGTAATCTTGGCTGCTTCAAGACACGGTTGGGTTGAACATTCTCCTTTGGGTGTTTGTCCCCTTCTGCACATCATCCAGGTTCTAACTGTTTTTATTTAACTTTGATTTAAATTCTATGTCTATATTTTTTTTATTTAACAGTATGCTCAAAGTTATTTATGAATAGGTTATCATCTAAAACGTTATTGGAAATTATTCTTTCTTGTTTTAAGAGAAGAAACATGCAATTTAGTTATTCGAAGCAAAGGCTTAAAGCTTACTAAACTAGTTTTCAGTTAGATAAATCCTTATCTTGAACGATGTTTTACCTTCTTTGAATATTAAGTATAGCACCTCTAACCTAGTTATTTTGATTCTATTATAGTTTTGTTAGCATATCTCGTTACTCAAAGGTATAAGTAAATATATCAACTCTACGATGGAGCTAAAACAATATTCTGGTCCCACGGCCCAAATAACTCTAAGGTTTTCAGAAGATTAAAATTTGCAGATCGACATCTGTTGAAGTCTTTTTGACTAAAACAAGAAGCAAAGTACTTTATTTTAACGAATTGTTCCAACTTATATTTCTTTGTCCAAAACCCAGTTCGAATTCTCTAAGAGTCATAATTCCCTTAAACTAATAGGAACATTTTATAAGTAAAAAATCCATCTACTACTAAAAACCAAAACCTTACGGCATGTTGGGAATTCTTTTCCCTAACCAAGAAATTATCTACAATAAAATATCTAAAACAGAACAACAGCCTCTCAACCTAAAACAATCTATTTATCTATCTACTGTAAAGTTTACAAAAAAATAATAACCTCACAGCCCCTCCAGAAATCGTGATTCTTAAAACAAAGAGTCTTAACCCTAGCAATTACAAGAAAACAATCGAACAAAGACTTTACAAGTCTGGAGCGACAACCGAAGGAACTGAGCAAACACTCCATAAATTTACTAAAACTACAAGCTTTTTGAAGTACATCACAATAGCAAATGTGGAGGTTTTCCCTGTTAAGAACCCACTTTTAAATACCAATTTGCACAACCCAGAAATTTACCATGGGTGTAACGATATGAAGAATCGCAAGAACAATCCAAGATAAAAGAACGTTGTTAAACCGCAAGTTCCACAAGCCTCATATCCATGAAGAAACGAGGGACAGGTCTTACCAGGACCAAAAACGCTTCTTGCAGAAACCTTTAAAACCCAATGTAGTCATCCCAAAGTCGAACCACCTACATATTAAGACCATCAAGGTCAAATTTTTGAAGCTAAGATATATTTTCATCATCGTACCGAACAAGAATTTAGCTATAGGAATAAAACTCACCCTATAACAGACAAGAAAGTGGTAAAAGTTTCATTGCCACCTTTTATGAAGTACGCTGATAGAGATAATCGTTTCAACCACCAAGGATTTGATAGAGGTAGTGAATGGAAAGCCACGAGGTAAATCCCCTGCATGGATGCTTAAAAGTTTTACAAGTTAAAAGGTTGAAGCCATAAGCCTGGAGGCCGAATTCCAAGGCTCGGTCTTCATTTACCTCTGTTCACTACGGTTCTCACGAACAAGATGCATTATCCAACCAATGACGAAAAACTAGGAATAATAAAACCCTTAGGGTTTTGCTTAAAGACTTTATGCTGCTATTCAGTCATTCAAAACCTTCACATGGGATACGTACCATAGCATTTAGTTCATGCTTAATAAACCATCAAATCATTTTAGTCTCAAGCTTTGGTTAATTTTGTTGCAATAGTTTCTCTTTGCATATTTGTAATGTATTGTAGGATTAGTTTTGAATTCTCCTTTGTTAAGGCCTTTAGCCTAGGATATGTGTTATAACCTAGCTTAGGACCTCATGCTTTTTAGCTAAGAGGTCTTAAACCTTCTTGATTTTTCACATGCAAAAAGTTCATAAAAATAGTTTAGCTTTGTGAGCTAAGACCTGAATCTTTTTTTCCATAGCATCTTAGTACAGAAAAACAAATATCCATTGTAGAATATAAACAGCTGGCACAATGACTCTAAAACGAATGAAATAGAAGTGACATCCATTCATAAAAAATAAAGAAGGGTCATCGTAGGGTTGTCATAACTGCATCTTTTATGTAAACGTAACTTAAAACAATGTCAGGGCTCAGTTATCCTTTATTGTTGCAATTAATTCATGTATAAAACAAAGTTTTTTTTTATTTCATGAAATTAGTAGATGTTACAAGTGGTATCAAAGCGAGTTTCCAAAAACTATGCTTGACTGGCTCACTCTCATATAAACAAGAAACAAATATATTGATCATGCTTTTAATTTAGTTCTGTACAAAAATATAAATTCTGTTTTGCAGGAAAATGGAAGGTGTTGAAGCATCTGCTGAAAATGGATCTCATCATAATAATCCAGACAACATTTATGTGGAACTGAATAACCCACCCTCAAAGTTACTACAAACCGTGAAAGAATTAAAAGATGAACTACAAACTATGAAAAATGAAAATGAAAGAATTTTGGAACTAAATGAGATTTTACTAGATAAAATACACAATAGAAGAAAAGATAAAAGAAATGCTTATGAAACTGATTCTGAAACAGTATCCTACAAACATAAAGGAAAAAGAGTAAAATATTCTGATAGTGAATCCTTTTCTAAGGTTAATGCAAGGTTGCATAGAGGAAGGTATAAATACATAAGTGAAAGTAGTGAAAACGACCGTAAACCTAGGACAAATAAGTATAAACCTTATGAAGCGATTTTAGGAGAATTTAAAAAGATAAATCCACCCATGTTCAATGGAGAAGTAGAAAAGGGTGAGGAAGTCGAGGCTTGGTTATCAGGAATCAAGAAATATATTCAGATTGATAACTATTCTGACACACTAAAAGCCCGGATGGCTATCTACAACTTAACCAGAAAAGTTGACATCTGGTGGCAAGACATAAAAAGAGTCAAACCCTTAAGTAGAAGTATTTAACCTAGAGAGTATTTAAAAAGTATTTTAAAATGAAGTTTTTATCTCAACAATATTACGAAGAAAGAGCCAAAGAATTCTATGAACTAAAACTAGGTTCAATGTCAATGAAAGAGTTAAGTAGAAAATTTCTAAGTCTGTTAAGATATGTACCTTATATAATTGACGAAAAGCCTAAAATACAAATATTTTTAAGTTGTCTGCCCACTAGCTTCAAGGACATAATTGAGTTTGATAACCCAAAGACCCTTGAAGAGGCTATGAGAAAAGCTGATTTCTATTATGAACAAAGTAGAAAGAGAGAAAGCATACTTAACTAGAAGAATAAGAGAGCAAGTAACTTTGATCATAAGAGAAAATGGTTTAAGTCAAATAAGAGTTTTGGAAATAATTCTCGAAATTTCTCCAAAAATAATTATCGAGCAGATTTTAAAAATAAAACACAGCAAAATATTACAGCACCAATAGGCAGAGATATGCCTAACACTTTATGTTAAAAATAATGAACATAAGGAAACTGTAAAGTGTTGGGAATGTCAAGGACCACATTATGCCAAGTATTGTCCGAACAAGAAAGGGAACTTGAGCAACGTGCATACCATTCCGGAAGAGAAAATAGTTGGAGATGTAGCAAATGTAATGCCTAGATAAATGCAGGCTTGGAGAATCGACATGATAATCATCAGAATTCCATGGTGGAAGTGGAAGGTATGATACGAAACCAGTCTGTTTCCATTCTGATTGATCCAGGTGCTAGTTTAAGTTATGTTGCACCTAGCATAGTGAAAAAATGTAATTTACCTTTCAAAAAGCTTGAAAAGTGTTGGTTGTTCTAGTTAGCTACAGGAACTAAAAGGAAAGTGGTTAATTATGTTGAAAACTATGATTTGTTTATGAGTCAGTTTAAAACTCAAGTCAAGTTAAATGTGCTACCGTTAGGATCTTATGATGTCCTAATATGTATGTATTCGCTGGAAAAACATCTAGTAATTTTAATTTTTTTTCGAAAAACATTTACTTGTTTAAATGATATAGGAGAAAGGATTACAGTCAAACGGATATCTAGGAAAATTTCGATTAGACATATCTCAACCTGATAGATGAAAAAAGATGTAAGAAAAAGCTGTAAAGTCTTTGTTGTACATATAATAAATAACAAAAAAATTGATAAAGAAGATAAGCTAAAAATTCAATGATATTCCAATCCTATAGGATTTCTCGGATTTTTTCCCGAAAGAGATTATAGGATTACCTGCAAAGAGAGATCTATATTTTATGATTGAATTAGTACCCGAAGTTGTACCTAATTCAAAGGCTCCTTATCAAATGATCATTTTAGAACTGAACAAATTAAAATTACAATTGCAAGAACTAATATACAAAAATTATGTAAGACCAAGTGTATCCCCTTAGGGAGCACCTATCTTATTTGTTATGAAGAAAGACGGTACTCTACATCTATGTATAGACTACCGTCAACTAAATAAAATTACAATTAAAAATAGGTATCCTCTGCCCCGCATTGATGATCTATTTGATCAGATATGCGGAGCGACGTTATTTTCAAAAATAGACTTGAGATCTGGATATCATCAAGTCAAAATTAAAGACGAAGATATTTCAGAACTAGATACAGGCACTATGAGTTTGTGGTTATGCCCTTTGGGCTAACAAACACTCCATCAACTTTTATGTACTTAATGACCAGTTTCCTAAGAAAATAATTAGATAAATTTGTGGTCGTCTGTATAGATGACATATTAAGTTATTATAAAACAAAAGAAGAACATGAGGAACACTTGCAGATAATACTACAAGTTTTAAGAGAACATAAACTGTATGCCAAGTTCAAGAAATGCGAATTTTATAAAAGTAAGATACAATGTCTAGGGCATGTGATATCTGAAGAAGGGATATTGGTAGACCCGAATAACATAAAAGGAATAATTGATTGACCTATTCCCAAGGACATAACTGATAAACGATCATTTATGGGAATAACAGATTATTACAGAAAATTTATAGAAGGATTTTCAAAAATCGCAAATCCTATAACATCATTATAGAAAAAGGGAAAAATATTTGTCTGGGATTAAAAAGGTGAAGAAATTTTTAATAAATTAAAAGAACTATTAACCACTACAGCCATTTTAAAAATAAAAGATCCAGACAAAGATTTTGTTGTATGCACTGATGCATGCAATGAAAGGTTGGGTTGATTGCTGACACAAGAAGGTCACGTAATTTCTTATGAATCGGGGAAGTTAAAAAGACATGAAAATGATTATGCAACTTATGACTTAGAGCTGGCTGCCATAATCCATGCTTTAAAAATGCGGCGCCATCATCTAATAGGTAAATTACTTTTGTTAATGTCTGATAACATAAGCTTAAAGTATTTGTTTGATCAACAAAATCTAAACACAAGGCAAGTATATGGTTAGCTATCCTTGGCGAATATGATTTTGAAATAAAACACATTAAAGGAAAAGAAAATAAAGTGGCTAATGCCTTAAGAAGAAATGTAATAACAAGTTTTATAGCTTCCATTAGCAGTTATAAAAGTGAATTAGATGATAAATTGGAAGAAGGAATAAAATTGGACACATAATACCAAAGTTTAAGAGAAAAAGTAACTCGCAACGAATCTGAAAATGTAAAAAAAGATTGCAGTTTAAATAAAAAAGGCTTAATACTTTATAAAACAAACTTTATGTGCCTAACATACTAGAAATTAAACTGTTAATTTTGAATGAAGTACACAAAAGTCCTTATTCCGTACATACGGGGTATCAAAAGATGAAGAACAAAGTTGTTGAATTTTTAGCTAGGTGTATAGAATGTCAGCAAGTTAAAGGTGAACATCAACACCGAACAGGTCTTTTACAACCATTACCAATTCCAAATTGGAAATGGGAAGTCATCTGTCTTGATTTTATAACTGGTTTGCCTAAAAACCAGCCTACAAAATGATTCAATAATGGTAGTTGTGGATAAACTAAGCAAAGAAGCACACTTTATATTTGTTAAAACAACTCATAAATATGCCAATATCGCTGACATCTTCATGAAAGAAATATTTTGGTTACATGGAATTCCGAAGGTAACCATTTCGGACAAAGATCCTAAGTTTACTAGTAATTTTTGGAAATTTTTATTTTAAGGACTAGATACTAAATTAAATTTCAGTACTGCTTATCATTAGCAAACGGATGGACAAACTGAAAGAATCAATCAAATACCAGAAGACATGTTACAAATGTATGTTAGAGACTATCCCAAAAAGTTGGAAGATTATTTGCACTTAGTTGGATTTGTGTATAATAATCATTATCAAGCTTCATCTAAACTTAATCCTTTTGAAATATTATATGGTAGTAAATGTAATACTCCCATTACATGGAGTAATTTAGTTGACAGATTGATGTTAGGATCTGATTTTTTAAAAGAACTAGAACTAACAATGAAATGGGTACAAAGCAATTTGAAAATTGCACAGGACAGACAAAAGAGTCATGCCGACCTTGAAAGAACTCCGAAAGAATTCTGAGTAGGAAAGCATGTACTTGTTAAGGTATTAGCACCTAGGTATTGTGGACCATTTGAAATATTGGCAAGAGTGGGCCCAGTGGAATATCAGTTAGCTTTGTCACCTGATCTTATAATACATAATGTCTTTCATATTTCTATATTTGAAAAAGTATGTACATGATGCTACTCATGTGACTGACTGGAATGTGATTCATGTAGAACCCGAAGGAGATTTTCAAGTGGAATTGGACTGTATTCTGGACAAGAGGAAAATTTCTCTCCAGAATCGCACCATTGGATAGGTAAAGGTGAAATGGAAACACCTTAGTCCAGATGAAGCAACCTAGGAATTGAAGAGCGATATGCGGGTGGCATATCTAACTATGTTCCAGGAAGACTTGGAATAAACTTAAGCAACATCGAGGACGATGTTGAACTTAAGGGGGGGTGTTTGTAACACATATAGAACTGAAAAATAAATATTTTCATTTATTTCAGAAAAAACATTATGTTAAATTTATTGTAAAGTTTTTATGACCAAGTTGGTTAAGGATGACTGTAAAAAAAAGAATTATTTATTTTAATAATTAAATAGAATAGACACCTATCCAAAGGATACTGTTGAATGAGTGTTCACTGACCTAATAGGATGAATGAGCAACTGTAGAAGGCTTGTTGAAAAGTGGCAACACTAGCATTTCACTTTCTAGCTGTTGCAGGAAGCATAATCCCTAAAATTGTGGCCATGTTCCCTGAGAGGGGGAACTGAGCTGATGGCTCATTTAATTCCAAAACTGACCCAAAGACCTAGCCAATCTTAAAAATACCATCAAATTGAGTAGGGGGCTCACTACTACATTCTATTTTTAAGGGAATGTACCTTGTGGCTACTGCAAACTGAAAAGTCAGGAACACAAGGAATTTAAGGAGGGGATAGCTAAAGTGGAATTGCTAAGTTAAGTATGCTACTGAGTGCTAAGTTAGAACAAGTTGTTGTGTGGGCTATTATCTAGCTATCTTCGTCCTAGTGGTTCAGTGAACAGGCTCGAGGGTGCTAAGCAAGTAATCTTGGCTGCTTCAGGAGACGGTTGGGTGGAACAGTCTCCTTTGGGTGTTTGTCCCACTCTACACATCATCCAAGTTCTAACTGCTATTATTTAACTTTGATTTAAATTCTATGTCTGTATTTTTTTTATTTAGAAGTATGCTCAGTAGCTATAAAGTTTAATAATATTTAGTGGTTACTTATGATCTATGCTCTCTATATGAAAGTTATTTATAAATAGGTTATCATCTACAAAGTTATTGGAAATTATTTTTTATTGTTCTAAGAGAATATACCTACAATTTAGTTATTCGAAGCAAAGGTTTAAAGCTTACTGAACTAGTTTTAAGTTAGATAAATCTGTATCTTCAACGATGTTTTACCCTCTTTGAATATTAAGTATAGCACCTCTAACCTAGTTATTATGATTCTATTATAGTGTTGTTAGCATATCTAGTTACTCAAAGGTATAAGTAAATATATCAACTCTACGATGGAACTAAAATAATATTTTGGTCCCATGGCCCAAATAACTCTAAGGTTTTTAGAAGATTAAAATTTGCATATCAACATCTATTGAAGTCTTTTTGACTAAAACAAGAAGCAAAGTACTTTATTTTAACGAATTGTTCCAACTTATATTTCTTTGTCCAAAACCTAGTTCGAATTCTCTGAGAGTCATCATGCCCTTAAAATAACATGAACATCTCATAAATAAAAAATCCATCTGCTGCTAAAAACCAAAACCTTACAACATGTTAGGAAGTCTTTTCCCTAACAGAGCAATGCTCTATAATAAAATATCTAAAACAGAACAACGGTCTCTCGGCCTAAAACAATCTATTTATCTATCTACTGTAAAGTTTACAAAAAAATAATAGCCTCACGACCCCTCCAGAAATCGTGATTCTTAAACCACAAAGTCTTAACCCTAGCAATTACAAGAAAACAATCAAACAAAGACTTTACAAGTTTGGAGTGACGGCCGAAGGAACTGAGCAAACACTCCATAAATTTACTAAAACTACAGAAAGATTTTTGAAGTACATCACAGTAGCAAATGAGGAGGTTTTCCCCGTTAAGAACCCACTTTTAAATACCACTTTGCACAACCCATAAATTTACCATGCGTGTAATGATATGAAGAACCGTAGGAATGATCCGGGATAAGAGAACATTGTTAAACCACAAGTTCCACAAGCCTTAGAGCCACAAAGAAATGAGGGATGGGTCTTACCAGGACCGAAAACTCTTCTTGCCGAAACCTTTAAAACTCAATGCAGTCATCCCAAAGTCGGACCACCTACATATTAAGACCACTAAGGTTGAACTTTTTAAGCTAAGATATATTCTCATCATAGTACCGAACAAGAATTTATCCATAGGAAGAAAACTTGCCCTGTAATATACAAGCAAGTGGTAAAAGTTTCATTGTTTCCTTTTGTGAAGCACGCTGACAGATATAAGTGTTTCAACCACCAAGGATTGGATAGAGGAAGTGAATGGCAAGCCACGAGCCAACTCCCCTACATGGATGCTTAAAATTTTTACAAGTTAAAAGGGTGAAGCCATAAGTCTATAGGTTGAAGGCCAAGGCTCGGTCTTCATTTACCTCTGTTCACTACGATTCTCATGAACGAGATGCAAAAATTGTGATTCTTAAACCACAGAGTCTTAACCCTAGCAATTACAAGAAAACAATCGAACAAAGACTTTACAAGTCTAGAGCAACAGCTGAAGGAACTGAGCAAACACTCCATAAATTTACTAAAACTATAGCAAGATTTTTGAAGTACATCATAGTGTTGGGGCGCGTACCCTAAGGATTACTAGTTTTGGTAACTTCGCGGCTGTTGGTAAGCGGAGTTATGAGTCAATATAGTCTTAGGGGTGTCAGGGTAAGTCAAAAACCCCTTTTTGTAATAAACCCGTGGTTTAAATCCAGGGTTTAGGGTTTTTTTGGGTGCCCATGGTTTAAGACCATGGTTTAGTAAAATTGCGCAGTATAAATAAGCGCTTGTGTAAAGAAGATAGGTTAGGTTTTTATGATGTAAGAAAGAATAAGGTGAAGCTAAGGTTGATTTTGAAAGTTTAAGTCCCAGCTGTGTGCGTGGACGACCTCTGCAGCTGTGTGCGCATAGGGTTTTTGTAAGAAGAGAAAGAAAGATCTGCAGCTGTGTACGCAGAGGCCTGCTGCTGTGTGCGCGGCTTTTAAGGATTGAAGGGATCTGCAGCTGAGTGCGCAGATCAAACTGTGGTTTTTGTAGCAAGTTGAATAAAACACAGTTTGTGGACGTAGCCCCTACACTGGGGGTGAACCACGTTATATCCAGTGTTGTGGTTTCTTGTGCTGTTCCTGTTTCTGTTATCTTTTATGCATTAATAACTGTATACATCTGATAAGTTAGATCGCTGTTAATATTTAGCTTCGATGTGACTTCCCTGTAGTGGGTTGAGCAAGTAATGACTGTTTATTTATCCGCGAAGTTGTATGTGAATGAATGGTAAAGTTTTTATCATATTGATTAATAAGATTATTGAGGCTAAGGTACAGTAATCCCCCTCTCGGCTTGCAGAAACCTGATTCTGCGGCACCCCATAGCTGTTTCGGGTGAGACTGCAACCTACGCGCAGGTTGTTGCCGAAAGGGCCAACACTGTGGGTATTTTGTTGGTGCGACACTAAATATTTAAACTCGGGTCTGCCCTGTTAACCAACATAGTAGCAAATGAGGAGGTTTTGCCCGTTAAGAACCCACTTTTAAATACCACTTTGCACAACCCAGAAAGTTACCATGTGTGTAACGATACGAAGAACCGCAGAAACGGTCTGGGATAAGAGAACATTGTTAAACCACAAGTTCCACAAGCCTTAGAGCCACAAAGAAATGAGGGACGGGTCTTACCAGGACCGAAAACTCTTCTTGCCGAAACCTTTAAAACTCAATGCAGTCATCCCAAAGTCAGACCACCTGCATATTAAGACCACTAAGGTCAAACTTTTTAAGCTAAGATATATTTTCATCATAGTACCGAACAAGAATTTATCCATAGGAAGAAAACTCACCCTGTAATAGACAAGCAAGTGGTAAAAGTTTCATTGTTTCCTTTTGTGAAGCACACTGACAAATATAAGTGTTTCAACCACCAAGGATTGGATAGAGGAAGTGAATGGCAAGCCACGAGCCAACTCCCCTACATGGATGCTTAAAAGTTTTAAAAGTTAAAAGGGTGAAGCCATAAGCATGTAGGTTGAAGGCCAAGGCTCGGTCTTCATTTACCTCTGTTCACTACGATTCTCACGAACGAGATGCAGCAGCCGACCAACGACGAAAAACTAGGAATAATAAAACCCTTAGGGTTTTGCTTAAAGAATTTATGCTGCCAGCTTGGCATTCCAAGCCTTCACATGGAAAACGTACCATAACATTTAGTCCACACTTAATAAACCATAAAATCATTTCAGTCTTGAACTTTGGTTAGTTTTGTTGCAATAGTTTCTCTTTTCATATTTGTAATGTTTTGTAGGATTAATTTTCAATTCTCCTTTGTTAAGGCCTTTGGCTTAGGCTATGTGTTATAACCTAGCTTAGGACCTCACGTTGTTTATCTAGGAGGTCTTAAACCCTGTTGATTTTTTCACTTTCAAGAAGTTCATAAAAGTGCTCTAGCTTCGTGAACTAAGTAAGACCCGAATCTTTTTTTCCATAGCATCTAAGTAGGGAAAAACAAATATCCATTGCAAAATATAAACCACTGGCACAACGGCTCTAAAACGAAAGAAATAGAAGTGACATCCATTCATTGATAGTAAAGAAGGGTCATCATAGGGTTGTCATAGCTACATATTTTATGTAAACGTAACTTAAAACAATGTCAGAGCTTGGTTAGCCTTTATTGTTGCAGTTAATTCATGTATAAAACAAAGTTTTTTTTTATTTCATGAAATTAGGAGATGTTACAAAAGGTCTTTGTGGTCACTTAAAATTTGATTTGAACCAAAAACAAGTCCTACAAATCATTCCATGACAATTAACTATCTTAATCTTTCGAAAGGATCCCTCAAGCTAACACATTGGGCATGTAATTGTATGGGTGGATACCTTGGTACGGTTGTGTGTAAGTTCTTCTTCGCGAGTGTTCTTATCATTACTTGACTTACAATGCTAAGCTGGACACTTGTGTACTTTGGTGCAATAGTTGGTGAAAACTTTTCACGTGGTGTAAGGTAGAGATTTAAATTTTAGGAAAAGACAAAACTCCAAACCATTTTTTTCACATGGAGGTGTGGAGCCTTGAACTTATTTGTGTGTCAAGACCCACCGAAATTACAAATAAAGCTAAGGATACAAACTGCGCTGAGAATTACAAACTGGGCTGAAGATACAAACTACGCCGAAATTATGGCGAGGCTGAAAATCAATCTATAGGCTAACGAGAGTCAACCGTCCATGTTAACCACTAGAGTGTCTCCTTGGGACTAAAACTCCAAACCATTTTTGAAATGAGTTTGACGTAGCCTTTGAATAATAAAAAGGACCATGTTTTACTTTTAAGGTTTTTAATATGGCCAAAAGTTATAAGAAAAGAAAGCTTTAATAAAATAATTATAAAATGTTATAAATATAGTTTTTAAAATAATTTAATTTTATATTATTTAATCATTGCCTTACTATTTGGTTTATTTCGAAGAGTACGGGAAACTCCGAGCATGACGAAGAAATCAAGATATAGGGATGAACAAGTACACTTAAAAAAATTGCAATAATAAAAAATTGACCAAGTTAATATAAAATTCATTGTTTTGGTGATATAAAAATTCATTATTTTGGTGGAAAAAATGTTTGGATTATGAACTTTTTATAACAAAAATCAAGGTCTTTGAGGGGGATTTTTTGTAGTGATTCCAGGTGCTTTGAGTACTTTTGTTTTTATGCAGGTATCTATTTTGTATCTTTTTATGACGTATGTATGTTTGGATAGGAGAATATTATCTGATATTTTTGTGCTGTCCCTGGTGACATAACTGTAATGACTGAAGACGTAAAAGGTTCCTTTGATTCAATGAATACCAAGGAATGGTTTTTTCAACTGAAAAAAAAAACAAAAATCAAGGTCTTTCAATATATGCTACCTGAAAAACAAACAAAAGGTATAATATTTTATTCTATTATATACCTCACACTTGCTATCATCACTTCTTCTTCCTACATGTGTCAAAAATTAGGAAATATTATTCCGTGTAACTTTAAATTTTAAAACATAAATGATCCCTATTGTGCTGCGTATAAGAGTTAAGGACTAATTTAAATTTATTAAAAACATGCAAACCTTACCAAAGGTAAGGTTGGTAAGGTAGTGTATAAAGCCTTATTGTGTATTTTCCATTAATTAATTTAAGACCCACCAAAATATCCATATTTTTCTCAAAGTATTAAGAAAAATATATAAAAAGAAACATTTCGAGGAAGTAATTTCTTTTTAAGAATCCAATAAAATTAAAGGCGTAATTTAATGTTCCATAAACACACATGTTATGTATTCCACTTTACACAAAAATAAATACGTGTTAATATATACCATATAATAATAGAAAACATATTTATTTTATACCATATAATAATAGAAAACATATTTATTTTAAAAGACACATTTATTACGTATTAATATATACCATATAATACAAAACATATTTACGCAGTAAGGCGTTTAACAAATGGGAGTCGACTCTCCTCAGTTAATACGTTTTCTTTTTCGTCCGACGATTCGGATCATCTTCATCGTTCATCGTTGATGTCCAGTCCGTCCGCCATTACTGCTCCTGTCCAGTCCGCAGTCCGCGGTTAAGCGGTGCAGTCCGCCATGCTGCTATGCCACCACTTACCGCCTCTGTCACTACACGGCAGCCTCACTACACAGCCCACCTTCTCACCGCCTTTCATGAATTGTCTCACCGTCTTTCATGAATTGACAGCAGTAGTGACAGTTGCGTCGGTGAGCCCTGAATTGGCATTCACTTCCAGTTTGTCATCGTTTACAGATTTCTCTCTGGCCTGTGATGGCCTTCAAGGAAAGTACTTGAGGCTATCGTTGGATAAGCCCGGAGATGTCATATGCCTGCCTGGTCACATGTTCGGGAAATCAAACGTAGATTTCCTGATTCCTCCGATCTTTGCAGCCGTGGTTGTGGTACCTTCGGCCTGTTTCGTCCACGCGGTGGGCCTCTGGGAAATATGATATCACATTAAAGCAACAGTATGTAACAGTCCAGTGAAGATCCCAATCTGGATTCATCCTTTACCCAAATATGTTTTACCACCTCCTTGATTCAGAGGACAGCTTCGGATGAGCTCGTGGCTTTGTTTCCCACCGTACATGAAATCTTAATCCTTGGTCTATTTCCACTGCATTCAACCCTTAGCTTGTAAGCCTACGCCAAAGAGAATACTTTCTTTCGCCTGCCGAACAACAATTTACTTCTGGCCTTACATTAGCGTGATTCTCACGGATAGCCGTATTCCCTTCGTTACACTAAGATCATAAGGTGAACAAATATTTTGAGTTTCCTGGTAAAAGAACCTGAAAGTCCAGTTGAACCACGTGGTGTGCATGTAGCCCAGGCTCACGTGGGCTCCCTTGGACAGCTGGTCGGTGGCATGCATGCGTAGAAGGAGAATGGTAGGTGCGAGGTTGCTTGCCTCTATCCGGAGGTTGAATATACATCGGTCGAGCGTTATCTCACCCGTTTTGGTTAGCTGATTGATTGCTTGTTTAGCGTTCGCTTAATTCTCCGGAACAAATAAATGGCGATTGCTGGCACGAGGGCTTAATCTGTTTTCGCAGTTAATCACTGCAATATCGTATTAATAAACGATAAAAGATATGTTTGGAAAAAATTAAATTATATTTTCCTCGAAATAACCGAAGGATTCAACGAAAAGTTGGATTATTTTACAAATGTTATGTCTGGTTCAATTATTTTTTCTTAAAAATAACAGAAGGATTCAACGAAAAGTTGGATTATTTTACAAATGTTTTGTGCAATGAGCCGAGTTTGAGGTCACTTGTCTTCTAATCAAATTTGAAATATAAGTGGGGTCGCTGGATTCACATCAGCTACTTAGGCTTCTTATTAAATAAATCTAAAACTTCTAATTATTAATTTTTTTCTTAGTACGACTAAAATAGCACCGGTAGTGTCCATCACTAAGGCAGAGTAGTGTTTGAAGTAATGGGAACCCAACTATAAAATCACTTTTTAATTGATTAAGCAATTAGTTTAAAATATAAGCAAGTATAAATAGTCTACTTTCTTGTTGGTTCAGAAAGTGTTTCATCAATCTAATTTCACATATGTGATGTATATTTTGATACGGTTGATAGCTTTAAAAGTATTTGAAATCCGTATATATAGATATATACGTTTCAGTTTTGACCTAAACTGATCCGGTTTTACACACTCACATTTTATTGGTATAAACATGTATTGAAGAATTAAAACTGACTTTAGTGTTTACTATTGAAGGATGATTTAAATGACAACACAAAATAACCTTACTAAACCATGAAAATGTTCATGGCTTGATTTAAGTGTTAGCTGATCAAATCTTAAATTTCAATTTTTTTGCACTTAAAAAGTATTTGCATTGATTTTTGCACTTTCATAAATTGGCATCACGACATGGAGGATCGCAAGCTCAAATTTGTGGTGTCGAGAACCATTGATAAAGGCATAAAGTATATCAGTTATATTAATATTGTTTTATATTATTATTGTGTAATATATATGTTTTATATTAATTTTATTATCTTGATATCGTTTTATATTTAAAAAACATATGTTTTACATATTATAATTTATAATTCAAGATTCCTATTTAACCAATCGACGAAATAGAACCTTGTGGGAGAGGAATAAATCTATAAATTGGTCTTTTAATAACAAGTAAAGTCTTTAGGTAGGTTTTGGTTCTATGAAGGATCTATTTTGTAAGCCACCTTATTCCAAGTCACTTATTTGGTAGAGGGGCCGCAATCTCGGATGATTTCGGTAACGAGAGAGATAGTAAAGACAAAATTAATATTATTTATATACGTAATAACGTTTTCGGGTATCTTGAGGGGTTTAAAGTGGCGATAAACCGTGCAAAAATGAAGTGGTTCACAGTTTGAGCACTTTGTAAGGCATTTCAAAAAGTAACCATGATAGTACTTTGAAAATATTGTAATAGTATATATAACCTAATCTTGGAGATTATTCTTGTGTAATATATTTGTTTTATATTAGTTATATTAATTTAATTATCCTAATATTGTTTTATATTAAAAAAACATATGTTTTATATATTGTAATTTATAATTATATTATATTATATTAATTTATAATGTTTATTATAAAATATTTATATTGACAAAATATATACATAAACTAGAAATAATAATTATACAAATACTAACATATTTATATGTCTCTTCTTAAAAATCTATCACAAAGATTGATACAACTTCAAGAAAAACATCCATATCCTTTTAAAATACACTTGAT